>CM067300.1:51555305-51755305 GCA_034231615.1 Meghimatium bilineatum
CAAGCAGTAACCGAAATGGTGTAGCATTCCACACTCAACGTACCTACTAAGTGCTAGCATAGTATCTGTGTTATCTTCAGGAAATAACGCTGATTATTTACGTATTACAGATCCATTTTAAGATGTATTTCCAATTTAGGGAATATTTTCTCGTTATTTTTTTCCAGTCTAATTATATCTACCTTCATCCTTGTGTTAGTGAACTTGTGAGCACCAATTCAAAGTACAATATTTCTTACTGCAATGTAGTGTCTGATTTGATTGTTATGAATTATGACCTTTAATCTTTCATTTCCTTTTTGCAGTGGAAGATTTATTGTACCCATATTCAGACCCAGAAGAATTATTAGTTCATTGAAATGTTTTGCCAAGACATTTTATTGAAATGAGATCTGTTTTGTGACATGAAACCGTCTTAGGATGGGTTTACATTGTAACATGAACCCTGCTATCTAGTGAGGGTTTTTGTTATAACATGACACCTGATATTCAGTGGGGTTTTGTGTTGTAACATGAAATCTGATATTCATTGAGTGTTGTGTAACATGAAATCTGATACTCAGTGAGTGTTTGTGTTGCAACATGAAGTTTGATATCAAGTGAGTGTTTGTGTTCTAACATGAAATCTGATATTCAGTGAATGTCTGTGTTGTAACGTGAAATCTGATATTCAGTGAGTGTTTGTGTTGTAACATGAAATCTAATATCCAGTGAGTGTGTTCTAACATGAAATATTATATCCAGTGTGTGTGTGTTGTAACAGGAAATCTGATATTCAGTGAGGTTTGTATAGTACCATGAAACCTCCTCAGGCTGGGTATATATTGTAATATGAAATCTCCTACTCAGGGTGGGTTTTTGTTGTGATATGAATCTTCTCTTGGTATGTATTTTATTACATTTAGGTTACTCAATGTAGGTTAATGTTGTGACATTTAACCTATTACTCAGGTGGATTTGTGTTGTGACTTGAAACATCTTACTCTGGTGGGTTTGTGCTGTGATCTGAAACCTTCTATTCAGGGTTGGTGTATATTGTGACATAAAACGTCCTACCGAGAGAGGATATATGTTGTGACATGAACATTCATACTCAGAGTGGGGTTGTGTTGTGACATGAAATATCCTACTCAAGGTGGGTATATGTTGTGACATGAACCTCTTAATCAGACAAGGTTTATGGTGTGACATTAAACCTTCTAAGGGTGTATTTATGTTGTGAAATGAAGCCTCTTACTCAGGGTTGGTTTTTGTTGAGACATGAAACCTGCTACTCACAGTTGGTTTGTGTTGCGCTATGAATCATTGCAGTGTGCGTATTTTGTTACATAAAGCTTTCTCAAGGTGGGTTTGTGCTGTGACAAGAAACCTCTTACTCAAGGTGCCTCTGTGTTGAGACATGAGACCACTTTCTCAGAATGGGATTGTGTTGTAACATGAAAGCTCCCACTCAGCGTGGGTTTATGTTGTGACATTAAACTTACTTATGGTGGGTGTATATTTTGACATGAAACCTACTCAGGGTAAATGTATGCTGTGACAAAAAATCCTATTCTGGCATTGTATCCCGGTATTCTCATGGTATATGTTCTTGTAGATAGTTGGCTATGGTTCATTCTAAGAATGTATCCAAATCATTTTATCTGTTTCTTCTCTATATATCATGTGATTGGTCTTATACCGGTTCTTCTGATTTTTACATTTGTAATTTGGTATATTTTGGTTACTGTTGTGCAATTTTCTAAGCCATTTCATCTCAAATTTTGTAAATTTTCTATGCTGGGCTACTTTCAGCGCCCATTGATAGCAATATGTTGGTATAAAAATACTATGTATTATCTGTCTCTTGAATTCCTTTTTTACCTTTGAGATGAGCAGTTTTTTATGGTTATAGCTGGTATGTCGCTATAACTGTAACTATGTCACTGGTTTTGCTTTCTGACATCTTGTTTCAATTTCTCTGTCAAACTTTCCGTTGAATAATAGTGTTGGTCTATTTTGTAGAATGAAACCTGCTACGCACTGTTGGTCTATGTTGTGAGATAAAACCTGCCACCCACGGTTGGTCTATGTTGTGAGATAAAACCTGCCACTCAGTGTGGGTCTATGTTGTGAGATAAAACCTGCCACTCAGTGTGGGTCTATGTTGTGAGATGAAACTAAATTTCTAAGTAGGTCTATTTTGTGAGAAGAAACCTATTACTCAGTGTTGGTCTATGTTGAGCAGAAACCTATTACTCAGAGCGGGTCTATGTTGTGAGAGGAAATCTACTACTCTGCGTAATCTACTGCTATGATGAGAGAAGATTTTGCCTATAGATGAAACTGCAGTAAAACTGAATTCAGTATATAGTCACAATGAACACTTAGTAATACGTTTTACAGTCGTAACATTTCTTCAAGAATGTGTAATGGTTTTACCTGTAGAAATAAATACAGAGTAACACTTCTCATGTAGGTCTCAACACACACACTCTATTCTGCTTCTAGTTCTCAACACACACTCTATTCTGCTTCTAGTTCTCAACACACACTCTATTCTGCTTCTAGTTCTCAACACACACTCTATTCTGCTTCTAGTTCTCAACACACACTCTATTCTGCTTCTAGTTCTCAACACACACTCTATTCTGCTTCTAGTTCTCAACACACACTCTATTCTGCTTCTAGTTCTCAACACACACTCTATTCTGCTTCTAGTTCTCAACACACACTCTATTCTGCTTCTAGTTCTCAACACACACTCTATTCTGCTTCTAGTTCGCAACACACACTCTATTCTGCTTCTAGTTCTCAACACACACTCTCTATTCTGCTTCTTTTTCTCTCACTTGGATTTATGTTCCAAGTATTTAAACTGTCAAATCTATCAAATGCTTGAAAATGGTAATAACCAATGACAAGGGTGTATGAAATGATTCGGCCACTTAATCAGGATGAACCTATATTGACTAGTTTTTTTAAAGACCAACTAGAGCATATAACATGACAATGGAAACACCAGGAGGCAGAAAAATGTCAAAGGTGAATTGTTTGAGTGATGAACATTCTGAGATGTCACATAATTACAGCATACCAAGCGACCAAACGTGCCTTAGTCCGAAAACCTTTCATCATTTATTGCAGCATAGCCTTACATTAAACGCAGAGAAAAGACAATACTCCGAGTAATAGAGA
Source organism: Meghimatium bilineatum (assembly GCA_034231615.1). NCBI lineage: Eukaryota > Metazoa > Mollusca > Gastropoda > Stylommatophora > Philomycidae > Meghimatium > Meghimatium bilineatum. Next base: position 51,558,483 of record CM067300.1, read on the forward strand.
GTATGCAACAAAGATGCCAAGAACACATTAACATAAATATGAAGCTGTAATAACAAGATAAGTATAATTATATCGCACTGCTCTCGGCGGACCAGGGTTAGCAGATAACCATGATCCTAAAAGTACTTCCTCGTGCTGCACCCTGGGAGCAGAAATATAGCGGCTCTTGCTGTATTCCTGGCTAAAACTTTTAGGTTCGTGTCCGTGGGTGTAGATGATGTAGATGGAATGAGTACTGCCTGCAGCGAGATAGGAAATATCTCCGAAACCTCTACACCATTAGATCCAACATATGCAAGGCATCTATGCATTCCGACTGGCCGGCTTAAAAAGAAGTATTGGAGGGGCGACCAATGTCAATGTTCCTATCATAAGATGATTTTACGAGTACACACCGAATCGGAAAAATCTGACACACGCAGCGTAGTGTACGTGAGTCGATTCAATGACAGCGGTGGTCAAGCACGAGACAGTCTGGCGCATGCGCATGCAGTTGCGTCTGTGGGTCTCACCAATGGCTCACTAGACAAACCAACCATGCAACAGAAAACCTTAGTAGATGACATGCCTGTATGTTGAGGTTATCCTCTTATAGAAGCTTCATGGCACGTCATCTATACAATCCCGTAGTCGTAACCTTCGATAATAGTTTACATGTTGTTCCGACAGGCCGACGTTGTGCTTAAACAAGTTACGGGCACGGTGTGGGTGGGCGGAACAACAAAGAAACCTGTCGCAAGGGCCAGATTTGTGTCTGTTTCGGCAACATTGGACTCGAAAAACCATCGAGTCGGATGGCTGCTGGAACAGAGGGCGAAGAACTTATTGGAATGCCCCATGTGCCGTGAGGCCAGTTTCTAATCAAGAAACAGCCTGGCGCAAGTTCTGTTCATACTCGAGAAAATACAAAAGCCAACATGTACCATCACAATTGACCCTATTCAAGTTAGGAGTCATGAATCAAGTATTGGATACGCCAACCTGAGCATGCACTCCTGGGTTTTAAAGAAAACTTTAAATACAGCTCTCCATTGCACACGGAATAAGTACTGAACAAATTTCGAGGAGCGCATTGTTCAAATGTCTGACCGAAGCATTGTTGAGACTCGAAATCTGGACACTGGGGACAAGTCTCTAACGACACCGCAAACCTATCCGAATTCGAATGCCAGCCGTTGCCCAACACGGTTCACGGACAATTGGTTTCAGTACGCAATGACCCACTGCGAAGTTCCTCTTCCGAGATTCGTATTTTACCTACATCTTTGGTTAATATACGCAATGGCTATGAGTCACAACACACAACCAGCGCGTCGCGATGTATTGGAAGGCCATCTCAGCCGGACGAGGCGAGTGCATGAGAAATGCACAAGTCGAACCCCAGACCCCCGACGTGTTTTGAAAAGCAGCGCCTCGTCTAGGAAGGCGTATCAACCCTGAGTCTAATTCGACCGTTGTTGTTACCCAACACGGATCATATGGGAAAAAATTGGTCTGGGACCTAGGGACACAAAGGGTGGAAATGGAATGGTTTTCCTACACGAGGAACAGATCGCTGACTGAGAAACGCCTCGTGATAGGATAGACAAACAATAGGTGACCCAAGCAAAGTATCAGCTCGTCTCGTCTCATGTACCCCTCCTGAGTAGAAGGCTCCTGCAATAGGCATTGCTCCACGCTGAAAAGTGAAGCCTCCTGGGTATGAAAGAAAGCTCATAAATCTCCCCACTGCACATGGGAAGTAAGAGCTAGTCGCTCGTAATTCCTGTGGCTATCAACAAACAAACACACATGTATGTTATATATGTTTGTATATATAGATTACCGTTTATATAGATTATTAATATATAGATATAGAAATAATGGTTATTTCAAAGAAACAAAAGAACAACTTGAAATATCAAAGTGAATGATATAGATTCAAAAACATGTCTACCAATTCAAATATTTAGGTTCAACGATTACAGCAGATGGAAGAAGTTCATTAGAAATAAGAAGCAGAATAATAGGGAAGGAAAAAAAAAATTCACACAAATAAAAAATATATTGTGTAATATGACCGTGTCATGAGAGGTGAGGAACAGTTTTTTGCAGTACTATATAACTCCTATACTAACATATGGATGCGAGTCTTGGACAATAGACAAACAGGAAAATGGGAAATTAGAGGCAATAGAGATGTGGTTCTAAAGAAGAATGCAGAGTATACCAAGGACTTCCAGGAAAAATAATATGGAGGTGCTGAAAGAGTCAAACGAGAAACATGGTTTAATCAATAATAAAAGAAAAATACAATCTTAATAATAAAAGAAAAAGACAATCTTCATTTTTTGGCTACGTTATAAGACAAGAAGGTTTCAATAACAGAATCACAACAGGCAAGATTGAAGGAACAGAGACAGAAGGCGACAATGTGAGAAAATATTAGACAATTTAACAACTTGCCACGGCAGGGAAACAACAACGATCTTGATACATAATACTGGAGATAGAAAGCTGTGGAGATCCATGATCGCCGACACCAGCCGGCATGGCACATGATGAATGGATTATTGTTAATAGAAATATAACTAAGAGGCTGTCCTTAAATTAGGATAATAATTAAGGAAATGGTGAGAAAGGGGGAGGGAGGGGAGGAGAGGAGTCTTTAAAATATTGAAATTTGTTGACAAGGGGTAGGAGTGTTGATAAATGTTTCCATCAACATTACTGTTTTTTATAGACTAATACAATTATATATTTTATTAAAAAAAGCGATATAAGAAGTATTTAATAAGGAATTAGCAGGAGAAAATGTCTTACAAAAAAGCTAATATATAGTAACATAAACATCAAGAGAAACTACCAAAGGATAAGAAGTTATATGTAAAAATTAATAATAATTTTGTTCGTAAAAATAATAAATAATTGCATATATTCATAAATATTCTGTGAAAGGAAAAGATCTATTTTGTAGGTGAACTGATCCAACTACATTGACTGTTTCAACTTTTTGTGGTACACTATGAGTTAATAAATGATTATAATTCACGTTTCAAGTTTTGTGGTACAATCAATCAAGTGCAATGCCGACTGGCGTAGGCGATCATGTTTCTCCACGACTCTCTGTCTCTTGTGTTGTCAATAAGCTCGGTTGGTGAGCTTCTACCGTGCCACGATACAAGCCCATCTAGTAACTTTTCTCTTTGTCGACCTCTACCTCTTCTTTGATCTTTCCAGTGGTTATTAAGTGTTCAAGCTGTGTTCTTCTCAGCACATGCCCTAGAAACCTTGACTGTCTGCCTCTAATGTTTGATATGATTTTTCTTTTTACGCCAGCATCAATGAGAACCACTGCATTAGCTTTCTTTGCTGTCCATGGTATTTTCATCATTCTTCTCAGAAACCACATTTCTGTAGCCTCCAATTCACTTTGAATTTTCTTGTTTATAGTCCATGCTTCACATCCATAAAAAAAGAATCGGTTCGATATAACATCTCAGCACCCGAATTCGGGTCTGCATTGATAGACTTCCATTGCACAAAATGTTTCTCATTTTTTGGAATGCTGATTTGGCTTGTGCTGTTCGGCTCTTCATCTCACTTGAGAGCATCTACCTTCTGATGTTAACAAGGTGCCAAGATATTTCACTTTTTCAACTTGTGCCAATGTTGTGTTATTAATTATTATGTTGCATCGTGGTGGTGTATGTCTCTTTGATACAACCATTATTTATGTTTTCTTCTTGTTTAAACTGATGCCTTTGTTTTCACTTTCCTACACTACTTTATCTAATAGGGCTTGCAGTTCTTGTTCGCTTCCTGCGATAAATACTGTGTTATCAGCATATCTCAAGTTATTTATATTGTATCCTCCCACTTTTATTCCGGGCATATCTTCTATATTTCGCATACAAGAAATGTGGTACAGAATGAGTTAATAAATGATTATAAGTAACGTTTCAAGTTTTGTGAAAGTGTACATAGGCCACAATATACATTCTCGTCAAACATGAAATTCTGTCGAAGACGGATGTGTCCGGCCATTGGCGTAAATAAAACAGTGACAACACATTTCTATTCTCTGGACTACGTCCTGCTGGAAATCTAGTAGGGTCATTGTCCTGTTAGAAGAGAGATCTAGCGGGAGTTTGAGAATGAAAGCTGAAGAAAAAGAAGAAGAAATATTAAATCACTCTGGCATTCACTCAAGTAACAATATTATATATAATTTTATTTAACAATCTAATTAGTTTAGTTAATCAACTTAATTTTTGTTATAAGGTTTTCAAGTGCTTTTTATTTGATTATTCGCTATAGGAACAAAATGACGAGGGAATATAACCTAGTTAGTTAGTTAGTTAGTCGTCGGATCATCGTCACTGCACTCCGAACAAGTACATAGCTAATAACTTAATAACAGTTAACTCTTCCTCACCTCTAATGACAAGTCCAAACATAATCTATCTTCAGGCATCGTTGAGCAATATTTTCGGGGTCTTCAACTTAATCTCATAAATTGCAATCGCTATCGTGAGTATGTTCAATTCGAATAACAACTGCTGCTGAAGATGGAGGCAACGATCCAAGCAGTGCACCGCATCAATCAGGATGCCAGTTCTACACGCAATGGAAATATGATATCTGTCAATTGTTATGATTTCTGAACAATGACGGAAAGAGACGGTGGGGTGCCATAATTTTAAAAATACGCAACCACAAATCCATCTATCTATCTGTCTATCTATCTGTCTGTTTGTCCGTCCGTCCGTCCGCCCACCCAACTTACCAATCTATCCTATCTTACCTATTGGTTAAAGGAAAATAGCTTACCTATCTTACATATCTTACATATCTTACATATCTTATATAGTTACCTATCTTACATATCTTACATATCTTATATATCTTACATATCTTACCTATCTTACATATCTTACATATCTTAAATATCTTACATATCTTACATATCTTACCTATCTTACATATCTTACATAGTTACCTATCTTACATATCTTACATATCTTATATATCTTACATAGCTTACTTATCTTACATATCTTAAATATCTTACATATCTTACATATCTTACATATCTTACATATCTTACCTATCTTACATATCTTACATATCTTACATATCTTACATATCTTACCTATCTTACATATCTTACATATCTTACCTATCTTACATATCTTACATATCTTACCTATCTTACATATCTTACATATCTTACCTATCTTACATATCTTACCTATCTTACCTATCTTACATATCTTACATATCTACCTATCTTACATATCTTACCTATCTTACATATCTTACCTATCTTACATATCTTACCTATCTTACACATATTACCTATCTTACATATCTTACATATCTTACATATCTTACATATCTTACCTATCTTACATATCTTACATATCTTACATATCTTACATATCTTACCTATCTTACCTATCATACATATCTTACATATCTTACATATCTTACATATCTTACCTATCTTACATATCTTACCTATCTTACATATCTTACCTATCTTACATATCTTACATATCTTACCTATCTTACATATCTTACATATCTTACATATCTTACCTATCTTACATATCTTACATATCTTACATATCTTACCTATCTTACATATCTTACATATCTTACCTATCTTACATATCTTACCTATCTTACATATCTTACATATCTTACATATCTTACCTATCTTACATATCTTACCTATCTTACATATCTTACCTATCTTACATATCTTACATATCTTACACATCTTATCTATATTATATTTCTTATGTATCTTATCTATCTTATATATCTTTCTGCCTGCTTGCCTCTCTGTCTGTGTGTCTGCCCGTCCGTCTCTCTGTCTGATATTCTGTCAACACTGAATACCGTGCATCTGAAAAAAACCTGGACACACAAGATTTGCAAATGTGATACTGCTTTCCTTAGTACTTGATATCAATAAGTCATATGCTGTGAACAGCGGCAAGTAAAATAGGTGGACTACGTTGGGAATAATCTATTTAACACATAGGTTCCCAAAGTGGCCGGTACCGTTCCCTACCGGAGGTCGCTGAAACATTCTAGTGAGTGATAGTGGGTTCGGAAGCATTTGGGGGAGGCGGGGGAGGAGTTCAGGCTGTCTATGGGTCAGTGACACATTTGAGAATATTTGTTATTGTTTATTTGAGAACTCCATGAATTACGATTGATTAGCTCTTACTTACAATGCTATCATGCTGTTTCATGTTTTCATATTGTTGTAGAAACATCATTCTGTTGGATGGTATTTGTCGCACATTAGAAATGGAGAAACATTACTTACCCATATCTTATTTAACCAATTGGAAGAAGGAAGTGATAAGCCTTGGGAACAACAATTGAAAGGTATGCCATTTTGTAGTAGATTAAAATCTAATGAAAAAAATACATCAGTAAAATAATTCACTAAACGTTGTTGGTGTCACGTGGTGATGACGTGCACACTTGAGTAGATTGAGAAGAATCAAGTAGTTTGGTGGCAGGAAAGTATTGATTCAAATATCAATTACTTGGCACCAACACGCAACTAATAGAAAGAGTTCCTAGCGTGACAGTAAGAACAGCCGTATATAATACTACTAATAATAAAACACATAAACCGTCAATGTGGTAGGGGTGTCACATTGAGACACTTGGTGCTGAAAAATATGCACGCTTCTTTATCATAGAAAATCCTGATGAGTGGAAATTTCACACCCTGTCCAATCTTTGATATTATACAATCATTTCTTCTTCTGGCCACCTCGTCCTCTATCACCCTGCAACGTACATTGAATACAATATTTTGTCATGGAAGAATGTCTTATAAGTGCCCATACAATCGGAGTTTAGTAAAAGTATTATATTCAGATAATATACGCGGATGAGAGTTGGAGTTATCAACAAATCTTGAATGAATCTTGAAATCAACAAAACTAAGAACCTGATGAGAGAGTTGACGATATCAACACATCTTAAATTTTGTACTTTTATCTGTGGTAACATTTATTAATTGTAGGCTAGGACAACTGTCCTAATTCTAAAACTTGGTTCTTTATGCTCCTATGGGTGTGCTGGGTTCCCTCAGGTAGTCCACAGAGACTTGAAGAAATATTTTGAACATTTACAATAACAGGATAATGAATATTTTTGAGGGACACCGTCCGTATAATGTTTGCAAACCTCTTAGCAATAGCCATGACAGGCTAAAAAAAACGTCTAACAGAATTAAGTAAGACCATATTCGTTACACCTTTAAATATTGTTCAGATTTCGGCTGGTCACTGTTTATATACTTGGAATCATATGCCAAAATAGTCAAGGCGACTCCAAGTATATGAATAGTGACCGACCGAAACCCCAACAATATTTAAAAGACGCAACTAATGAGATCCTAACTAATTCTGTTTGAAGGTCGTCTATATAAGCGACAGTCTCAGCAATAACTAATTTTTATTTCACTTATCACGTGATGTTTATAGAGAATATGTTTGGATCCCAGAGATTACGAGCAATAGAGCGCTTGTATACTTTTGTGCACTGTGGACGTTTATCCAAATTGTATTTCATTCATACCCAGAAAATTATCATTGAATAATGCTTTGAACAGAAGTCTTCTACAAAAACAACTACATTCTTTCAGATCTCGATTTATGACATTCAGCTCCACTGACAGTTTCCTTTCCAGTCAGAGATGCTCATAGCACATGTTTACTGGGTTGTGTGGCGCAACCAGTTTCCCAAAATCCAAGGTGGAGTGGGGGTGGAGGAAGGGCTCTTCAATTACGGGAGGACTAGATATGCTGCTGAATTCTGAGTTCTCGCAGGAAACTCACATCCCACACATATTTGCTGTTCACCACACCTCATGTAGTATCTATTCCTAGCCAGGAAGCCCGGTAACAGCTGAAAGCTAGTAGGAATATTGTTAGGGCCGGAGTTTATCTGACTCCCCAGCATGACGCGAAAAGCTGCGTTTATTTTACTGTTACACCAGCTAGGGCAAATGTAATTGTATAGGTAGAACGCTGTTGAGATTCCCCAAGATTAAATCCTGAATATATACACATCCCAGCTATTGGGAGTGTACTGTTGCAGGATCGTTAGAAAGCTAGGTTACTGGTGAGGACTATAGACTTTACGAATGTTGACGATGTCTGTATAAGACTATATCACATATTCATGGCAGAGAACATACTCTAAAACTCTGTAACCAATCACAAAGAATTATGAGGATATGCTATCATCAGCGCACGTCGGTCAGGTCCATAGCGATCACAGTTGAAATAAATCCATTGGAATGTAACAGATCACGATTTCATGTGAGTGCTGATTTATTAGTCTTTTTGTACTTTCTAATTAGTGCAAACTTGTTTACTACCATTAGTCTCTTTCTAAGCAGTTCAGTCTCTCTATCTCTCCAATATTTTGCAATCGTGAGAGCGACCTTAATTCACAGTTATGAAAATCTTCTGAACTGACAATGCCTCTGATTTCATTGATTACGTCAGAACAGTCCATTTATATACCTTACGAAAGTGTGGCTGCTCCTCTGCTGTCAGCTCACTCATTACCCTGAACGTCCGCATGTTTGAGATGGATAGTGAATGTAATCCGATACTCAGCTTGAGCGGCTTTAAAAGTTATAGATAACACATACATAACTTTAGATAAACTAAGACATATTATGCTGATGAAACCGAGTCATTACCCTTGGCTGATGGATTAAAAAAATGTGCAGACTTTATACAGTGAAAAAATACTGATCGCTCGAATCAGCCGATAGATGTAACTAGAGGTAGACAACAGGTTCTGTTTTATCTAATGTTGGTCGTTGTCCAAACTTAAGCATCAATGTAGGCCTATATGTATGAATCGATGGCTAGTTGAACAACAACCTTCTAAAATGACGCATGTGAGTTTTCGTTATTTTCATTTGTCACTGATTATACTTTGTGTCGACAGCCAATGAAAATCACGGTAAAGTTCAAATGATTCATTTTAGGCTACTGTTTTACAGTTAGCCAATATCTGGTATATATGTTTATTGTTGCCGTCCAAGTCACGTGTATTCCAAGTTAAAATTTATATCGGTATCAAATTGATCTAATTAGATGAGCGGCTTCTATGCATCCATCATGGAATAAATAAACATTGAATATAAAACACATTAGCCAGATTAAATATTAGCCAGACAGGTAAGTCGGATAATGTATTAGGGAGACAATAGATTAACTAGGCAAACATTAGGTAGACAATAGATTAACTAGACAAACTATTAGGGAGACAATAGATTAACTAGACAAAAATTATGTAGACAATAGATTAACTAGACACAAATTATGTAGACAATAGATAGACTAGACATAATATTAGGGAAAGAATAGATTAACTAGACAAAATATTAGTCAGACAACAGGTTAGCCAGACAGCAAGGAATCCGGATACACTATTAGGGAAACAATAAATTAACTAGACAAAATATTAGGGAAACAATAGATTAACTAGACAAAATATTAGATAGACAATAGATTAACTAGACAAAAAATTAGGTAGACAATAGATTAACTAAACAAAATATTAGGGAAACAATAGATTAACTAGACAAAATATTAGCCAGACAACATGTTAGCCAGACAAAGCATTAGCCAGACAGCAGGGATGCCGGACAAAATATTTTTCAGACAATAGATTAGCTAGACAAAATATCAACCAGACAACAGATTATCCAGATAACAAGATATCGAGATAAATATTAGCCAGAAAACTGGTTAGACAGACAACAGGTTAGCTAGGCAATAGGTTAGCTACATAACATATTAGCCAGACTAGAGATTAGTCAGACAACTATTTATTTAGACAATAGATTAGCTAGACAGCTAGTCAGCCAGAGAACTTATTAGCGAGATAATAAGGTAGCAAGACAATATTTTATCAGGACAACATATTGGCCAGAAAACAAATTAGCCAGACAACAGATAAACTAGAAAACAAATTAGCTCGACAACAGATTAGTTAGACAACAGGTTAGGCAGACAACAAGTTAGGCAGACAACAGATTAGCTAGACAACATGTTACCCAGACAACAAATTATGCAGTCACCACAATAATAATAATGTTAAGCCTATAACCCGTCAAGGTAGTAGGGGTGTCACAATGTGAGACATGTGGTGCAGAAAGATCTCCAAGTTTCTCTATCTTCTACCAACCTGATGAGTTTGGAAATTTCACACCCTGTCCATTCTTTATTGTTATCCAGCCATGCCCTTTTTCTGGTCACCTCATCTACTTACTCCCTCCACTGTACCTTCACAAATATCTTTTGTTATCGAGGAATGTCTCATCACTTTTCCGTACCATCAGAGTTGACGAAGTTCAACGAATGTCAACAGGTGTTCTTATTGCCCAGCTAATTAATTAATTTCACCACACAAAAACATTGGTTTTATGTTCTCGATAACAGATACCAACACATGTCTATAACATTCATTTTCAAACGCTTGGATTCTTCTCTCTAAATCGTCTGTTAAAGTTAAGATTTCATATTCATATAGAAACATTGACAAAACCAAAGATTTATATAAGTTGATCGTAACGCGGGTCGTGATTGTGTTTTCCAAAAGGCGGTAAAACTTGTCATTGCGAATGTGGCCATTGCCAGTCGTTTCTTAACTTCAGCTGTTGATTCACAATCTCCACTAATCTGGGCTCCCAGATAAGTAAACATAGAAACCTTCGATTATTAAGCTTTGTATTGGTTGGAACTTAGTCCGTACTTCTATGTACTAATATTTTACCCTTATCTGCAATATCTCAATATCAAAGTATTTGCCAGATAACTCCAATATTGTTGTTAACTCTTCTAGTTCTTTTTCTTTTTTTTTATGTTGTCACCATCAGATCGATATCATCATCGAAGCGGAGATTATAAATTTGTCGCCCTCCAATCAATGTTGTTGGATGAAATTAATCTATAACTTCTCTCATGATTGCTTCCAGGTAGATGTTAAAAAGTGTTAGTGAAAGTAAGCATCCTTGTCGAACGATTAGTCCTGAAAAATTCACCTATTTCAGACAAAATATTAACGAGACAATAAATTAGCAAAACAAAAGGTTAGCCAATCATCAGGTTAGTGAACCAGCATATTTGCCAGACTACAGGATTGCGAGACACCGGGTTGACCAGTCCAAAAGAAATTTAAAACAAAATATCCCATGAGAACAAACACATATTATCATTGAACTGTATGCCATAACAAATTAGTTGCACTATTCCCGGTTGGATACTAGGTACCACAATCTATAATAGAGTAGTAAAACATTCTATAGTCGATATAGTTGATGTTAGAATGATAAGGAAATGTGTTGATGGCTACCAAAGAGACTGATGTATAAGAGTGATAGTCAAATGTTGTCTCGGTTCACACGACAAACTTGTACTTAGAACAGGAATACATTTATTCACTATCTTACAAATAACAATAATTTTTGCTAGTACCGATCTCCAGGAATGAAAATAGATAACGCTATTATTTCCTATGTGCAATGATTTCAGCTGTAAGGAGCTTTCTTTCATAACCAGAAGAAACCAACACTTAGCGGCGTGCAATGCTCTGAGAAGAAACCTTTTTTGTGTGTTCGTTCTCACTTTCCCACAGGATTTCTCTTATAGTATTATAATAGTTTTACTAAATTTCTAGCAGGAATTAGTAAAAATAACAGAAATGTGTTGTATCACCATTTTATTTGAGGCAATTGCTTGATACATCCGGCATGGCAACTAATACGTTCAGATTATTTTACAACTACCACTGAATAGTGGACGTAGGTAACTATTACGCTAGTAGGCCAAACTTACCAGAGAACTGCGCGCTGGTAACCAACTTCAAAGCTAATAACGGTCGACACACTTGGTATTTTCTCCGTAGTCTTGCGTCACTATTGACACAGCCATTGACTCGCACAAGAGAAATCCTCTATTCACAGGGGTCTTTGCGTGACCATCGATACCAATCACCATGGGTACTACAATCTAAATACATTAATTTATTTTCTATAAATGGCTAGAGTCGGATTCACAGCTTTCACATGACGCCAATATTACTAGTATCGAAACTGTATGTGAAGTATCTAGCTAGGAACAGCTAGAAATACAAGACAGTTGGTGCTATTATGTAGACGTTGAAATAATAGTAAATTTTGTACATATATCTATGTTTAGGGACCTTTTTGTACTGTGTAATTTAACGTATACACCAGGTGTGGCCAACCTTTTTAGTACTGTGTGTTTTGACGTATACATTACTGGGAAACAATATATTTGGGTCTACGGACCGAAATTACTATTTCTTCGTAATGTTTGAAGCCAACCAGTCCATTGATGTTTGGAGTAATGTGCACAGTTTCCTGAGCCTAGAGGCCAGTAAATCTAGACAATATCACACAATGCACATGCTGTGTTCTTTTTGTCCATCACAAGATGATGATGACTATTTGTTACATCCACATTTGAAATTTAATTAAGGTTATGTCTTGATTGTGAGTTCGTAGATGGCAAATAAATAATAATCTGGTCATAAATGTCCTTTGACAGTTTAGTCATGGGACGAACACTGTCGATTGTTTTTGGTCTTCCCGTGACTTTCTAGCTAATATCCGCTGTATAATTACTGCATTTCTCCTCTTTTCACAAGATGCTTCTCAATGTTTTTTACGGTAGAGCGTAATGTTGCTCTATTTTGTGAAAGTTCTTCTAATGTATCTTGGTCTAGTTCAGAGGTTTTCAGTGAGGTCTTTAATACGTCCTTGTAACGCTTCTTTTCGCCACCGTGAAAACGTATGGCCTTCTGTAACTCACCATAGAGCAACGCTTAAAGTATCTTCGACGGGCGATGATCTGGCATACGTACCATATTACCTAACAAAAGAATCTGTGTCTGCATCAGAATAGTGTCAATGCTAGAGATACTAGATTTGTCAAGGGCAGTGGTAACTCTGATCTTGTCTTTCTGTCTGATGTTCATTTGATGTTCTATTCTGAGAAAAGTTTTGTTTAAGTCATTACACTTTCGCACATATCGTCTATACAGAGTCCATGTTTCAGTCAATCAAGCAATCAATCGTCATGTCGAGTGGCGTAGCCGATTATGCTTATCCACAACTATCTGTCTCTTGTGTCGGTAATGAGTTCAGTTGGTATTTTTGTGACACAGTGAAAACCTATTCAGAAATTTCTCCCTTGTTTCCCTCTGCCTCTTCTTCCCTTGATTTTTCGAATGGTTACTGAATGTTAAAGTTTTACTTTTCTCATCACATGCCGTAAAAATCTTGATTGTCCATTTCTAATTTTCGCTATAATTTGTCTTTTTACCCCATCATCTCTGAGAACTTATACATTATATTTCGTGGCTGTCCGTGAAATTTTCATAATTCATCATAAACATCACATCTAGGCTGCCTCCAGCTTATCTTGAGCACTTTTGTTTACTGTCCATGTTTCACCAGTGAATAAATAGTACACATGGTACTTCTAAATCAATCAGACTGACGGAAATAAAAATTACATGGCGGTCCAATTTTCACCCTCAGCTTTATTTGGTCTACCTTCGACTCCATATTGAATCTACATTTCAACTTGTGTGTTCCGATGCAAGAAAGGCGAAAAAAATATCACCAATATCATCTGTCATACTGTATTGGTCACCTATTGGTGAAGTACTATGATCTGTCATGCTGTATTGGTCACCTATTGGTGAAGTACTATGATCTATCATGTATTTATTAGATACCTATTGGTGAAACACTATGCTCTGTCATGTAGATCGTATGGCCGTGTGGTTAGAACGTCGTTCTCATGCCCTTGAGGTCTGACCCTTGAGGAACGGAGTTAACTGTCACACCCCATAGAAACTCAAAGATCTTACACGAACAGCACACTGAAGTCGGATGTCTTTCCGCAATGTGCAGATATCGAATGCACGCTTTAAATGAACGACATCATGTCAATCTTCATGAGTAGAGAACGAAGTCGGAACAGTTGTACCGTATCGGGGACAATTGAACGACTATTATGACAATTCTGTTAGTCTTTAATTTTGATGAGTAGTTAGTTCAGGTGGTGATGGAGGGAGATATGCCATTAATGAATACAGTTCAATTCCATATCTTCGTGAAAAATAATACGTTTTAAGCGATTTAGATTTTCCCGGGCATGTCGGCGTAATAGAAGACCTGCTCGCAGAATTAATTATGCATTCATTCGTTCCATTTCATGATGATTCTTGCGTTGTCCGTTGGTCATTGTTTGTATACTTGGAATCGCGTGCCAAAAAAGGGCCTCATAAGTATAGTATAAATATATGTCTTACATACATAATGACTAACCGAAAACACCACAATAATCAGACACCTTATGAAGGAAAGCCTGATAATTATGTTGAAAGGTCTTTATTGGTCATGATTGTTCCGTAGTAAACAGGCTACACACCTTAGCAGGGCTATGGGCAGTCGAGCGTCTGTTACACCTTATCAGAGACCGCGTCGATCATATGTTACATCTTATCAGAGACAAGTCGTTCGTCTGTTACACCTTATCATAGACAGGTCGAGCGTATGTTACACCTTATCATAGACAAGTCGAGCGTCTGTTACACCTTATCATAGACAAGTCGAACGTCTGTTACATCCTATCATAGACAAGTAGAGAAGTAGAGCGTCTGTTACACCTTATCATAGACACGTCGAGCATTCTTTACATCTTATCAGAGACCAGTCGATCATATATTACTCCTTATCTTTTTGACCAGCGTGTGTTAGTTACTCTTTAGCAGAGTTTTGACCAGTGAAGCTTCTGTTACACCTTATCATAGTTTTCAGTAGTACTCGAGTATTTTACACTATATTAAATTTTGGACTAGTCGAGAGTCACGTTTTTGTATCAAGGAAAATGGTCACCCTATATTGTATATAAAAAAATAAAGCTCGTAAATCGCAGAAATATATATATGAATGAATGTTTCAGAGATGGTGAAGACAGTTTCTACAACCGATTTCTCTTAATATTTAGTGGTGTTGAGGATAAATCTGGCTCTAATCACCGCTCAATTTGTCTGCCCAAAGACGGGGCACAGTGTTTGGTACTGAATGAACGCGATCCAGTAGAGACGTTAAAAGTCCTGTAGTTGAGTATTCAAGGTGAGATGGGCTTACAATCAATCATGTATTGTTGATGGTGTTGTCAACAGAGAACCAATAAACTGTGATTTGGTCTGTCCTGCACACAGCGATCGGTAATATGTACTTCATCTCTGAAAATAAATATCATATAAGAATTTAAATTAACAGTCTGAAAATATTTCGCATTTAATGCAATCTTATTCTGACTGTTGATACGACGAAGCTGGTAAAAAAATTGATTTTAATATAATATATATTTGTATCGGTGATTCTGAGAAAAAAATATATCGTCCTCGATATTTAACTAAAAACGGTCTTTTTTAATGATTTTCAAATGTTGATTAGAGTCTAGCTATTGACAGAAAACAAAGCAGTTATGAATTCTTCATTTACCTAGCTAATTTCGAATGTTGGCAGGTAACAGAAATCAAAGAATTCTCCGTTATATCTTGCTAATATTAAATGATACTCTACCTACACATAAAATCATTGTTAATTATGGTTATCTTGGCTGTAATTAGATGTTCAAATGACATGCATTTTTCTATGCATTTTGTGAAATCCTTTTACATTATTCATAATAATCGACTACAGACGACATACCAGTACTAATAACATATAACATCATCCTGAAATAACATTGTAACATTATTTATTTCCTCTAGGTACACGATACGATCAGAAGGTTAATAGCAATCCACTTGAGCAGATTGTGAATTTCGACATTGTATAGCATCACAAAGTCATGTGGTATCTCCAACATATGTACTGCCATATTCTTTAGATTTCTGCATGAATATCTGACACAATAAATGACATCTCACTGACTGTGGTAAGTACAAGAACATCTGAATGTGTGTACATTATTAAGGATACAATAGTGATGTTATAATTTGATATACGAAAAACAGATACGGAACAGGGACGGAAAGATCCTTTAATTGAGAATTACTCTAAGAGGCAAAATAATGGTCTGGGTGTATGCGTTCTTAGATGTGTTTATATGACACTTAAACTTCTGGTCATAATGGCGCATTATACTGGCTATGTGTTTTTTTTCTGCTTGCTGAAAAGCCGAGATTTAGAGAGAAATTGGACGCCACCTAGTAACATTTGACGCATGGAAATGGAGGATCAGCATTAATGTATAGCTTATTGTGCTGATGTGTCCAGTATGATAACACTACAACACTGCGGAGTTTTGTGTCTTTTTATATTATTATGACCCCTAGAGTGTGTTTGAAAATCTTTGTCAAAGTTTAAATGCTGCAAAATTGGCAAGAGTTTGATTTAACTTCTAGACATTTTCCGTATACAACCTAATAATCAGCATGTACTTACATAAAATTTTGCGGGGTAAATTTTTGCAACCCATGTATAATGTTTTCATTGCGGTATATAAAATAACAATACTACTTTAGCAACGTATACTTACAGTATATTTCATATTTCAATTTTGTGTGTAAATAACAAAATAAAAATTCGAACGTGTATCCCCACGAGATGAGAGCCTCGCACTAGTGATATGTCACATTTCTTGTATACTTGTAATGTCCCTGCCAAATTAGGCAAGTATGTCATTTGTGGTAAAATAGTTGTGGATACATTAACACTGGATGTTAAGAGATATTGTTAAAAAATTATCCACACATCTATGTTTCATAAAATGTTATCCAACGGTTAAATTACGGTAAATGACATTTTATGTAGGCAATTTCAAGGTCATCAAGGAGTTGCAAATCAACGTAATAGCTCACGGTTTGTAAGCTATAAGTGTTTAGTCCATTCAATCTTTCTCAATCTGTTTCAATGAAGAACGCGGTAGCATAGTTCATAGTGAGCTTGCTTGCTATCACCGGGTTACAGCGTGCCACGTTCGAAACCACGTCTAGACCACAAAAAAATCCGAGCTGTGATTTCTCGATTTACACGACCCCTGCTCCAGTCGACTCAGCTGTAAATGAGTAACTGGCGCATGAGTTAGGAGAGGTAAAGACAGCAAGGAAGGGGGCTGGCCACCCCACCCAATAGTTGCTGCGGCGTAGCACATGAAGAGTTATCTTCATCCCCGATGGCAGATTGCTGCCATGGGAGTACCTTTATTTTACCATTCAATTTTTGACCAGAATCGCAGGACGAGTGTTGATTTTAGCACTTAGTAATAATGAAGATATTCATCTATCTACCCTGTTATGGAATGAAGAGCAACACAGAAAAGAGCAACACAGAAAAGAGCAACACAGAAAAGAGCAACACAGAAAAGAGCATGGTTTTGGTTAACGGCAGACACAGAAGAACAGACCAACATTATGATGAATGGATATAGCTTGAGGAGGGGAATATTTTCAAATGTCTCAGATATAGCATATGCAGCGATGGAAAATGCTAAACATAAAGGCTGGAGGTGAAGTTAGCGTCTATGTAAAGGCAAACATTGATTTGGAAAAGCCATATCAGTGTCAGAGTAAAAAAATAAAACTTTATAACTAGTGCTTTCTGTAGTGATGTATGGTTATGAGAGCTGAATACTCACTGCAGACATGGAGACTCGACTACAGGATTTCGAAAACAAATTTTACAGACGAATTATGTGAATTTCCTATAAAAAGCAGGTGACAAATGTGCATGTAAGAAATAACGTAAGCGATGTATACATGTCCACAGGAACCATTACCTTCAATAGTGAAACAACGAAAACTAGCATAGTTTAGACATGTATTCAGACATGATTCTTTGTCAAAAACGATACTGAAGGGAGCCGTCGGTGGAAGAAGCAGAGAGGGACACACAAAAATCATCGACGAAGAACATCTAGTAATGGACATGACAAGTTTTTGCATCACTCATCTGCATCGTTGGAGATGAAAACCGATTGAGGACTCTATGTTCTGAAGCATCCAATGTGGTAGGCTTAAGAGCCGAACGGTTTACGGGTTTATAAATATAGATACATGTACACAATCTGGTACAGGCATTGAATATGGCATATTTGACCAGAGTGTAAGTATGGGATTTCTTGTTTACGATTGGTCTACTAGCGTATGGTACATTAGTTTACTGAACAGTGGTTATACTAAAAACACAGAACGTATTAGTTATTACCGACGAATTCGTAAGTGTCGGGTCATTGGTCTTTGAAATAACTATACTATAACAGCGTTTTCCAGTTTGGCTACTATATCCTACTCGAAATCTTGTACAACCTCTAGGGATCCAACGTCGGCCAGTCAAGCCATTTTCTTTACTGATCCACTAAAATCATTACATATTATAGAAACTGTCGTCTGTGTAAAAACTATGTATTTGTTATAGTAAATTCAGAGGACTAACAAGCAATGTGCGTGAATAAGATAGACATCTCTGTGTAAAATTGACCGACAATAAGACATTTCAGTCTATTTGTGCTAGCTATGCTGATTCGTTACCATCGACGATATAAGATCTCGACTATTTGGAAAACAAGCCTTTTTAAAGAATGATTTGAGTTTCCCTTGATTTTCTTTGGTGAATATGGTTTAAACTGTGTGTGACGCCAATAAAAACCAAGCCAATTGTAATAGTCAAATGAGTCGTTTTAGAAGGATTGTTTTCTCATTAGCTAATATGTGTTCTATTGCCGAGGGTCACGACTGGTCGCTTGAATGATTTTCATGGTCTGCTGATAGCGCATGTCACTGATTGTTGTATCACAACAAGCAAGTGTTTAACTAACATCTTTTGATGTCCACCTCAATGTTGTTTCAGTGGATATGCAAATGTGAATATCCAACTCGCAAGCAACAAATAGTCTAATAATCGATTTTAACTATGTCTGTGAAGCAGTTATATTTTTCGAAATGAAGTCCAACTACAATCAAAGAAGTCGATTCACTCTTCAACATAATGAAAGTGTCACAATTAGAAAACAATTTGAGTCATCGGCTAGATTTTCTGCAATGTGTGGATTGAGTGGAGTGTGTAAGGGCAACGCTTTGATCTGGCGTTTATGTGATGCCTCATGATTATCTATGAAGCTTTGAATCAGATTTGAAACATAAAAGTGTTTGTCTAGCTTACATTTAATGGAAGAATTAATTCAAATACCTCAACTTAGAAGAACATTGTTGATAATTTGTTTACGGGCAACTTTGCGCTCATCACTACTAGTAAGAATAACATACAGAAAAGCATGGTCTTCTTCGCTAGGTCAGTAAAGATTTTAGTCTCGCTATCAGTTCATAAAAAGCAATAGTAATCCACTACCAAATAACAGGTCAAAACCCACAGTACCGTTCATGTTTGAAAAAAAAGTTAACAATGCAAACAAGTGTGCATAACTCTAAAGTATTCTAACAACTGTACACAATCAATAAAGATATCAAATTACCTACACTAATCACCAGAGATATCGAATTACTAGAGCGACAGTACTCTATCAAACAGTACACCAATCAACATAGATATCGAATTACTAGAGCGACAGTACTCTATCAAACAGTACACCAATCAAAAAAGATATCGCATCACTAGAGTACCTCCACCATCTTCGTGAGAATGCCAAGATCGGGTGTGATCAGAGTATGGACACAAACACAACAGGAGGTCTAACATTGCGGGTCGTTTTGCCATCGTTGCTATATAACATGGTTGCTGTTAAAGACCATCCTTGACATTGATAGCAGAGTGTTAGTATACAAAGTGTAGATAATATCGGTTTTTTGAAAAGCGTTTTGAAAAAAGGATCCCAAAGCATTTTGGCGATAACTTTTGACAGTAATATACCGACTCCGCTGAGTTCACTTTTCGCTTTATCTGAATATATAAACATTCCACCAGTTGTGGTTCTGAAATTTGGCCAGTCCATGTTTTATGTTCAAATATCCC
This sequence comes from Meghimatium bilineatum, assembly GCA_034231615.1. Taxonomy (NCBI): domain Eukaryota; kingdom Metazoa; phylum Mollusca; class Gastropoda; order Stylommatophora; family Philomycidae; genus Meghimatium; species Meghimatium bilineatum. The sequence continues at coordinate 51,578,542 of CM067300.1, forward strand.
TAGAAAGTATATGTCTAGTTGCCTCATTTATCTTTCTATAGTATGCTGTTTTCCCTGGTACATTCTGTTGACGTTCCACTTAGCAATGCTAGTTCTTTTCTTAAGGCAGATTTAGGAATTTCCACAGTATCACAGTCAGACTTTTGGCCGTCATCAAATATACTATCCGTAGTCGTAACCTTCGATACCAGTTATCATGTTGTTCCGACAGGCCGACGTTGTGCTTGAACAAGCTACAGGCAGGGTGTAGGTGGGCGGAACAGCAAAGAAATCTGTCGCTAAAGGGCCAGAGTTGTGCCCTGATTTCAACGTCAGTTTCGATGGCATTAGACTCTAGACACTATCGAGTCTTATGACTGCTGGAACAGAGGGCGGATCACTTATGGGAATGCCCCACGTGCTGTGAGGCCAGTTTCTAATCAAGACAAGAATCAAGTATACTCGTACTAGTTCTGCTGTCCTCCTCTTCCCCAGTTCGCGTGTTTGATCTACCTGGCCTTGGTGCCTCACCATAACATCTTTGAATCTTTTCGATGATTTCTTGACAGTTACATTCAGTAGTTTGCTATTGCTGTCTGAATGGTTCTGGCCGCTTACCATCTTGTCCCTGGTGCGGCCTTGCCCCGATACCGTGCATTTCAGTTCCCCGCTTTTTAAGCCGTTGTCGAACAATTCGACACTTCGCCTTCTCCACCAGCGACTCTGTGTACTGATGGAGGGAAACATAATCCACCTTCTCAACCAGCGACTCTGTGTACTGATGGAGGGGAACATACTCCGCCTTCCTGTGTACTGATGGATTGTGACACCCTCAGCCTTCCTGTGTACTGATGGATTGTGACATCCTTCGTAAGAGAAGCTCTACGCAGTTGTGCCAGCTAGTCAAGGCTGCTGCCCGGGTGGGGGGGAGTGGTGTGGTTGTCGTACACATGCAGACACCAGGAGCCATACGTGAACTCTATAGGAGTGGGGCAACCAAATAGGATCCAGGCCTTCCTCCGAGGAGAAAGTGACTGCCTCTCACCGTGAGGTACTATCCCTTACACACTCCTATCCTTCCATGCCACAATCCTAAATGATCAAACATCTTCTCTCGTGGTTTCCTCCTAGCACTCTTGCTCTTCAACGTGCCTGTTGCTACAACGTGTTCCATTTTCCTTCTTCTCATGATGTGACCAAAATGGCGACCGTCTTTTTCTGAAGCCGGTAAACAACTCTTTTAAAAAACAATTAATTTCTTTCAAGATATCCCCATTATGTTTCTTGTTAAGAAAGAGCCAATCGCTCGTAATTCATGTAATTAATCGCTCCCAATAAAATATCAGCAATACTTGCTGTTAGTAAAACCAGTCAATACTTGCTGTTAGTAAAACCTTGCAATACTTGCTGTTAGTAAAACCTGTCAATACTTGCTGTTAGTAAAACCTTGCAATACTTGCTGTTAGTAAAACCTGTCAATACTTGCTGTTAGGAAAACCTGTCAATACTTGCTGTTAGTAAAACCTTGCAATACTTGCTGTTAGTAAAAACACTCTCTGAAACCTGTCAATATTTGCTGTTAGTAAAAACACTCTCTGAAACCTGTCAATATTTGCTGTTAGTAAAAAAACTCTCTGAAACCTGTCAATATTTGCTGTTAGTAAAAACACTCTCTGAAACCTGTCAATACTTGCTGTTAGTAAAAACACTCTCTGAAACCTGTCAATATTTGCTGTTAGTAAAAACACTCTGAAACCTGTCAATATTTGCTGTTAGTAACTGCACTCTCTGAAACCTGTCAATACTTGTTAAGTTAGTAAAAATTCTCTATGAAACCTGTCACTACTTGCTGTTATTAAAAACACTCTCTGAAACCTGTCAATACTTGTTGTTAGTAAAAACACTCTCTGAAACCTGTCAATACTTGCTGTTAGTAAAAAAACTCTCTGAAACCTGTCAATACTTACTGTTAGTAAAACCACTCTCTAAAACCTGTCAATACTTGCTGTTAGTAAAACCTTGCAATACTTGCTGTTAGTAAAACCTGTCAATACTTGCTGTTAGTAAAACCTGTCAATACTTGCTGTTAGTAAAACCTGTCAATACTTGCTGTTAGTAAAACCTTGCAATACTTGCTGTTAGTAAGACCTGTCAATATTTGCTGTTAGTAACTGCACTCTCTGAAACCTGTCAATACTTGCTGTTAGTAAAAAAACTCTCTGAAACCTGTCAATACTTGCTGTTAGTAAAAAAACTCTCTGAAACCTGTCAATACTTGCTGTTAGTAAAAAAACTCTCTGAAACCTGTCAATACTTACTGTTAGTAAAACCACTCTCTGAAACCTGTCAATACTTGCTGTTAGTAAAAACACTCCCTGAAACCTGTCAATACTTACTGTTAGTAAAAAAACTCTCTGAAACCTATCAATACTTGCTGTTAGTAAAAAAACTCTCTGAAACCTGTCAATACTTGCTGTTAGTAAAAGCACTCCCTGAAACCTGTCAATACTTGCTGTTAGTAAAAACACTCCCTGAAACCTGTCAATACTTACTGTTAGTAAAACCACTCTCTGAAACCTGTCAATACTTGCTGTTAGTAAAAGCACTCCCTGAAACCTGTCAATACTTGCTGTTAGTAAAAAAACTCTCTGAAACCTGTCAATACTTACTGTTAGTAAAACCACTCTCTGAATCCTGTCAATACTTGCTGTTAGTAAAAAAACTCTCTGAAACCTGTCAATATTTGCTGTTAGTAAAAAAAACTCTCTGAAACCTGTCAATACTTACTGTTAGTAAAACCACTCTCTGAAACCTGTCAATACTTGCTGTTAGTAAAAAAACTCTCTAAAACCTGTCAATACTTGCTGTTAGTAAAAAAACTCTCTGAAACCTGTCAATACTTGCTGTTAGTAAAAAAACTCCCTGAAACCTGTCAATACTTACTGTTATTAAAACCACTCTCTGAAACCTGTCAATTCTTGCTGTTAGTAAAAACACTCCCTGAAACCTGTCAATACTGCATTATTCCCTCTATGGAATTGCAGGGATGTTGCGTGTCGGTTGTGTGATAGTGGCTTGTGTGATGGTGGCTTGTGCGATGGTGGCTTTTGTGATAGTGGCTTGTGTAATAGTGGCTTGTGGGATAAAGTTCGTATTCCCTTGCTGTACGAAGTACTTTTAAAAAATACAATACAACATATAAAAGCCCAATCTGTACCGTGAAAAAAACAAATAAAGAGGTGCTAAAGACACTTAATATGAAGAAAGAACTACTAAGAGAAATAAAGATCAGGCAAATATAATATTTGTTACACATTAAAAGACATGACACCGTATTGAAGACCTTACTTGAGAGCAAAGTCAAAAGGAATCGAGCAAGAGGTAGGCAGAGATACACGTGGGAGAGTAACATCACACGATGGGCAGGTTACAGTCTAGCAGAGCGCACCCCCAAGACAGGAGACATGGGATGTTGAAGATCCATTGCAACCAACCTACGTTGAGGAGACGGTACTTGATGATGATGATGATGTACTATGAAGCTAACCCTGATCTTCGCGTCTGTAAGAATAGCTATCTGACCTCTCGTCCATGAAAACACCCACTCTTATGTCACAACAGTAATACTATCGTCCAGGAAAGAAGACATGGCAGAATGCAGCTATATTTGCGCAGGATGTTTTTGAGGGATTCGATTCGCGCATGGATACATGTGCGGTCGCAAAAGACCTTCAGGATGCGTACAATAGGGTGTCCTTGGATATCTTGATGCACCAGCTGTTAAATCTTGCAGTTAATCCTTTTGTCGTGCGTTGGGTTGGCGCGCCCTGATGCACAGGGTTGTAGTTCTTAAGTGTGGTAACTGGATATCTACACCAACGGTTATTAGCCCTGGCCTGCCACAGGGATCGCCTCTATCTCCTGTACTTTCCAATGTATACACAGTACATATCGCTGGCAATCAAATCACAGGTGTTGGCAGAACGATGTCATATGCCGATATCGAAATCGATAACAGGGCAGAAATCGAGAAGAGTGCGTCGTGGAACTACAGAAGGAGCTGGACAGACTGACAAATTGGTGTCGAGATACGGGAGCAGTGGTTAATCCGTCTAAGACATTTGTGACGTGGTTTTCCTTGAACAATCACATGGTAAAGACACCCATGCCACAAGTTTCGTTGTCCGGGAAAAGTTTAGAAAGAACTAGCACAATGAGATATCTGGGTGTGTTTTTTGACAGAAGCCTAAGTTTCAGGGAACATGTTGACCACATTATCATAAGGGCAGGCAAAGGCTTAGCAGCAATAAAGGTTATGGCTGCTGCGCAGTGTGAGCAAAGATTGGTATTTCTTTTGTACCAGGGTTTGGTTGTGGTGGAATATGCACTGGCAATTCTGACTCTTAGCCAAACTCAGATCGAAAGACTGGATAGAGTCCAGAATGCAGCAATGCGTATCATTCTGGGATGCACAAGAGACACATCGATAAGAGCTATGCGATACCTACATGACTGCCCAACAGCTGAGCATAGATTACAGTATTGCCGTGCACGGGCGTACCTTCAAATACATGCAGATAAGGAACACCCGTTGCATTCCGAAATACAGAAAGTTAAAGGCAGCAGACTCAAGAGAGGAAGGTCGTGGATGGGACGTGCTGAGGGTGTAATACAAAGCGTGTGCAGATTACAGGATGTGGCAGCAGGTGCGGAATGGATAGGTCTACCCACAGATTTCGAAACTTGTTTGAGAGTAGTAATATCACTTAGCAGGGAATGCAGAGAATGGTGTCCCACAGCTGTGGAGAAAGAAGTGCAGGCTTTAATCAGTGAGAATACCAAAGAGGGGGATGTGATTATATACACTGATGGATCTGTAATTAGGCCTGTTCGCAGTGCTTGAGCCTTTACAGTTCAGTGCGCAGGTAAAACGATCAAGGAGGAAAGTGGTGCCTTTGCGGTCACTACGAGTAGTATGACCATGCTGACTATGGCGGTGACCAAGGCATTTGAGTGGCTACGCACACAGAAGGTAACGCAGGTCTGCATCTTGAATGACTCTATGAGTATGATTAAGAAGGTACATGTGCGTCTCGTTCGCGAACAGTGGATTGAGGCCTTGAGAAATGCGAGCTTGAAAGCGGTTACATTTATTTTCGTGCCGGGGCATGTGTGCGTTCGAGGCAATGAAAGATCGGATCAACTGGCATCGTGTGCGATTGTGACACAGGGCAATGGGGCAATAGATCGCGCTGACGTTTTAAACTCCTTAAGAGATATAACACGCGAGAGTGAGACTAATGTGGATGATGATTCCTTTTCAATGGCTAGGATTATAAGGATCAGGGATTGAAATGCGGTGTTGCTAGAGGTGAACATTTTGGAGGGCGCAGAAGAATGATGGTCAACCAGCATTGAACCGGTACTGTCAGCAGAAGTGTGATGGCGGATACACTCAAGGAGAGATCGGAGCAACGATGGATGTGTCCAGTTTGCAGTGATGATGATCCGACGACTAACTAACTAACTAACTAGTAATACTATCGTCTGTAAAGACGGCAGGGACTTACAAACGTATGCTAGCCGTAAAAGGATAAGGGATGGACATCAAATAATGCATTCATGCGTTTTTGTGTGTCAGCTACAATGTAATGAATAAACGTGCTGGAATTTTGTGAAAACAAAAACTCTACGGGGGGGGGGGGGTGTCGTAAATTTAGGTCAACTTTTGGCTAAGTTCCTAGTATTTGATAATTATAATAACTATAATCATATTTGATTTGTGTAACTTCCTAGTAATGTTATGTCCAGATTTCACTAAGTTCCCACTAATGTTATGTCCTAATTAGATTAAATTCCTATTAATATTATATCCTGATCTGATTAAATTCCTAGCAACATGTCCTGATTGTGTGGTTGTCGTACACATGCAGACACGAGGAGCCATACTTGGCTGCCCGGGTGAGGGGAGTGGTGTGGTTGTCTAATCCCCTAATCCCACCCGACCCATGTTTACAGTATTGAAAGACAGAACTGCTATTCAATCATGTTCATTCATTGAGCACGTATTCTTCCACAAAGTTGATGTGTTTGGCTTCTGGGTCGGAGGGAAACTCGATTTTTCAACATTGTCGGGAATGAGACACAAGCACCTAACAAGATAGTGCTGTCACTTGGAGCATGTGATGTCCATTCTCCATGTTACTCAGTCGAAGAAAGAAATTGTGTGTTTCCGTTATTCGGTAAATATATATTTATATTCACCCAACATCTGCACACACAAAAATAACATTTCTTCTCAGACTAGAATAAACTCTGAATTTGTTTCATGAACGCGATCAAGACAACTAATCAACAAGTTACAATTATACTCTAGAAATTGACATATTCCTAAACGGGGCGAACTCCGTCATTTCGTTATCCTAATTCGGCTAATTTACTGTGCTGGCTGCAGTCTGCATGACCGTCGGTGTCTTCTCTTTTTCGCTTCGTCTGTCACTTGCCTCTATCTCTATCTTTCGGCTGCTAAACAGTTTTGGGATTTCGATTATAAATAAGAGCATATTGAAGGATTGTATTAACCATTCACGAATTGAACATTTCGATACAGTTCAGTTTCATATAATGAACCTATCCTTCAGCAGAAGTAGTTTGTTTATATTTTGTGGTGTCTGTGTCATCAATTTACAGTGTCTAAAACATGTATTTCATTACAGAATCATCACGCATAGAACATGTATCAATGTTGCCACTGAAGTACAAATTTAGTGATCATCGGTCAAATGTACGACCAGTGCAAGAGTTAGAAAACTCTGAAGAGAATAGACAATAGCAATTGGGAAGTAAGACATATTTTCGTAGCAAAGCGTAACTCTGTAACACAATATACACAAAACAGAATGTTCATTACGACATCAGAATTGTTGACGTGCGGTCATTAGACTAGAAGGACTCGCTGAGTCCTTAGGTCATTCTAGTAAATCTATACTGTATTTAATTTCTACATGATTTAAAAACAATTGTTATATATGCAGCATAAGTATTTTAACTCAATGAGGAGTTTCAATGTGGGTCACAATATCTTTTCATTGTGCGTACTAATGTAATCACACATGTATTGTGCCTAATAATGTAATCACACATGTATTGTGCCTACTAATGTAATCACACATGCATTGTGCCTACTAATGCAGTCACACATGTATTGTGCCTACTAATGCAATCACACATGTATTGTTCCTACTAATGCAATCACACATGTATTGTTCCTACTAATGCAATCACACAGGTATTGTGCCTACTAATGCAATCACACATGTATTGTGCCTACTAATGCAATCACACATGTATTGTTCCTACTAATGCAATCACACATGTGTTGTTCCTACTAATGCAATCACACATGTATTGTTCCTACTAATGCAATCACACATGTATTGTGCCTACTAATGCAATCACACATGTATTGTGCCTACTAATGCAATCACACATGTATTGTTCCTACTAATGCAATCACACATGTATTGAGAGCGCTCGTGTTTCAGTAAACAGGGAACATGTAGAATTGAGCTAGTTCCTTACATGACGCGAACGACAAACTAACAATAGACGATCTGTCATATGTAAATATGTTTACCATCTAGTATGTAAAATGCTTCAACGTTTTGATCATTAAGAATAAGAAATTGTAGCTGTAGTGTTTTAAAAATACAAAGCGTTCGATTATCAATATAGCTTGACAATTTTTGAAATACTGAGAAAAGGGCAAAGGTTATAGTTTGAAAAACGGAATACTGTTTACAAATTGAAACTCAATTAGTGTATGGCATTTAACACTTGTGCTGCGCCACACAATTTGTTGTGTTCTCTCTCCATTATTCAGTTTCACTTTGAGCAGACATTTGAAGAAATGTATCAAATAATAATTAAAGAATAGCTCTGACATTTCTGATAGTATAAATGAACTATACCCGTGATATTCAAAACACAATGATTAAATTACTTAGAATAGTTACATGAAATTCGTCAAAAAGAAAGACGTCAAGGTAGAGTTTTCACAACTGTGTATTATGCAATCTCTTTTTGCTACCACGATTGATAACTCGTCGTGTGTGGGTTTTATTTTACATTTTTATTTAATAAACATTTTGAATATATTTGACTGAGGCACATTGCTGTCAACCAAACAATTCATACTGGTTATATCAGGACAATGAAAAGTAACACAAATTGATGATCAGGTCAGAAAACGTTACAATAATCCTTTCAACAGCTATAGATCATAATACAGTTAACCCTAGTCACCACTGACAAATACCAACGTACGCAACAATTGGAAAAAATGTCTGAAGAAACCGGTCTGTTTATTACACATAATTAGTTTTAATTAAAAATGGTTATACTGTGATTAAAAGTGTTAAAATTAGGTTACATCTTATTGATTATATTGGATTACGTTCTTATTACAGTTTTAGTTTTATTGCAAATATTTCCGTTTATATAACATATATAACACCTAGTCTCGTTTTGATAACAATGTTGTGTTATTGAGCGTTGGATTATCTTTTTGACTCAGGTTCTATCTTTCAGTATTTCAGTTTCTCTAGATCATATTATTTGTTTTCTCATCCTATGTTTAATACGTCCAGAGAATATCATTATATATATATATATATATATATATATATATATATATATATATATATATATATATATATATATTTAAATATTTTACTTCATTCGTCTTGGCACACAGTCTGAAGCAATCATGTACACGGATGGAATTACTCGGGCACAAGATGAATATGCATTTTCATGTCAAAATCTTCCGATCCTTGAACAATTTTTTACCTGCAGCTTAATCATGGGAACATGCCATAGCTCGACTATTGGGAACATATTATACTCGACTATTGGGAACATGCCATAGCTTGATTATAGGAAAAATTTTGTTGGAAACTAACACGAACTAACGAAGAAGATAACATGAACAACAAATCCATCGAACTATTCTTTGCAAACGACCAAGTACTAATAGCGACATCAGAAGCCCAATTGCAAGAACATATGAACAGACTACACACAGCGTATCAAAAATTCAACATGAAGATTAATATTGAAAAGACCACAATAATGGCAATAGCAAAGAAAGAAAGAAATATCACTATCTCCACCGATAATAGTCCACCATCGTGGACAAACTGGGCAATGACAGAACAAGAGAAAAGAAAAATAGTTACAGTAGAAATGATATGTCTATGAAGAATACTCGGAATGTCATTAAGAGATCGAATTAGAAATGATAACATCAGACAGATAACCAAAACAATACCAGTATTGGAACACATCAAACGACACCAAATAAAGTGGTTTTCACACACTTTCAGACTACTAATAGACAACATACTACGGATGGCCATGACACATAGACATCACGACTACAAAGCCAGAGGAAGACAACGTAAAAAATGGATCAAAGAAATCAAAGACGTCACAGGAGCAGGCGTACTAAAAGCACACACGAAGGCCATCCCCAGAGGCAAACAAGGATCACATAAGACCACCATATATATATATATATATATATATATATATATATATATATATATATATATATATTTATATATATATATATATATATATATATATATATATATATATGTAGAGAGAGAGACAGACATACATACAGACATATATAGATAGATAGATAGATAGATAGACAGATAGATAGATAGATAGATAGATTTCCAGCTCTCAGAAGAGGTGACAAAAACATTCATTGATTTGAATTCATACGCCTTTGTATCGCAACTTTGGTCTGCATCTTATTCTAGCCCCGTATGAGAGTTTCTCATATATTAGTTATCTTGGGATGTGGGTAATGCTCGTCCTTTGGATATGCATACGCCACATGAGTCTTATATGCACAGGTACATTGCCTCAAGATCTAAAATATGCTTCTATAGCGCACATATATAAAGGCAAAGCTACCAAATAGTGTTGGGATAATCACAGGGGTATATCACTTGTGTCTGTAGCTGGTAAAATTCTAGCTCGTGTTATACTCACTAGATTAAATCACTCACTATTAAACGAGCTACTCCCAGAGAGTCAGTGCGGTTTTTCTTGCATGTCGTGGTACAGTTGATTCGCCGCACGACAAATTCAGTAAAAATCTCACGAGTAACATAGTGAACTCTTAGCGACATTTGTAGACTAAACTAAAGCATTCGATATCGTTAAAAGAGTAGGACTGTGGAATGTGCTTACAAAGTTTCGGGGTGCCCCTCAAAACTTGTCACTGTGATACGACAATTTCATGACGGTATGATGGCTAGTGTTATTTACGACGGAGGAGTATCTCCTGTGTTCTCTATCACAAATGGTGCAAAGCAAGGATATGTGCTGGCTGCTACTCAGTTTAGCCTGTTATTTACAGCCATGCTAACGGATTCACACTGTAGTAATGAAACAGCTGGTATAATGATCAATTACAGAACTGATGGTGGTCTTTTCAATTTATGTCATCTAAAATCAAACACGAAATATAAATCTAGCACTATTAGGGAATTACTTTATGCTGACGACTGTGCATTATATGCTGACTCTGTCGTAAACATGCAGAGCACCATAGACCGTTTCTCACAGTCCTGCAACAACTTTGGTCTCACCATTAACACCCCCAAAAAAAGTCATGCACCAAGCAACATCAAATACCCAACATACTGCTACTTCCATCATCGTCAATCAGGAAAAACTATAGGTAATCGACAATTTTACTTACCTTGGAAGCACTCTCTCTCGGGTTGTCAACATCTATGTGGAAATTAACAATAGACTGGCAAAAGCGACTGCTGTATTTGGTAGATTACACAACAATGTATGGCACAGAAGAGGTTAACGAACAACCACCAAACTTCAAGTATATCATGCGGCTGTTATACCAACCCTACTATACGCTTGTGAAACGTGGACAGTGTATGCTAGATATGCAAGACAAATAAATCATTTCCATCTTACCTGCCTACGTAAATTACTAAACATCCATTGGTGGAACAAAATACCAGACTAGGAGGTCTTGGAAAATCTACTTCAATACGCATCCACACACTACTTATGAAGGCGCAAGCACGCTGGGCAGGTATCCTATGCGTATAGAGGACTCGCGTCTGCCAAAACAAATATATTATGGATCACTCAAGACATGAATTCTAAAACCTGGTGGATAGAAAAAGCGCTTCAAAGACACGCTCTAGTCATCACTGAAACATCTTAAAATTGACGTAGGCTGTTGAGAGAGCCTCCCTCAGAATAGAACAACATGGCGTTACAGCCCTAGAATCGGGTCACTAGCGGCTGAAGAGACCAGGCAAGATACTGCAAGACAGAAGCGGGAACATAGAAAAGAAACAAACATCTCAACGTCCCATAAGCTATAGTTGCCTTTTATGTAGAAGAACTTTCTGTCCCGCATTGGACTTGTTAGTCTTAAAAAACACATTATTAACTTTATTATTTTTTAAATTACTTATTGCTATTATTATTATGGTTGAATTTTTGGTCATTGTGGATTACGACGGACGAACATCATCATACGCACAAGTCACATGAATCTTATATGCACACACTACATGAGTATTATACGCACACGTCACATGAATATTATATGCACAAGTCACATGAATATTATATGCACAAGTCACATGAATATTATATGCACAAGTCACATGAATCTTATATGCACAAGTCACATGAATCTTATATGTACAAGTCACATGAATATTATATGCACAAGTCACATGAATATTATATGCACAAGTCACATGAATATTATATGCACAAGTCACATGAATCTTATATGCACAAGTCACATGAATATTATATGCACAAGTCACATGAATATTATATGCACAAGTCACATGAATATTATATGCACAAGTCACATTAATCTTATATGCACAAGTCAAATGAATCTTATATGCACAAGCCACATGAATCTTATACGACTGAGTGCGGACAATATTATTGAAAGCCTGGTTCTCTGCATGACATCCTTCTTGTTAACCTTATCCTGACACTTAATGTACACTATTTTTGGGAGACCTTGTAAATGATAAAATGTTCTACCCAATTTTTGTTGTTGTGAGTCTTGTTTTTGAGAACAGTTAATAAAGATGCATAATAGATCTATCTCTGTTGCTATTTTCAACTAGTGCTGTTATATGATTTTTCGTAATATTTTACCAAAATAAAATTAGTGACACCATCTTCTAGTACATTACTTATTTCAAATGAGGGATTTGCAGTTACTGTGGGCCGCATCTAGTTGAATCTATATACTGATAGACACTGGAGTGTTTTCAGCGTGATGTTTGGCACTGTACCAACATTTATGCAAAATATAATTGCTTTCTTGACGTTTATTGAAAGAAAGTGAAAACACATCACAAGCCCTTGTCAAGTTGTTAATCAAATCTTGCGGTACAGTCTCATTATGAACAACTCGGGCAGCATCATTAGCGGGTAGAAGCTTCATGAGAAGAATCACGGTTGATGTATCCAACCGTCAAACGAGGTAGGCTAAACATGCAGCCAATAAATACTACAACCACCGAAGTTTCAAAGGCGTAATATAGAACGGCAGAGAATAAAATTCTAAAGAGGGTCAGAGCAAGAACACTTTTATCTTTCTTTCTTCTCTAGCCATATGTGCCGTGAGGCTTTATGGGGAGCCGAATATTTCTGTTCTTTGCCAATTGGGAGGCTTCAGTGGAATCTAGATTGTGGCTCTTTAAAAGGTCTTTGATGTTATCGATCCACCTGCATCTTGGCGGTCATTAGCTTTATATCCGGACATTTTCCTGTTGTAAGCTGCTGCCTGTTCACTTGGGTACATTCTTGTTAGATGGCCAAACCACTTTGTCTTTTGCCTCTCTCTAAATATTTTATACACATCTCTGTACCCACTATTTTTCTTACGGTGTCGTTGGGGACTCTTACATGACACATACTTGTTTAATTGCACTCTTGACACCAAAGCTATCAGATATACAACCCACAAACTGGATAACACCTGCATAATTTCATGGAATGAGGTAACGAGTTATTATAACCCTAGAGGACATTCGATGGACTCAAGCAGGGTCGTGCGGTATATTTTTTCAGAATGAAGCTAGTCTTCGAAATTCTACCCCCCTCTTTAAAGGATATTTATACGAAATACCGCCCCTGACAATGTACTTTGATTGGTGCCCACTGATGCTGCCGCCTCTCTGCACAACGGCCCTGGACTCGAATACCATATTAAGGGGCGCGCTGCTTACTGTGTGAAAAGCTTTTATTAATTCGACAAACGAAAATAGTAGTGGGTTTCCTTATTTTCTTCGTTTTCTGTGATACTGTCTACGAGCAAAGCTCATGTTTTTGGTAGATCTACCAGATGGAATACACGCTGAGAATTGAAGCATGCGCTCAACTAGAGTATCTAGTTTATATTGGATCACACCACACTGTGACATGAAGCTTGCGCTCAACTAGAGTAGATTGAGGCACACATTGTGACTTGAAGCTTGCGCTCAACTAGAGTAGATTGAAGCACACATTGCGACTTGAAGCTTGCGCTCAACTAGAGTGGATTGGAACACACCACACTGTGACTTGAAGCTTGCGATAAAGCAATAGTAGATTGTAACACAAAATGTGTCTCTTGAAGCATGCGCAGACAATCAACCATATATTCAATCGTATTTTTCTAATTTATAGCTGACTGATAAGTGAATTACAACTAGAAAAATAGTAGTATGAACTAGACGTTATTATTGTTCAATATCTTTAATAAGAAAGTAAAGAGAAAGGTCTCTTCCTAAATATCAAGAAAACAGAAGTAATGGTTATTTCAAAGAAACAAAATAACACACCTTGCAAGATCAAAGTGAATGATATAGTATTAAAACAAGCTCACCAATTCAAATATTTAGGAACAATGATTACAGCAGATGGAAGAAGTTCAACAGAAATAAGATGCTGAATAGGAAAGGCAAAAACAACATTCAGAAAAATGAGAAATATACTGTATAATATGACCTTGTCATTAGAGGTGAGAAAGAGAGTTCTGCAGTGCTATATAACCCCTATACTAACATATGGGTGCAAGTCTTGGACAATAAGCAAATTGGAAAGTGGGAAATTAGAGGCAACAGAGATGTGGTTCTACAGAAGAATGCTGAGAATACCACGGACTGCCAGAAAAAATAATGTAGAGGTGTTGAAAGAGTCAAATGCGAAACGGACCTTAATCAACAATATAATTAAAAGACAATCTTATTTTTTTGACCACTTCATGAGACAGGCAGGTTTAGAGAACATAGTCACAACAGGCAAAATTGAAGGCAACAGAGACAGAAGGCGACAACGTGAGAAAATATTAGACAGTTTTACAACCTGTCACGGCAAGGAAACAACAACGACTTTGATACATAATACTGTGGATCGAGAGCTGTTGTTGAGCCAATACCGCCTACTCCAGCCGGCATGGCACCTGATGATTATGATCTTTAATAAGTGGATTTTTGTTTACAATATCATATTTTATATTATGCATATTTATAGTTTTCATTGCAAGTCTAAATGCTATGAAAACTATGAAAATCCATTAAATTCATATGCCCTTCCAATTAGTTTTATAATATATATATATATTATATCCAATTAGTTTATAATACAATAATATATACTAAATAATACTATTAAGGAGATTTAAGATGGACTGACCCTTGTGTGTGATGTTTTGAAACTAAACAAATAATTCTGCCAAGATCTAAATTAGATACTGACTGAGTCAGTGCACACATTGCATACTGAGGGCGTGAAATGTACTAAACTCTTACGATCACAGATTACCAGGATGGGTTCAACTGTTTGTATGAAATCGACTTCTGTAACCAATAGAACATGAACAGATTATAGTGCCATAAATAACCAAGATAGTAGAATAAACCTTGAATTTGAGTCTCTGATAAATGATAGCACGGAGGAGCTAACACTGACGAGAAAAATTATTGTATGTTACAAGTACTGCTACAGAAATATATTCATTTCCCCCGTCTAGAGTAAGCGGTAGAGAGTTTGCTAAACACAACGATAACTGTAACAAATATAGTTCAGTACAATAATGCAAATTTTGTCGGTTACTGTTGGGCACCTCTGAGCTCCTAAATCAGGGGAGATTGTCGTGAAGCACTTTCAGATGACGCTGCCAAGTGTATGTAACGGATTGCTATGACTTGAGTGATGTCCCTTGATTATTTTCTCAATCTTCGACCCAAGTTGCGAGATCTTTAACTGAATTTGTTGAGCACAGTTGATTACACTGTAAGGAAACAATTGACAGTTTGACTTCTAAGGGTGGTACGCTGGTTGTTTTCTAATATATATTCAGTGTTTAATGGTTTCCATGAACAATGATAATTTCTATATGGCAAATTTGTTAGTTAGACAAATAATCGCAACACGAATTTTAATGTGGTTGGATGTGCTTTGAAATTTACTTCCTTTCAACGTGGATCAGGATTGCTATGTTGTTATCGAAACGTTTAAGTGATATCTTGCAAAGTAACATTATACTAACACATATGGTATATGCAAGAAATGATTTTTATTAGGAAGTTAAATAGGGTTTTTGGTAGGGAAAAATACACTTCAAATCATGCGGGTGTTTGTCAGAGCTGGAAAGTGGATCACATAACAGTTCAAATCACAAGGATGTGTGCCAAAGGGGTATCATAGAACGACTACGATGTGATTTTCCATGCAAATGATAGGAATGAAATTATGATGTTTTCTGGGTATTTTTGTCTGTACCATCACATAATTTGTCTCATTGACACAGTCATCCACAGAGAAGTTAGCTGTCTTCTCGTCACATAGTTGGTTTAAGTGACACACACATCCGAAGAGATGCAACAATCGACGCTTGCTATGTTGAAACAAGTCGCGATACTATCTAAGATTGATTATACCCTAGAACTGCACATATTGTTTCACACGTATGTTGTTAGGCTCAAGAGAGTAAACGAGCGCTGTTATTTGATACACTAGAGATATACACATTGCTGCAAGAAGTTATAGACACCAAGTGAAAGAATACTTTAAAATTGCAAATAATGACCATCACCCTTTCCACTAACGTCTAGACAACATAAAAGATGACAGATCAAACGAGGATTAATATTTTAGAAGGCAGAATCAAAAGACACTCCGAGTCTGCAAGCTGGAAGTAGTATATGCGTGTTTGGTTGGAAGTTAACAGAGAAAAAGTTTGGAACATATTTTTTATACAGCTAGGAAGTAAGTGCTGCCATTGGCTTGTCACCAGGCTAGTGGAAATGATACAAGAACTCACCCAGAAATACTCAGGGCCACAAGAATTTTCAAATGAATTCATCCTGTTTCCATGGCATTCTTGTCCTTTGACTTGCATTTCAATATTATTGAGAAGTGTCTGTTATCATATTGTAAAAATGCATGTTACATGACAATAGTTCTATGATTCTTACACACTTTCACTTTAAAATTATTGTCATGAGGCTAATTTTCAAACAATTTTCACAATTATTATTTACAAATCTATGGCGCAAAAAATTGTCGTCAGAGTTATATTACAGGGACAACATAATTGTAGTATCTAAAAGATACACACTAATGACATGATAAACAATACATATCATGCGAAGGAAAATCCTCGCGCCATCATCATCACCACCATCAACATTCATTATCATCATGTACGTAGCAAACGACACCTGACACAATGTTTTGTTTTACTGTGTATCTCCTCAGAAATTTTAGCCTGCATGTTTTCTTCAACAATGGCTGCTTTGATTCGCCCAATGTTGTATGCAGTCCTGTGCTTAACCCCGTGGGACAATGTAAGAACACTAGACTTTTAATGTTTGAAAATCAAAAATATGTACTCACTGGGCAAAACTGATGCAAGTTGTGCTGTCTCTACTTGTCGTTTTTGATTTATATGTGTTTGTGAAACTTGATAAAGGCCTTTCTATCGAAACGTCGATTTGTGTGTGTGTCTATGTTTGCTTCATATTATTAGCAAAATTTATTACCTCGTTTCAAACTTTATTTGTAAATGTTTGTCTGCTTGCCTGTATGTCTTCAAATCTGTGGGTCAACCTGTATGGCTGTCTGTTGTTCGATCATCTGTCCGAAAGAATTCCGTCCGGCGACATGTTCGTCAGCCTATTCATAGGACAATCTTGCTATCTCCGTGATTGCATGGCTCCCTATATATTTCATGTCTGTGCCAGACATGGGTGCAGGTCTGTCTATACGTTTCATGTCTGTCTATGCCTGTCAGTATGTAATGCAACCATCCTGTCAAGAGACAGTATATACAACATGAATGTCCCAAGTAAAAAAAAAATATATGGGATATAATACTAGATTTCTGTGTTGAGCATGATATTGTTTTTGTATTCGTACATAAATTGTCACTGGCCATTTCGAAGCATGTCTCTTCATTTATATATATTTGTCTTTATTTATATTTGTCTATTATCTCGTTTGTGTCCAGGACGTAGCATCCATATAGTAACTGTGTTATTCAAAGTGAATCGAAGACATCGACTCATGAAGCAACCTGTTACACATTCTAAAAACGACCTGTAAAAATCTCATTAACCATTGTAATGAAGAAAGCTGCATACAAGGTTGTCAGTTGACGTCGGCTATATTCACGTCAAGCTGGAAGTGGATATCTCGCAATCTCAAAACAGTTGCAATATCCAGATAATGACATGACTCTATTAGCATGTATGCCATTTTGTTAGTTCCGGAAATAGAAGCAGCTAAACCGCAAGACATAATGCTATGAGATTCGTGAGAAATGTAGGATAAGTATGAATATTTGCGTCATGATATGTGTACGGCTGTTCTGAGGGCTTGTTATGTGTACGGTAGTTGTGAGGGTTTGGTATGTGTACGGTAGTTGTGAGGGCTTGGTATGTGTACGGTAGTTGTGAGGGATTGTTATGTGTACGGTAGTTGTGAGCGTTTGTTGTGTGTACGGCAGTTGTGAGGTCTTGTGTGTACGGATGTTGTGAGGGCTTGTTATGTGTACAGCAGCTGTGAGAGCTTTTTATGTGTACGGATGTTGTGAGGGCATGTTATGTGTACGGTGGCCGTGGGGGCTTATTATGTGTACGGATGCTGTGATGGCTTGTTAAGTGTGCGGTAGCTGCGATGTATTGGGATGTGTACATCGCAGTTGTAAGGGATTGTTATTTGTACGGCAGTTGTGAGGACTTGTTATATGTACGGCAGCTGTTATGGCTTGTTAAGTGTACGGATGTGGTAAGGGATTTTTATGTGTACAGCGCAGTTGTGAGGGCTTGTTATATGCGTACGGATGTTATGATATCTTGCTATGTGTACGGCAGTTGTGAGGGATTGTTATGTGTACGGCAGTTGTGAAGGATTGTTATGTGTACGGCAGTTGTGAGGGATTGTTATGTGTACGGCAGTTGTGATGGATTGTTATGTGTACAGCAGTTGAGTGCTTTTTATGTGTATGAAGTCGAAGATTCTTAAGAAGTAGTCTATTAGTTTAACTACAGCTTTGAGCTTAAAGGTGTAAATAGAAGAGATGACAAAAGCACTCAGTTGGTGTCAGCAATATAAACTCACACGTGACTCCCGAAGTATGCTGTGCAAGATAGAATGGTACAAGAAAAGAGCGCATCTCGATACTTAGCAACTCGGCTGTTCATAGTATTACATGGGTTTACTGTCCTGGTAATACACCGGTTTTAGGCAAATAAATAACAGTCCCATTGGTGACTACCGTTGTGGTTGATTGAAGTACTGACAAGAGTACATGTTGGACCGCGTAGTGCAGTGGTTTAAGCACTGGCTTTGCATATGAGCGGTCCTAGGTTCATTCTCCAGTTGAAGCTGAAATGTATTTCAGACTGCAACGTCTCATTGGCCGATCCAACTTTAATTTGGTACCGAATTAGTCCGGGAAGTAAAGACTGCGAGGCAAATGAGATGACTACTGCCCTCTTATAGAAGAGCCACTGTAATGTGAGATCCCTAGCATCTTGCACCCATACGTCATTAATAAATGATATGGTTTAACTTACTGAAAAGAGAAAGGACAACGTAATAAGGACAGTCATTGTTATATTACAGAGTGTAGACGACGGCACTGGATGATGATAACGTGCATGTATTTTTTGATGACTGCTAGGATGGAGAGTTGATCACTTTTATAAAAGTCACGTTTGTCATGATGAACTCTAATCAAGTATCAAGATTCATTGACGAATGCAGTCAAATAATCTTAGAGGAAACTTAGGGACAATTTCAGTGTAGATTTGTATATACCTTTAAAACTACAATGTTAATAAAGTAATATTAAAAATTGAAAAAAAAATAATATGAAAATCTTTGTGAAGAGTAACATTTTATTAACATTTCCTTTATTATCTGTGTAAACTGGTATTACTACGGTCCTCTACTTTTCTCGGACATTAACTGGCATGTTGGTTATCAGATACTTGCGCATGCTCACTAGGCTGCTACACAAAGTGTCCAGCCATTTGCTATGGTTATTGTAACAGAGAAAAAAAAGGATGAAGACATAAATGAAGTGAGAAAATGAAATAATTTATTTTTTTAGAATAGCATTTATGAAATCTTTTTGAATATGGAGACGATGATGATGAAAGTGGTGATGACGACGGCGATGATTATGATGATCTCATTAGCTGCGATCAGGTATCTATTTCTTAGTCCAGTCTTTGTGAGAAAAACACATGACACGTCAGTGAGTAACCGAGATGACACCCAGAGTTGTATATGTTGGCTGTCACAAAGACATGACACCCCAAGTTGTATAGGTTTGCTGTCACAAAGACATGACACCCCAAGTTGTATAGGTTTGCTGTCACAAAGACATGACACCCCAAGTTGTATAGGTTTGCTGTCACAAAGACATGAATGCGTTAGGATGATTATAGATGCATGGCTAATCCCCGAAGGAAAGCAATCCAGTGCAGCGGTATCTTAGGTTCATCATATCGTACAAGGGACATCGATCTCTGGAATATTCACTGCATCACGCTTATGTGAGATAAGTCGCCTCAACTATAATGATCCAGTATTACCAGCCATCTTATAGTCTTATACAACAGGACAAACGTGCTATTTTCGTTGGCTTGTATTTCTATGTCATCCATGGGACAATATTTACAAAATTAAAAAATTGAGATAAGGCATGCAGTGGCAATGGTTATTTTCTACACGTAACAGTTTGTCAACCCATCCCCCAACTTTACTTAGTCGACTCCAACAACATATCTGGAAAGAAGAAGTTCTACTCTGTATACCCTACACTAGAAGTTCAAACCCTGAGATCCAAAAGCGCGTTGGAGAATATAAAATGTAAACTTTTATTTATTTGATGACGTTTGACGTTGCAATACATCCCTGGTACCTTTCTATATGCATTCTAGCTAATGGTTTGTTATTGTATATACGTATTTATGTGTGAACAGATATATGTTTCTATCACAGATGGTGCTCTCTGGTGCGTTCTCGGTACAAGAAGGCGAAGCAGACAAAAATCGCATTATTTCCAGAAATATCCAGAAAGTTAACAATCTGGATGTAGGCGTAATGTTTCCCCCACCAGTTCCAGACAACATGAGCATCATCAAACACCAAGGTGAAGTTCCCAGTCAACTAGTGCAGCACGAGCACATGGACTTCCTACGATCTGCAGACCTGTTAGACCGAAGCCATTCTGTTGGTAAACAGATAGGAGAAGTAGAGAATATAAGAAATAACGTTGATAACTTCGCGATAATGAAAATGAAACCAACAGAAATTGTAAATCTTATCTTGCCTCTTCAATCCAACAACAGTAGAAACCAGAAGTCAAAAACGGAGTCATATTTGGATTCCAAATTGTTAAGGTATTTCACAAATATTAGCAAAGACCCTCATAGTTATACAAATGATGCCGGCAATAGACCTGTTGATAGTTTCATAGTTTCCTATTTCGGTGACGTTGACAAATCTGGCATGAAGAACTCGACACATAGTTTCAGATTGGAAACATCCCACAACAGTGATAACACAAATGAAATGTATCAAGAAAGTTTGCCAAAATATCTTCCTTCTCAAGTTAAAAATATAACTAGGCATTTACAGAATTTGAATATTGATAAGAAACAAATTAATTCAATTTTTGGGGTGAATGAATTTGGCCAAACGCCCAATGACTTTGACGACGAAAGACGTATTAATTCAATGTCTGTAATGAATTCTTTAAGAATATTAAACAGGAAGGAAAGAGATGAGAACAACGAATTGTCTTCCAGTTATACATCTAATCATGCATCGTACTTTCACAATGTTCACAATGATGTAGAGAAAAGATTTCAGCCACTAACTCAAGAGAACTGTAATGGACAATGCACGAAGAGACTGCATAAAGACAATCAAGCTCTTTTTTCTGCAAGAGTCTCATCTGATAGTCTCTCTAGTAGCAAGAGACAACATGGAAGTATTAGAGCATTCAACTCAATTTTAAGGTTACATCCATTTGATAATTTCAGTAAAAAATCGATCAAAAGTGCAAGACAATATGAAACCGATGACCGATCACGTTATTTTAGTTCTGACAAAGGGCAAGGTGTTGCAAAAATTAAATTTGATTCCTTTTTAGACGACAGCTCATTTCGGGATTTTGGTAAGAGGATGTATCAAAAGAAAATATTTGATTCCATTTATGGAGATAGTTTATTTGGGAGTTTTAGTAAGACGTTCACTGATGAGAAAAGAAAATTTGATTCCATATCTGGAGATAGTTCATTTGGGGGTTTCGGTAAGAGACTCACTGATGGGAAAAGAAAATTTGATTCCATATCTGGAGATAGTTCATTTGGGGGTTTCGGTAAGAGACTCACTGATGGGAAAAGAAAATTTGATTCGATTTCTGGCGATAGTTCATTTGGGGGTTTTGGTAAGAGGTTCACTGATGGGAAAAGAAAATTTGATTCGATTTCTGGCGATAGTTCATTTGGGGGTTTCGGTAAGAGGCTCACTGATGAGAAAAGAAAATTTGATTCTATTTCTGGCGATAGTTCATTTGGGGGTTTCGGTAAGAGGCTCACTGATGAGAAAAGAAAATTTGATTCTATTTCTGGAGATAGTTCATTTGGGGGTTTTGGTAAGAGGTTCACTGATGGGAAAAGAAAATTTGATTCGATTTCTGGCGATAGTTCATTTGGGGGTTTTGGTAAGAGGTTCACTGATGAGAAAAGAAAATTTGATTCCATATCTGGAGATAGTTCATTTGGTGGTTTTGGTAACAGACTCACTGATGAGAAAAGAAAATTTGATTCCATATCTGGAGATAGTTCATTTGGTGGTTTTGGTAAGAGACTCACTGATGAGAAAAGAAAATTTGATTCCATATCTGGAGATAGTTCATTTGGTGGATTTGGTAAGAGGCTCACTGATGAGAACAGAAAATTTGATTCTATTTCTGGCGATAGTTCATTTGGGGGTTTCGGTAAGAGGCTCACTGATGAGAAAAGAAAATTTGATTCTATTTCTGGAGATAGTTCATTTGGGGGTTTTGGTAAGAGGTTCACTGATGGGAAAAGAAAATTTGATTCGATTTCTGGCGATAGTTCATTTGGGGGTTTTGGTAAGAGGTTCACTGATGAGAAAAGAAAATTTGATTCCATATCTGGAGATAGTTCATTTGGTGGTTTTGGTAAGAGGCTAACTGATGAGAAAAGAAAATTTGATTCCATATCTGTAGATAGTTCATTTGGTGGTTTTGGTAAGAGGCTAACTGATGAGAAAAGAAAATTTGATTCCATATCTGTAGATAGTTCATTTGGTGGATTTGGTAAGAGGCTCACTGATGAGAAAAGAAAATTTGATTCCATATCTGGAGATAGTTCATGTGGTGGATTTGGTAAGAGGCTCACTGATGAGAAAAGAAAATTTGATTCTATTTCTGGCGATAGTTCATTTGGGGGTTTCGGTAAGAGGCTCACTGATGAGAAAAGAAAATTTGATTCTATTTCTGGAGATAGTTCATTTGGGGGTTTTGGTAAGAGGTTCACTGATGGGAAAAGAAAATTTGATTCGATTTCTGGCGATAGTTCATTTGGTGGTTTTGGTAAGAGGCTAACTGATGAGAAAAGAAAATTTGATTCCATATCTGTAGATAGTTCATTTGGTGGTTTTGGTAAGAGGCTAACTGATGAGAAAAGAAAATTTGATTCCATATCTGTAGATAGTTCATTTGGTGGTTTTGGTAAGAGGCTAACTGATGAGAAAAGAAAATTTGATTCCATATCTGTAGATAGTTCATTTGGTGGATTTGGTAAGAGGCTCACTGATGAGAAAAGAAAATTTGATTCCATATCTGGAGATAGTTCATGTGGTGGATTTGGTAAGAGGCTCACTGATGAGAAAAGAAAATTTGATTCTATTTCTGGCGATAGTTCATTTGGGGATTTCGGTAAGAGGCTCACTGATGAGAAAAGAAAATTTGATTCTATTTCTGGAGATAGTTCATTTGGGGGTTTTGGTAAGAGGTTCACTGATGGGAAAAGAAAATTTGATTCGATTTCTGGCGATAATTCATTTGGGGGTTTTGGTAAGAGGTTCACTGATGAGAAAAGAAAATTTGATTCTATTTCTGGAGATAGTTCATTTGGGGGTTTTGGTAAGAGGTTCACTGATGGGAAAAGAAAATTTGATTCGATTTCTGGCGATAGTTCATTTGGGGGTTTTGGTAAGAGGTTCACTGATGGGAAAAGAAAATTTGATTCTATTTCTGGCGATAGTTTATTTGGGGGTTCTGGTAAGAGGCTCACTGATGAGAACAGAAAATTTGATTCTATTTCTGCAGATAGTTCATTCGGTGGTTTTGGTAAGAGGTTCACTGATGACAAAAGAAAATTTGATTCCATATCAAGTGATACTTCGTTTGGTAGTTTTGGTAAGAGGTTCACTGATGAGAAAAGAAGATTTGATTCCATATCTAGTGAAACTTCGTTTGGTGGTTTTGGTAAGAGGTTCACTGATGAGAAAAGAAAATTTGATTCCATTTCTGCAGATAGTTCATTTGGCGGTTTTGGTAAGAGGCTCACTGATAAGAAAAGAAAATTTGATTCCATATCTAGTGATAATTCGTTTGGTGGTTTTGGAAAGAGGTTCACTGATAAAAGAAAGTTTGATTCCATTTCTGCAGATAGTTCATTTGGGGGTTTTGTTAAGAGGCTCACTGATGAGAAAAGAAAATTTGATTCCATATCTAGTGATAATTCGTTTGAAGGATTCGTGAAAAGTTTTTATCCGAAGAGAAGGTTTGATTCCATATCTGGAGATAGTTCATTTGGTGGTTTCGGGAAGAGACTCACTGATGAGAAAAGGAAATTTGATTCGATATCTGGATATAGTTCATTTGGAGGAAATGGTAAGAGGTTCACTGATGTGAAGAGATCATTAGATTCTGTTCATGGAGTGACTTCATTTGGAGGATTTGGTAAAAGAATCAACGATGCGAAACGAAAATTTATTTCTAATAATGGAGTTAGCTCAGGTGGAGAAGGTAAGAGTCCTCCGGTTATATGGACTAGTTTATTTGAGTCAATGTCTGGAGAATCTCCCAAGAGATCACATGAACACCTAAACAAATATTTTATTTCAGATTTGATTTCTATTCCGGCTATCCCCTCAAATGAAAATCTCCAGAACAAGAAACTTGACCTTGTTACTGCAGGTAACATTTGGTCCAATTTTTATAAAAATCGAGATGATTCCATATATCAACAATTTCTAGGATCAGAGAAAGAACCTGGTATGGGTGATTCCACAGTTGTTCAATACAAAAGATATCAAGATATTGATTCTGATCAGTCTAATATGAATTTCGGCGAAAATATAGCATTTAGAGACACCATGTCACAAAATGTCCTGAATTTGGGTGTACTGGAAACTGATACAAACGTGAACGAGAGACCTGTTGATAAATATAATGGAAATGTGAATTCTGAAACAGAACATATATTAAACTATAATAGAGGGATAAGTAATGTCAATCAGGTGTTAATTCCTAACAGTTTCATGTCACTTCATTTATATCCATTAGAAATGCGATCGAATCAGAAACAACAGAGGACGAAAAGAAATATCCGTTTTCCCAAGTACACTAAGGGAATATCAAACAAACATACGGAAACATCTGGACATGTTGATATAGATACTGTAGTTAGATATTTCAATCTGAAATGTCACAATAAGCAAACTAAACAACAAGACATTGCTATGATGAAGCGAATTTTCAGAAGCAGCAAGAAGGTTCGAGACTATTATAAGCGGACAAGAAGTTTTTTAGAACAAATTGCATCAGATGAATGTCAGATTTTACATATCTGGAATGTACTTTATTTAGAATCTGATAATTTTTCAGATATTTCGAAGAGAAGATTCGATCGAATTAGTAGTGGAAGCAATTTCGGGGTGTTTGGAAAGAGAGATATGATAAGTAGTAGAGAGAACAATGAGCAGAATCACACATAACAATCAAAACATTGAAAAGTTGATCGGGTAGAGAAAACAGGATTTGATAGAATCAGCTATATTTCTCGTTAATCCTCACTGAATCGGTACACATCACATGGAAATTCTAAACAATGAATAGCGAGTTGTGTAAATGTTATTTGATCAATTGCAATCGTTTGACAAAGTTACAGATTCTTGCACAGTTGATGAGAGATACACGATTGATTAGCTTTTTAATTGGTTGCTGGACATACATATTTCCTGCCTCCTGCTAATGGGAAGTAAGAATAATCAAACGTGAGCAACCAGTCAAATCTTTCACCAAAATACACATTACGTACTGTTCACACCAATTGATTGATGCGTATCAGTTATTGACTGGCGACTTAGTCCGTATCTTTCATTAGCTGATCACACAGAGTATATGCAAAGTGACAAATGAAAAAAAATATCTGTCTGATCAGCCAAGACTGACGTAGTCCTTAGGGTGTATGTCGAGTAATGGTAATGGAGCAAGTTTGAAGGTCTTGTATCTCTCGTCGACTATGCTTCATTCTTTGACACAATACATACGCTGGCTTATTGATCCAACACAAAATAGAGAGAATGAGAAACAGCAAAACATGACCGGAACGGTTCATGTTTCCAAGCAGAATAAAACAGTATCAAACGGACATATTCGAACAGCAAAGGAGGAAATGCCAAAATAGCGAGTGAGAATGTATGTGTTTTCCTCGGTGCCAGTTTAAATCTTATGTTCCTCCTGAAAGTATATTGCCAAGAAATTTTCTATGGATGTGGTGAATAAACGTGAGACAAGAAACAATGAAGACTGATTTCAGACACATAAATATAGGAGGGCTGCGGATACCAGAAAATAAATATGTAGACTACATAGTGCTGCTAACAACAAACGAACACGACCTACTGAACATAACTAAGTCAACTCAAAAGTTCAGCGAACAGCAATATGTGTTCTTAAATATGAAAAAGACAAAAATAATGGCAACTGACAAAAATAATGGCAACTGACAAAACTAAATCATGACCCAACATTAATATAAAGAATTGCAATTTGGAAGAAGTGACACATTTTGATTATTTAGGAACTAATGTAATCAATGCGGGGGACTGCGCAGTTGAGATCAAGAGAAGAACGGCAATGGCGATGGCAAAATTAAAACATAAAGAAACTATGGCAAAGTACTAACATAAGAACCAAATTTTATTTACAACGAAAATGTGTATTTCCTGTTCCGACATATGGATGTGAATCATGGACACTAAATAAAACAGTGGCCACGAGAATAACATAATTTGAATTAAAGTGTTATATAAGAGTTTTGAGAATACAATGGACAGTGAAGAAAACAAACCAGGAGGTGTTACGAACAATTAACGTCCAGGTAGGCTGGCTTCTGAATATAATATTAAAGAAAACGATATGTTGTTTGGTCATATTAAGAGACACGACAGCATGGAGAGAGTGTTACTGGAGGGGATGATAGAAGGCAACAGGCACAAAGTCCGACCAAGACGCCGTTGGACAAAAGACGCTCAAGAATGCTTGCGCATGTCACTGAAAGATGCAGGGTAACTTGCACAAGACCGTGGAGAATTCAAGAGATCCATAGGAAAGACTACGTTCTGGAAAGAATATCTCACTTGATGATTATAAATGGAGGAGATTTGAATTAGAAATATACCAAAATATGTTCTGACCATCGTAATGCGATCGAAAATCCAATGTTCCAGTCCCACCTCGAAAGAAGTCTCATCTACAGCAGGTACGGAATGGATAAATCTACCCGCAGATTTCGAAACTTGATTTAGAGTAGTAATATAATTTAGCAGTGAAAGCAGAGAATAGTGTTCTACAGCTGTGGAGAAAGAAGTGCAGGCTCTGGTCAGTGAGAATGCCAAAGAGGTGGATGTGATTATGTACATTGATGGATCTGTGATTACACATGTTCGCAGTGCTTGGGCTTTCACAGCTCAGTGCACAGGTAAAACGACCAGGGAGGAGAGTGGGGCTTTTACGGTTAGTGCGAGTAGCAAGACCATGGAGATTATGGCGGTGACCCTGGCATTCGAGTGGGTATGCATCTTGAGTGACTCTATGAGTATGTTTAGGAAGGAAAAAGTGGGTCTCGTTCGCGCACAGAGATTGAGACCTTGAAAAAGGCGAGGCTGAAAGTGGTTACATTTATTTTCGTGCCGAGGGTGCATGTGGGTGTTCAATGCAATGAAAGAACAGATCAACTGGCGTCATGCGTGATTGATACACAGGGAAATTGGGCAATGGATCGAGGTGAAGTTATGAACTCCTTAAGAGATATAGCACGCGAGAATGAATGAGACTGATGTGGTTGATGATTCCTTGTCAATGGTCAGGATGAAAGATCAGGGTTTGAAATGCAGTGTTGCTAGACGTGAACATTTTAGACTGCGCAGAAGAACGATGGTCAACCAGCATATGACCTGTACTATCAGTAGAAGTGTAATGACGGATACACTCAGGGAGATATCGGAGCAACTATTGACGTCTGCAGTTTTCAGTGATGATGATCTGACAATCCACCAACCATCCAACCAACCAACCAACCAACCAACCAACCAACCAACCAACCAACCAACCAACCAACCAACCAACCTACTAACTAACTAACTATCATGTTATAACAGTAAGCTGTTGCAAGGCCATTAGTACTTCGTATAAGCAAAACATAACTGGAATTTTGGCGGTGCTTCACATAATCGGAGTTAATATTCAGCAGTTAATATTCCATCTCATGTTCGCCATCATCATAATGGTTATCATAACATCCAATCTTAGCGATTGATACAAATTGTTCGATTTGATGAAGCAGTGACTTCAATCACATGTAGCACACATACAAGCACCCAATACAGTTTTATACCGTTTGATGATGAGGTTTTAACAATTACATTTTAGCCGCATCTCCAAATATTCGGTATTGAAAAGTCACAGATTTCACAGTTATAATCATATCACCGACTCTGCTGTTAGCACATATTGCGTTTTTGTTGTAGACATCTATAGGTAATCTCAGCGGATAGGACAACATATCAGAGACAATAACTAAAGACGGAAATGATAAATTGTCAACCAATATTGCTCTAGCAACTCGGATTTTCGCAGTTCAATAAGAAGAAATGAATACGTATAATTAATAACGCATACGCCTTTTCCTTTACTGTGAGGACATTTAACTGTGTAGACATTTAACTGTGAGGAAATTTAACTGTGAGGAAATTTAACTGTGAGGACATTTAACTGTGAGGACATTTAACTGTGTGGACATTTAACTGTGTGGACATTTAACTATGAGGAAATTTAACTGTGAGGAGATCTAACTGTGAGGACATTTAA
The DNA here is from genome assembly GCA_034231615.1 of Meghimatium bilineatum. NCBI lineage: Eukaryota > Metazoa > Mollusca > Gastropoda > Stylommatophora > Philomycidae > Meghimatium > Meghimatium bilineatum. Next base: position 51,607,526 of record CM067300.1, read on the forward strand.
CTGTGAGGACATTTAACTGTGAGGACATTTAACTGTGTGGACATTTAACTGTGTGGACATTTAACTGTGAGGAAATTTAACTGTGAGGAGATCTAACTGTGAGGACATTTAACTGTGAGGACATTTAACTGTGAGGACATTTAACTGTGTGGACATTTAACTGTGTGGACATTTAACTGTGAGGAAATTTAACTGTGAGGACATCTAACTGTGAGGAAATTTAACTGTGATTTAACCGATGCGAGGAAATTTAACAGTGAGGACATTTAAGTCTAAAGGTATCTTGTGAAGACGATAGACATGAATTAGGTAGGTAAACATGATACATTAGGCAGTAGTATCCTACAGGTATCTTGTGAAGACGATAGACATGAATTAGGTAGGTAAACATGATACATTAGGCAGTAGTATCCTACAGGTATCTTGTGAAGACGATAGACATGAATTAGGTAGGTAAACATGATACATTAGGCAGTAGTATCCTACAGGTATCTTGTGAAGACGATAGACATGAATTAGGTAGGTAAACATGATACATTAGGCAGTAGTATCCTACAGGTATCTTGTGAAGACGATAGACATGAATTAGGTAGGTAAACATGATACATTAGGCAGTAGTATCCTACAGGTATCTTGTGAAGACGATAGACATGAATTAGGTAGGTAAACATGATACATTAGGCAGTAGTATCCTACAGGTATCTTGTGAAGACGATAGACATGAATTAGGTAGGTAAACATGATACATTAGGCAGTAGTATCCTACAGGTATCAACATCAACTTGAGATCTCTCACAATCACAAGTTATACTTTCTTTGTTTTTTAAATGATGAAAAGTGCCTCTTGTGATGAGGTACGATTCTTTCAACCGCTAACTTTAGTCAAATTTAGTTTCTTATCATATCTGTCTTATTATAATAAATTATAGAGGATACGGGAAGTGTGGACCAAAATCTCCGATGATAGAGATCACACGATAAAAGTGATATCACAGTATGGAGTGCTCAGAATGTCTAAAGAGATGTTGCGTTTGCAGCTGGTTATCATTCAGTCAAGAGATATAATGTGTTGTTGTCATTTCTTTGTCGGGACACTCCTGTATGGGAGGCAACTGTTACTTTATATAAATCTGGACGCACATAAGCTGCTCCACAATCTGGACACACAGAAGCTGCTACAAAATCTGCCGCTTTGTGGGTAGTTTTACATCATTTAAAGTAAACAAACACTACAATTCTATTTCTTTCAAATGTTTCATCTAAATAAGGTTAACACAGTGGGAACATTGGTTATTCATCGTGTCTTCAAAACTGAAGCCGGTTACGCCACTACAAATAAACCACTACGTGTTTTGTTAATTGTTAAAACACGAATATGTCAGATAAAAATGTTTGTGTCAAAATAAAATGTATTTATCAAAGAAAACGAAATTATTAAGGTAGAATTCAATTTTCTAGTAAAATGCGTGTGTTCAGTAAAATGTATGTGTCAAGTATAATATATATGTGAAAAGTAAAATATATGTGTGATAGTAAAATGTACGTGTCGAGTAAAACGTATATGTCAATTAAAATGTATGTGTCAAAGTAAAATGTATATATCATGCATAATGTATGTTTCAAAATATGTATCTTTATGGCAGTCTGACGAGACGAGAAACGTTTCTTTAAGACGAGAAACGCAGAAGCTCAACAACAGCGGAGTGTAGCTGGAAAGTCACAGATTAACAAAATCCCTCTACAGTAGACATCCCATGCCCGAACTGTCCAAGGGCATTTGTAACTCGAATGGGTCTTATTGAACATCCAGGAACTCATAATCACGGACATAAGTCTAATTGCATTTTCAAAAGTGGATGTGACAAATATCTTTATTGAGAAACAAAGATATTACACTAGAAACAAAGAAAGCGCTATTCAACACCATTTATTTTAATCAACATTGTGTTATCAGTGTCAAACTTGGACATTAGATTATAGAACAATACATAAGATTAACACCACTGAAATAAAATGTGTGAGACGTATGATTGGAGTTAGCTTGAGAGACAAAATCAGGAATGAAGAACTAAGGAAACAATTAGGGATCAAGTCAACAATAGAATACTTCAGAAACAACAAGTTAAATGGTAAGGCCACATAACCAGACAGTAAGAGCAAGGTATTATTTAAAAAAATACCCTTAACAAACTATACGAAAACAGTCGATCTATTAGACTCCCTCGTAAAAGGTGGAAAGATAGTTTATTAGAGACACTCGGGAATATAACAGCAGAAGAGGCAAATAGAAGAGCAGAAGACCGTACTCTCACTCTCCCCTCAACACCGAAAGGTACATGAGGACAGACAGAAGAAGATAAATGGCCATCATAACATGTGGTGGACAAATACACACGTTTCAAAGTATGACGAAGTAATTCAAAATGCAAGATCTCATGAACACGTAATAAGATGCGAGAAATGTATTATTTTTCGATGTACGCATATCAATATAAACACGTGAACAGTATTGACCGTAATATTCGATTCATGATGGTGATGTTGATGATAATGATGATGTTAATGATGATCTTAATGACTATGAAATATTCACATTCTAAGAGCAGGTGACTAGTGTCCTTTCTGACAAGAAGGTTCGATGCTTAAAGGGCATATATTTAACCCTCACCAGGGAGGTATTCCACTGCTACGGTATCCCAAGATCGTCATGTCAGGCCAAAAGCGTTATATATATCATTCGGGGTCAACGTATTTATCATTCATCTGTCAGATATGTTGAATCATCTGCAGTATTTGTACATCTGGCATACCCTGTCACATAGGACATCTGCAGTGATCGTATATCTGGCATTCCCGGTCACATAGGACATCTGCAGTGATCGTACATCTGGCATACCCTGTCACCTAGGACATCTGCAGTGATCGTATATCTGGCATTCCCTATCACATAGGACATCTGCAGTGATCGTACATCTGGCATTCCCGGTCACCTAGGACATCTGCAGTGATCGTACATCTGGCATTCCCGGTCACCTAGGACATCTGCAGTGATCGTACATCTGGCATACCCTGTCACCTAGGACATCTGCAGTGATCGTATATCTGGCATTCCCTATCACATAGGACATCTGCAGTGATCGTACATCTGGCATTCCCGGTCACCTAGGACATCTGCAGTGATCGTACATCTGGCATTCCCGGTCACCTAGGACATCTGCAGTGATCGTATATCTGGCATTCCCGGTCACCTAGGACATCTGCAGTGATCGTACATCTGACATTCCCTCTCATCTAGGACATCTGCAGTGATCGTACATCTGGCACTTCCTGTCACCTAGGACATCTGCAGTGATCGTACATCTGGCACTCCTGTCACATAGGACATCATAAGTGATCGTACATCTGGCATTCCCGGTCATCTAGGACATCTGCAGTGATCGTACATCTGGCATTCCCGGTCATCTAGGACATCTGCAGTGATCGTACATCTGGCATTCCCGGTCACCTAGGACATCTGCAGTGATCGTACATCTGACATTCCCTCTCATCTAGGACATCTGCAGTGATCGTACATTCTGGCATTCCCGGTCATCAATGACATCTGCAGTGATCGTACATCTGGCACACCCTATCACCTAGGACATCTGCAGTGATCGTACATCTGGCATTCCCTATCACCTAGGACATCTGCAGTGATCGTACATCTGGCACACCCTATCACCTAGGACATCTGCAGTGATCGTACATCTGGCATTCCCTATCACCTAGGACATCTGCAGTGATCGTACATCTGGCATTCCCTATCACCTAGGACATCTGCAGTGATTGTACATCTGGCATTCCCTATCACCTAGGACATGTGTTCGCTGGACTGCATCTCTTCGTCATCCATGTGGATTATGTGATAAAATACAAAAGTAATAAATTGAGATACGACTTGTATTTAATCTATGATATGCGCTCACTGCCGCACAGCTGAAATTGAGATACGACTTGTATTTAATCTATGATATGCGCTCACTGCCGCACAGCTGAAATTGAGATACGACATGTATTTAATCTATGATATGCGCTCACTGCCGCACAGCTGAAATTGAGATACGACATGTATTTAATCTATGATATGCGCTCACTGCCGCACAGCTGAAATTGAGATACGACATGTATTTAATCTATGATATGCGCTCACTGCCGCACAGCTGAAATAGAGATACGACATGTATTTAATCTATGATATGCGCTCACTGCCGCACAGCTGAAATTGAGATACGACATGTATTTAATCTATGATATGCGCTCACTGCCGCACAGCTGAAATTGAGATACGACATGTATTTAATCTATGATATGCGCTCACTGCCGCACAGCTGAAATTGAGATACGACATGTATTTAATCTATGATATGCGCTCACTGCCGCACAGCTGAAATTGAGATACAACATGTATTTAATCTATGATATGCGCTCACTGCCGCACAGCTGAAATTGAGATACGACATGTATTTAATCTATGATATGCGCTCACTGCCGCACAGCTGAAATTGAGATACGACATGTATTTAATCTATGATATGCGCTCACTGCCGCACAGCTGAAATTCAACAGTCGAGGATTTGAACAGCGTAATGAAGTTTTGCTAATCACTGGAAGCGGTACACGTTAGGCAAATGTGATCTCATCAGGTGATGTATATGTTTTAATAGTAGGTTTGATTTAATTGAGCTTCCGTACGCGGAGAAAAAAAGGCGTTGCGTCTGCTAGCGCTAGTTCGATCTTCGCGTAACGCACTGAAAGCCTTTTCTACCCTTTTTTGATCTTTTGCCCCATCCCCCAAAGGTGTTCCAGAGGTGGGGGCATCTCAGCGCGCTACGCACAGATCGATGGATGCTGCTTTGTATGCGCCTTTAACGAACGTTTTTGATTCGTTACGTAATGTATGTGATCAGTTCTGTAAAAAAACATAGGCCATTTCTACTTAACATGTACCTTGAAAACACAATCACATACAGACATTAACTTCTCGACCAAAAAAAGCCTTTATCAAGAACATTCCTAACAAAAAATGTATGAGTAAGATCGGTGTTATTGACGTTCACATACCAGAACTAAATATAGATATAACCCGGAAGGGATTAAAAGGTCAGAGATGAAGCAAGAAAAAGGGAAAAACTACGGAATAACATGACATCACTCATACGACTGACGGGTATTGATCCTCAAGGTTTAAATCTTCTGTAACCTTTAAATCATCCTCAACGGAAAAACAATTCAGTCAGTTGATAACTTATTATTAAGCAGCAAAATGACACAAAATGGAGATGCAACAAAAGAAATCTCTACCAGAATTTAATAGGCATCAAGTGCGTTCCACCACGAAACAAATATATCGAAATCAAAAGCAATAAGTAAACATAACACTGTTCAACTATAATGTGGTATCCGTGTTGACACATGTTTGCGACAGTAGAGCAATTAGAAATGAACTAGAGAAGAAATTGAACTCATATGAAAATAAATGTCTTAGAAGACTTTAATATTGGTTGAGAAGAATTCAAGTGAAACATGCAAGTAAGAGAAGACACTAAACAGAAATATGTTACTACAATAAGAAGAAAATGATGGATGTATATCGGACAGGTATTTAGAAAGAACGAAAACAAACCATTAAAATGGGCACCAGATGGAAAAAAGAGAAAGACCAAGAGAGAATCTTCGAGGAACAACCACCAAAGAATATGGGTCTCAACAACATACAAGAATTTCACATAGTGACATCACATCGCTGAACCTAGAGAGCACTGGTTTCTGTCCTATGCACCGTGTTTAGCGCTGAATGAATATAAAATAGTAATAATAATAGTAGTAATAATAGTTGTTGTAATACAGTAAGAGTAGTTATAGCAGCAGTATTAATAGTATTAACATTAGCAGTAGTATTACTAGTAGTGGTAGTAATAAAAGTAGTAATATTCGTTGCATATCCCAGAATCTATTTTCGTTGGCATGTTGCATAACATGCATCAAAACATGGATGTGTAATATTTCTCTTTATTCTGTCTTCTGGGGTTCGATTGTGTCTTCAGAACGCAAGAGCTATTAAGTCCTTGATGCTATCCATTCATCTGATCATCGTGGCTTCTTCCGCAAGTAACCGTTGTCCTTCCAGATTGTATATTTTGCATAGTCTAATAATCTTATTCACATTCAATGTCATTCAGGTTGAAAGACGCAAATATCACAGCTAAGCTGTAAGCCATGACAACGCTTTCTATTCTCCAGAATCCATTTTGCTAATCTGCAAGAGTTTGAGAACGAACAGAAAAAAGAGCGTTTAAGCTGAAACATAGAAAGAAAGCTTAATGAAAGGTTGAGGTCACTAGCAACACAAAGAACATACATTATTCATCTCTTAGCAGCTTTCACTTGGCTGGCGATGCACCAACAGACTCAGTGATTCTATCTGACTCTCAAAGTATGCTGCGCAAGATAGAAAAGTGTATATGATCAGAACTGAATGGGTCACTCTTCTCAACAACGCGCAGAGCATTACATGGATCTACTGTCCAGGTCATGCTGGGGTCACGGGAAAAGAAAGAGCCGATGTGTTGGCTGGTAAGGCTTTGGTGAACGGCACCGAGATGAGAAGAGACAGGGTTGAATTAATTAGAGCAGTCATGGATCTCCCACGAGAAGACGAGGAGGAAGTCGAACGAGACAATGTACAAATTCAGAGAATGTTAGAAATGGGAGTGACTAGAGGCGATGGGAGAAAGTGCTCTCTCTCCGGAAAAATAAGAACGGGTAATCAGTAACTGAGTGGGACACAGAGCTTACACACTTTTAGATGGCTGATCGACCGGCAAGCAGAGCAAAGATAGGAATGCCCCCAGTGCTGTGACGGGTGTTCCTAATCAAGAATCAAGAACATTATGAATGACACTAGCAACACAACGTACTCCACGTTCCCAGGGGGAAAATCACTCAGATTTCTGTGTTATTAATCAGAAAACGAGCGCAGAATTCACATTATGAACAAGTACAAGAAAATATATAGTGAAGTAAAACAAACAGCATGTTGCTCCATCTATCTACGCCGTATTTCTGCCGCGTAGTTAGAAATCAGTATATACAAGGGCACTAACCACAATAAAATATTCTAATCAATGAAAAATATTGAGTTATCTGATCACCATAATATTCCATCTTGGTATAGGAGAATAGCTGTAATGGACCTCTAACTCCCTCTGTCCTACCTTAGAAGTGCACATTGCTAGACTTTATCTTGTCAATATCATGTTTCTGCCACTTGTATCTCATCCTACGGATTGCTTTCATTCAAATACTGACAATGAACTAACACAGATTCATATCAAGGAGAATTACTCACTTTTTTACCTTAACAGTGAACTCGGTTATCAATATAAGTATTCATTCACACTATCTGTAATGTTCTCTTTTATCAATATAAGTATTCAGTCAGCACAATCTGTAATGTTTTCTTTTATCAATATAAGTATTCAGTCAGCACAATCTGTAATGTTCTCTTTTATCAATATAAGTATTCAGTCAGCACAATCTGTAATGTTCTCTTTTATCAATATAAGTATTCAGTCAGCACAATCTGTAATGTTCTCTTTTATCAATATAAGTATTCAGTCAGCACAATCTGTAATGTTCTCTTTTATCAATATAAGTATTCAGTCAGCACAATCTGTAATGTTTTCTTTTATCAATATAAGTATTCAGTCAGCACAATCTGTAATGTTTTCTTTTATCAATATAAGTATTCAGTCAGCACAATCTGTAATGTTTTCTTTTATCAATATAAGTATTCAGTCAGCACAATCTGTAATGTTTTCTTTTATCAATATAAGTATTCAGTCAGCACAATCTGTAATGTTCTCTTTTATCAATATAAGTATTCAGTCAGCACAATCTGTAATGTTTTCTTTTATCAATATAAGTATTCAGTCAGCACAATCTGTAATGTTCTCTTTTATCAATATAAGTATTCAGTCAGCACAATCTGTAATGTTTTCTTTTATCAATATAAGTATTCAGTCAGCACAATCTGTAATGTTCTCTTTTATCAATATAAGTATTCAGTCAGCACAATCTGTAATGTTCTCTTTTATCAATATAAGTATTCAGTCAGCACAATCTGTAATGTTCTCTTTTATCAATATAAGTATTCAGTCAGCACAATCTGTAATGTTCTCTTTTATCAATATAAGTATTCAGTCAGCACAATCTGTAATGTTCTCTTTTATCAATATAAGTATTCAGTCAGCACAATCTGTAATGTTCTCTTTTATCAATATAAGTATTCAGTCAGCACAATCTGTAATGTTTTCTTTTATCAATATAAGTATTCAGTCAGCACAATCTGTAATGTTCTCTTTTATCAATATAAGTATTGACTCAGCACAATCTGTAATGTTTTCTTTTATCAATATAAGTATTCAGTCAGCACAATCTGTAATGTTCTCTTTTATCAATATAAGTATTCAGTCAGCACAATCTGTAATGTTCTCTTTTATCAATATAAGTATTCAGTCAGCACAATCTGTAATGTTCTCTTTTATCAATATAAGTATTCAGTCAGCACAATCTGTAATGTTCTCTTTTATCAATATAAGTATTCAGTCAGCACAATCTGTAATGTTCTCTTTTATCAATATAAGTATTCAGTCAGCACAATCTGTAATGTTCTCTTTTATCAATATAAGTATTCAGTCAGCACAATCTGTAATGTTCTCTTTTATCAATATAAGTATTCAGTCAGCACAATCTGTAATGTTTTCTTTTATCAATATAAGTATTCAGTCAGCACAATCTGTAATGTTCTCTTTTATCAATATAAGTATTCAGTCAGCACAATCTGTAATGTTCTCTTTTATCAATATAAGTATTCAGTCAGCACAATCTGTAATGTTTTCTTTTATCAATATAAGTATTCAGTCAGCACAATCTGTAATGTTCTCTTTTATCAATATAAGTATTCAGTCAGCACAATCTGTAATGTTCTCTTTTATCAATATAAGTATTCAGTCAGCACAATCTGTAATGTTCTCTTTTATCAATATAAGTATTCAGTCTGTAATGTTTTCTTTTATCAATATAAATATTCATTCAACACAATCTGTAATGCCCTCGGTTATCAATATTCATTTAGTACATTAGAAAAAATTGACTTGGACATTAAAACATTCACTGAACACAATATCAATGAGCTACTTACTACTCACAATGTGCGGCACACATGATATGATCATTAGAAACATATTGTTTTGCCTACTAACTGGAAATAAAAGAACACGGATTCATCTATGTTCTAAGCAATGGCACAGTATTGTTTATGTTATTACCATAAAAAGCAACACGAGATGTAAAAGCGATCAAGGGTATGTTTTGTGCAGAGTACTGGACCGATCACTGACATATCCTGTGACATACCCAACCTCCACATCAAGCCTAGAAGACTCCAGCATGCTAGAGCTGGAACCTAATACATAACTAAGTATCAATCTACAAAGGGAAATGTTTTATGCTATCAGTGAAATTAAAGCTACGGTATCTGCAGAGATGCAACAATTGATGCCCTAATCTTAACACATTTTTGTTGATGCAGGCAGCAGTACAATATGTATCTGTCAAGAATTGCACTATCATAAACACAGGTTGATATGTTGGAGAGAGTGTAGAATGAGACAATGTAGACAGTTTTATCATGTACCAGAGATACGTCAATCTGTGCCATGACGTTTCTTCTAAATCTACCTAGTATAAAAATAATACATCCAGTAGAGAAGGTGAAAGAATATTTGAAAATCGCTAGCAATGACCATCCACTATAACAAATTCTAGATAACACATACGAAAGACGCATCAAAAGAGGACGGTGTTGAATGGCAGAAGCAGAAGATGCCCTACTCAGAGTTATTCTTTTTTATTCTTCTTGATTCTTGATTAGAAACTGGCCTCACAGCACGTGGGGCATTCCCATAAGTGCTCCACCCTCTGTTCCAATAGACATCCGACTTAATGGTGTTTCGAATCTAATGACGCTGAAACAGACGTCGACATAAGGGCACAACTCTGGCCCTTGCGACAGGTTTCTTTGTTGTTCCGCCACCCACGCCGTGAACGTAACTAGTTAAGTACAACGTCGGAACAACATGGTAACTGTTATCGAAGGTTACGACTACGGGATTGTATAGAATAGATAGAATGCCATGAAGCTTCTATAAGAAGATAACCTCAATATAAAGGCATGTCATCTACTAAGGTTTTCTGTTGCATGGTTAGTTTGTCTATTGAGCCATTGGTGAGACCCACAGACGAAACCGCATGCGCTAGCTCAGAGTGTGATCTCAAAGTGGTAGTAGGAGAATGGAAATGAATGGAAGTAAATTAGGAGAAGTTCGATGGTGAATGTTGTAATTCATCTAGGAAGAGAGTGCCGCGGTTGGGCTGCAATTAGGACCAAGGAAATGGCTCAAGAACGCATATAACAGTATTCGCAAGATATAATTATTTACATATATAGCGCAGTAATAAGAGAAAGAAACAGATGCGGATGGAGATTCATCGCCTACCAAAATGGCAAGAGCGTGATGGAAACATCTTCTGTTACACCACAGCATCGCATAGATCATGCTTGTAGAGGCAGAGGCAGTAGCTCTTACGTGATTGGCGACGCAACCACCAACATCTACAGTGAGTCTGTCAAGCCCTCTTAGTATCCTGCGCAAGATATGAAAATGCACGATAATAAGAGAGTGGGATACTCTTCTCAAAAACTACCAGAGCATTATAATGATCTATTGTCCTGGTCATGCGGGAGTCATAGGTAATGGCAAAGCATACACATTAGCGGGTGAAGCTATAGTGGATGCATAGTGATGAGAAGAGAACAGGCTGAAATAATTAGAACAGTCATGGATAAGCTACAATATGTACATGTCCGAGAAAGATAGAAATGGGATAGTTCATGGAGAGAGGAAAAAATTTCGTCATCACTGGAATGACCAACAGAAACCATAACAAACAGCTGACTGGAGTACACAGCTTAATATACTTTTAGATAGCAGATAGAATGACAAGAAACACATTTATAGTAGTGTCACATATGCAGTTTATGTTGCTTGTTCCTGATCAAGAATCTAGCAATAATCTAGAATCAAAGAGAAAGAAATTATAAGATATTAAAGTAAAGTAACCCATAGCATTTATTAATGCCGTAGGGGTGTGAGATGTTAGCGATCTCACATTTCACAGGCTCTGCAAATGAGGTCGGTAGCCATCTCCTCTCCCTCGCAGTCTTTACTTCCCGGATTAATTAAGGCTGGGTCGACCTGGGAGCCGTTGCGATCTGAAAACATTCATCTGGGGAATGAACCAAGGACCACTCATATGCGAAACCAGTGCGCTAACCACTGCGCTAACGCTGCTCCCGATTAAATAAGATATTAAAAACATAGGAATTGGACCTAGAGAACCATTGAAAAGATACATCATATTTGCTGCTCGATCACAAACTAATGTGAAAATGTTTATTGTTGGTTCACTGTTTGCTTTGTATGTTCTTGAAGAAGACCTAACGGTTGAAATGTTGAAAATATCGTGTATATTGTTATTTGTATGTTTGTTGGTGATCTAGGAAACTATAAAATACTAATGTTCTACGTAGCACTGTGTCCAATCATATTTAAGTATGTTCCGTATCACGATTGTGTCAATTGGATTAAGCATATTCCATGGTGTAAATTCGTTTATTACTGAAGGAAAAGAGATGACACATTTAATCCCCACCCAGTGCTTTTTGTTTTTATTCGATCGTTAGAGTAATGTCAATCACTCCCATTTGTTCTGATCTATAAGTTATCTATTTCATATTCAGAAAAAATGTCGCGGTTACTAATATGAACTGTTAATTGTCAGTATGGAATGTCTTCATACAGAGACAACCAGAATTAACTGCAGGGTCCTTAGACGGAAAATCTGTGACGTGCGCGAAGAGGAGTACATACGGATCAGTGCGAAACAACGAAGTGTCAAATTCATGTCGCGTGAATGAATAGTGGTTAACAACAGTGGAAAGACTGCGGCTTACAACGTTAATAAACGTATTTACATACTTCTTTAGAGTAGTTTTCACATCTTTGGTACCCAACCTGACACTCGGCTCTCGCCTATGATCTCCCCCCCCTCCCACCAGTAGTATCCAGCATGCGTCAGCGGCCATACCCCGGTAACAGCGTAGAAAGGCCAGTCAAAAACTTGGACTGTATCCGAGGGAATTAGCCCTGGAGGTGATTACGGGCATATCTGCCGATCATACGGAGCCTGGATATAGTGAACAACAGGGATGAATCATGTAATGCTCAACGGACTGGAAAGCAATTGACAGTAGAGCGTTGTGTAACACACAATGCTCTATATGGGAAAGGTAGAACACTATGGTCATCCACCGCATTCTGGTACATCTCCAGTCGTCTTGATTTATCTTGCCATTGGAACAATGTTGGATCAGGAAGAGAGAGTGTGGTCGACGAATTGCCCAACACTTCTCCACTTTTAACAAAATTCAGCTCTATAAATAACTCATTTATCTCTGCCATGCTGGCAGACACATCTAGATCACGTATATAACAGACATACATAACCGACATATATCAAGACATACAACATAAATATAACAGACATACAAATAACATACACAACCGACGGTAAATATTTAATCTTCGAAGCTTGCAAGTTAAAACTAAGATGCGGAATACAATGGTCATGGAATTAATCTATACAGATTACTTTGCTCTGTATGCAGATTCTGAAACCCTATTTGCTGAAGTGTGCGACAACTTTGACTTCACAATCAATGCAAAGAAAACACAGGTCATGTTTGAGCCTACACTACACAATATTTAAATCCCCGTATTAGGATTAAGGGAGCCGTGTAGCGCAGTAGTTAGCGCACTGGCTTCGCATATGATTGGTCCTGGGTTCATTCCCCAGTTGAGGCGGAAATGTTTTTCAGAGCGCAATGGCTCCCAGGTCGACCCAACCTTAAATGGGTACCGGATTAATCCGGAAAGTAAAGACTGCGAGGGAGAGGAGATGGCTACCGCCCTCATTTGCAGAGCCTCTGAAATGTGAGATGGCTAACATCTCACACCCCTACGACATTAATAAATGCTATGGGTTACTTTACTATTTTATTTACTATTATGATTAAATTTACTATTATGAGCGCCAGACTATAGTGTGAATATAACCTATCTCAGCAGCACTCCTTAACAAGCCGTAAACATTGACACTGAGGTAAACAACAGAACAACGAAATCCAGTGCCACATTTAGAAGAACTAGATTTCGCTATTAGAAAACTGCGAAAAAATGTATGAGGCAGAAGGGAAATAACAATTACCATAATACTCATAATCTACCAAATGGAAAAAAGTGCTCCCACTGTGGAAAGATCAGAAGAACGCGTAATCAACAACTGACTTGGGACGCTGCGCTTATTCTCGTTTAGATGACTGATGGAACGGTAAGCAGAGCATATATGGGAATGTCCCCAGTGCTGTGACGCTTGTTCATTCTCAAGAATCAGTAATCGTTTACCAGGCAACTGTAATATCACCACTATATAACGCATGTGAATCATGGACAGTATATGCCAGATACATGAGAAGATTCACCAGTTTCCACCTAATCCTGATATGCCTTCCTAGGATACTAACATCCTTCATTTTCTTTTCGCTTGATATGGGTAGAAGAGTTCTCTGGAAAAACAGCTTTTGTGTGTGCTTCATATATGTTTGTTTTCGTTGACACTTTTATAAATGCAAACAATAGTTTGCATGGTCTATCCCTGTCTTAGAGTCTGTATCGTGTGTGTATAGTAATGTCTTTGTATGGAGCACTGTTTGCTGGCAGTCTGCATGCATATGAAAACCAATTAATCTGTTGTCTTGTGATATAATCGAGGATTGTTAGTCTTCGAGATTAAAAAATCTCTTATTTTTGATCTCAGAAATATATGCAGACAAGTCATTTCTGTTGTGACAAGTTTTCTTTTGGTTTTTGTTATTAGTGCTGACGTGTGACATTGGTAGTATAGTGATGGTATGCTGATCGTTTTATATAGTGTAGTTTTGATGTTCATGTTCACATATTTGTTTTTGAAAATAGGGAACATCTGCTCTAAGATCACTAACATCCATTTGTTAAAAAAATACCAGACCATGAAGTACTGATGCAATCTAAATCTGTACACACACACACACACACACACACACACACAATGATGATGAAAGCATAGACATTGTGCAGGACACATGGATCCTATGAAAAATCATCGTTTATAACAAAGATGTGAAGAACCCCCAGACTGGCTCCCCCAAGGCCGGAGAACACAAACCGCTTTTTAAATACATTCTAAATATATTGACTTCAAAATAAACACAAATTCATGCCAGAACCTTGCACAAGACGGATCTGGCTGGTGTTGGGGAATAAGGAGCAGTGCAACTATATATCTATCTACCTATTCGCTGAAACTCTTTGTTGCCTTTCGGCGTCAGGGGTAGAAGAGTTTTCTGGAGAAGGGCCCCGTTTTGTGCTGCGTATATTGTGGAATGTGTCGCCTCTTTTATTTCAGTGGTCCATCGTTTTTGTGGTCAGCCTCTAGGTCTGCCGTCGCTGTATCTGTGTAGCATAGCTTGCAGTGGTATGCTGTCTGATGGTAGTCGGCTGATTTGTGCAAACCATTTGATCTGTTGTCTCTTGATGTATTCTAATATTGGGTTGGTGCCGGTGTTTTGTCGGATGTCCTCATTCCTCACCCTGTCTCTTAACGATATTCCTAGGATTCTGCGTAAGCATGTCATTTCATCTGCCACAAGTTTACGTTTGTCTTGAGCTGTCGTTGTCCATGTTTAGCATTGGTATCACAAAGTAGGCATAATAATCGTTGTTAATAGTATTATTTTGGTGTTTAAATCTACGTTTTTGTTTCTGAAGATTGGTGTCATTTGACCTAGGGCTTGGTAGGGCAGTGCAGCAGCTGCACAATACCTGAGACATCAACCTACGCAACAAAAACGAGCTAGAAGAAAGGCAAAAACAGCTCAGTGTCCTACAGACTCTTCCCACAGATACTCAGAGTTTGGTAAACAAATGCAGGCACATAGGTCTGATTAGGCACAATTGGGTATATCGCAGGCATCATAATCTTGATCATCATTTTAGTTGCACTGAATGATCATAATCGACGGAGACGGACAACCAACATAGTAAGAGAACCTTGCTACTACTTTCTCTCTATAGCAACAGAGGGCGGTACCACCTTATTCTCGAAAAGATGGGCGCTACCACGTATTCTCCGTACTAATAAATGGTATTACTAGTAATTTTCTATATAAAGAGAGACACTACCATCCATTTAATGTAGGTAGAGAGGGGTGGAAGGTTGGTAACAGTTATAGGCTGTAAGTACGTGATGGTTTTATATGTTCGTTAGATTCAGACGTGGCCAATTAACTATTCCAATATTACCCATGGTTACGCGCGTCATCTGATGCACTATCTTATATCTGCGTGCCTAGTACGTGTTAAATATTGCTGCAGCGTGTTATTATGCAGAATTTTATTTTACAGGTGGAATGAATGTGTACATGTTTCTATGACACATAAAAACTAGTATACCTGCATGTTTTTTTTTCTCTGAAGATTTACCTGGAGATCACGAGCAATATTTATAAGAGTTGATCAAACGTGAGTCAATTCTATTAGTTATTTTGTAATAGACTGGCTTAAGGAAATGTGCAACCATTCCCTGTTTAAACTGATGGAAGTCACTTTAGCAATCGTGATTATAATAGTATTGCTACATTCAGATGCGTAAATATCTGTGATAGTATCATGGATAAGTTAACATATAGAACTTCAAGGTAAGCGTGGTCTTGTGAAATTATGGCTGAATTCTTGCAGTAGGGCAAGTTACTCATTACGATGTTGATTATAAAATAACAATATAATATGCTTTATATTTGTCACATAATGTTTACTTCTGTAAATTGTACTTCTCATGGTGAGACATGCTTTTTTAAACCTCCAACATTATTCCAATTTGGTTTATATCTGACTTTCTAAACATGAGAAATTGTGGAGATCACAGTTCAGGAAATCCAGTCACCAAAATTTCGGAGAATTATAATAATATTGCCTAATCACAAAATATAGTTGTGATGTTTCCTTATATATTTATATTGTATTGTGTCATCGTTGCCATAAAAAACATGATTTTAATGCTAGATATGCATTTTTGTTTAAATGAGAAGATCTACAGAAACTTTATCTTACAGAACATTTAAATATGTTCACGTTCTACATTCGTTCTATCATACAACCTGGCAGTGGGCGTATGTGTCTTCATTTAAAGCACCTGCCAAAGTAATCATGCCCCGAAAATATGGGAAAATCAAAACAGAAATTAATATATTTTACATAACGGCTGGGGTCCATATGTGGTTTCCATTACCTCATACTCTACCTAAAATTAATCATGACAATCAGCAAAATCGTAGAGGAGCAGGTGCTAACCATAATAATACATGGATAGATACTACAAGTAGATTATTACCAATATTTCGGACATATAATCATAAATTATGGTAGATGTGAAACAAAAGTAATAAGGAGAATAAGAAGGGTTAAAAGTCATTTCAATAACACGTGAAAAATAATGACATCTAAACAAATTACAAACAAGCAAAAACATGAGAATTATAAAATTCTACATCTATTGTATATTAATGTATGGCCCAGAAACGTGGACATTGATAGAAACAACTAGAATACAGAATAGATGATATTGAGATGTGAAAATATAGAATACTGAGAACTCATGTAAAGGGAAGCAAACCAACAAAGAGGTTCTAACAATACTTCGTATGAAGAAAGAGGTAAATACTGAATAAATTAAACAGGTTACTATGAATACCTCACTATTGATATAAAATAATAATAAATACAATAAAACATATGATAAAGACAATTTTCAACGTATCGGTCCTATTGGTACCTTTATCAAGAAACAAATAATGGTTAAGAAAACAACCATAAAAATTATATTTAAATTTATAACCAAGATGGCCTTGACAATGGTTTCCTCACTAAAAATCATTGCCTAGTTTCGATGATAGCGCACGTCTTAAAGGAGCGCAAAATAGTGCGTTCAATATAGTGGGCTATATTTAGTTCACACTTGACAGACATAAATGGGCATATGCATAAAGGATGAAATGGAAGCCCATGAAGAAAGGTATGAAAGGAAGTAAAGATCACACACATAAAGTAATTAGGTCATATTAAATTACGTGACACCTTGTTGAAGACCTTACTCTCATGGTAAAGTCAAGGGGAGACAAGCAAGGGGTAAACAGAGATAATTGGGAAATATTATGAGATGGACATATTACAGTATAGCAGAGTGTACCACCAAAGCAAGAGACAGAGGATGTTGGAAGTCGATATCAGCAAACCTTTATTGCGGAGACGCCACGTGATGATGAAAAAATTTCAGAGAAACGTGCCAGAAATTCTAGAATTGAATATGGTCCGCTTTAGCATCACCGAATCGTCTTGCAACTCAAGTAAACATGTTCGCAGTGATTGGGCTTCCACAACTCAGGGTGCAAGTACAACGATCACGGAGGAGAGTGGGACCTTTGCGGTTACTACCAGTAGCATGACTATGACGGTGACCATGGCATTCGAGTGGCTATACACACAGAAGCCGCGTTAGCGAGCCGCGTTAGCGCAGTGTTTAGCGCACTGGCGTCGCATATGAGTGTGTCCTGGGTTCATTCCCCAGCTGAGGCGGAAATGTTTTCAGATCGCAACGGCTCCCAGGTCGAGCCAGCCTTAAATGGGTACCGGATTAATCCGGGAAGTAAAGACTGCGAGGGAGAGGAGATGGCTACCGCCCTCATTTGCTAACATCTCACACCCCTACGGCATTAATAAATTCCATGGGTTACTTTACTTTTTACTTACACACAGAAGATAACGCAGGTCTGCATCTTGAGTATGATTCTGAGTATGCATACTCTATGAGTATGATTTGGAAGGTACACGTGGGCTCGTTCGCGAACAGTGGATTGAGGCCTTAATAAAGGCGAGGTTGAAAGTGGTTACATTTATTTTTGTGCCGGGGCATGTAGGTGTTTGAGGCAATGAAAGAGCAGATCAACTGGCAGTATGCGCGATTGTGGTACAGGGCAATGGTTCCAGCGGACGTTTTGAGTAACTTAAGAGATATAGCACGCGAGAGTGAGACTAATGTGGATTATTATTCCAGTTCAATGGCCAGGATTAAAGATCAGGGTATGATATGCTGGGCTGCTAGACGTGAACATTTTGGGGGACGTAGAAGAATGATGGTCAACTAGCACATTACCGGTACTGTCAGTAGAAGTGTAATATCGGATACACTCAGGAAGAGATCAGAGCAACTATGGACGGGTCCAGTTTGCAGTAATAATGATCGGATGACTAACAAACAAACAAACAAACAAACAAACAAACAAACTAACTAACTAACTAACTAACTAACGAACGAACTAACTAACTACTAACTAACTAACTAACTAACGAACTAACTAATTAATTACTAACTAACTAACTAACTAACTAACTAACTAACTAACTAACTAACTAACTAACTAACTAACTAACTAACTAACTAACTAACTAACTAACTAACTAACTAACTAACTAACTAGCTAGCTAGCTAACTAACTAACTAACTAACTAACTAACTAACTAACTAAGTAACTAACTAACTAACTAACTAACGAACTAACTAACTAACTAACTAGCTAACTAACTAACTAACTAACTAACTAATTAACTAACTAGCTAACTAACTAACTAACTAACTGTCTAACTAATTAACTTACCAACCAACCAACCAACCACCTAACCAACTAACTAACTAACTAACTAACTAAGTAACTAACTAACTAACTAACTAACTAACTAACGTCTTCTATGAGGGATGTTAGTGGTAGTAAATTCTAAGTAGTAATTTCCTACTTGAATTTACTTGTATAAGTTATTATTTGAAGTAACATTGTTCTGTCTCCATGTTATTTATGCTACAAGTAGGCCTATCGATGATTGTAGTAGGAATACTGATGTTCTATATTTCAGTTTCGAAGAATAAGTCAATGCTCATACGAGATGTAAGTTGTTGTTATACAAGTTATTGTCTCGGTTGGGCCGCTCTCAGTGAACTTGAGTGCGAAGGTTGAATGTCTTGACAAGATCACATCTTTTATTAGAGATGTGTTTGATCAAGTACGGAAAAGCTGTTTACAGGAGTAAAAAAGCGATTCGGAGCCGTCAGAATGGACCTGTTTCCATTTCCGTCAACCTTAAGAATTGTTCCAATTATCATCAAGCTTCTTTATTGAATATACCAGAATTTACAGTGCTGGTGCTGAGTTATAGTGTATTACATATATTAGCCGGTCTCAGACGTCTGACGTCTCAGGTTCAATATATTCCACTGTTAGGACTAACATATAGATTTCAAACACAGAAAATATTTTTATCAATTCCTCTTCAAATATTCACATATATTTCCTATATATTATCAGCCCCACAACCCTGAGATAACATTACCTTCACATTACCTTCGCTGATATTAAGCCTTTTTTCTCCGTTTACGTCAATAAAGAAGCCACTTAAAGTAACATACTGCGTCGATAAGCCACTAAAATAATCGATTTTTATATTGACGTCTAAATTTATTACCGAAGGATATGAAAACCGTACAAAAATAAAGTATTAACATTAAAGTGATATCAAACAAATGGTGTAATTACGTCATGTTTGTGATCTACGTGAATGGATGCTGCAATTGGAAGTGCTAGATTTGTACAGATTGCATCATAACATTCAACTGCCAGATTTTTTTTTTTCCGTGTCGTTCTAAAATTCTTGCAGGTTAACACGAAGAATGAAATGCGGCGTGTCATGTTTTGAAATTTGAATGAACTCAGATTTCTATCTCGTAACGTGTACTCACCCGCGAATTCATGCAATGAATATACTTGTAGCTGTGTTGTAGTGCATATGTGGGCTTTATTTTTTTTACCGGTTGTGTCGTGTGTTCTGTGCTTGAAATAGATTTATTCGTAAAAACGTCGTATCAGTCTATTTTTCAGATTTATTAAACGATATTACACCGTGGTCTTTTTTTTCCAAAATGTGAGGAAATTTTAGATGTATTTCTTTTTTTTTTCCAGTTAAAGTAGAAATCGAACCAGAGCACACTCGCCTGCATAACCAGATACAAGGATACACTAATGAGATTTGCGACGTCTCGGCAGCTGTTTGTTATATAGATAAACATTGCCCCAGTTCCTATGAAGTATTATACATTTTATTTAGTAAAGTTGTGAGTCATACTTGTGAAAACTTGCTCAACCTCATAGAAAACATCGAGATAATTTTACGAGTATAATTCGAAAACGTAAGTACTGTAAGAAAACTGCCAGCAATCGTTTTATTTACAATAAACTCTTGCTGTCACTGTAAAAAATCATATTGCATATTCTTATATCTTATATGCGTGCAAGTTGGAAGCGGCCGGAAAACGAAGATGCAAAATACAATCACTTGACATAGAAGGAAATGTCATTTGTGGTCATTTTTTCCCATGTGTTTTTGTTTATTACTCATATTAATATTGACATCATATATTTATTTATTAAATTATTTTAGACCGACATAATTGTGTACTACATTTTGTTACTTGGGAAGAAATATAATCACAATTACATTTGTAAGTAAAACTTACAATAAAACATACAGTAAAACTGCTTATATTTACGCATAGCCACCGAATACTATAATAAGATCTATATTGCCAAATATTTTTTTTTATTTGCGCTTATTTCTGAAAACATAATTCAAATTTAAGATGATGTATTTTCCCAGTGGCAACATATGGATGCTAGACTTGCACTTTAAACAAGACAATATCCAAAAGAATAAACTCATTTGAAATGAAGTGCTACAGAAAGATACTACGAATATCATGGACAGAGAAAAAGAAGGACATTAAAGTTTTGAAAATAATGAAAATAAACGAAGGTGGCTTCTAAATTCTATCATAAGAAGGAAGCTACAATATTTTGGACACTTAAAGCGATATAATGGTATCGAAAAACTGATTCTGGAAGGCAGATTGCCAGGAAAGAGAAGAAGAGGAAGATCAAGAAGACGATGGACCAAGCGACATCGAAGAATGTATGCACATGTCTCTGGCCAATTTAGGCCCTGAACAGAGAGGCTCTTAGAGTATCCGCGACGAAGACAACGTTCTGGAAAGAATATGCCACTTGATATAATTCAAGTTAATCACTAATATTACATTTTATTCATAGTAAAGATTATAGAGTTATGTTATAATTTTACCTAAGCTGGCATACTAGATTTCATTAAGTGTTTATTTTTTTTCCAGTTTTATACTTAGTCATTAAGTTTTGTGTATCTTATTAGGAATAGTATTAAGGATAGCTGGAGAGGAGATAGGAGCAACCAGCTAAACCCTTTTCCCTACGAAATGTTACAATGCATGATTCCATGTTAAAAACAATTCTGGAAGGAACGGTCGAATATTACAGGTTGATTATATATATATATATATATATATATATATATATATATATATATATATATATATATATATATATATATATATATATATATATATTATGGGCACAATGTCTAGTATAACCCACCCAGTATGTGCACTGTCCTCACAGAAAGAAACTACAACCTAATCTGAGTGTTAATGCAAAGGAAATATTAAGTTCACACACAATAATTATGTTATCGCAAAGAACGTTAAGGGGAGTTCAAAATTGCCTTGTTAATTAGTGAGTAGCTTGTACTACAGGTATATCCAGACCATCATCCGGATTCTGTAGACAACACATAACATGAACCTATAGTTATTGGAACATAGAATTTTAGAACACACATGCAAGTTGGCAAACTAGAAAATATCAAGAATGAAATAAAGAGAATGCATATCAACATCTTAGGACTATGTGAAAAAAGGCAGATTAGTGCAGATGAAATATACTCGGACAAAATATATTTATATACGGGATGTTTTTTGGGAATTACTTTAATTAGTGATATTCGCTGATTCGATATCATTCAAATTGTACCCACGTTGTCATTAACTTATCCTCGGTAACTGAATTGGATGTGCCTCATAATTACTGAGGTCATGAAAGAGGTCGAATTCAAATCCATATTTTTGGCAATAGTTCGTGATAGGTTCACGAGAATGCAGTAAAACTTACAGAACACACAATTCTCTGACAATATTATTAAATGGCTATAAAAGAATGATGGTCCTCAAATAAATTCAGTTGAAAATTCAATGCGCAAGTATAGTTCATCTCTCTAACGAACACTGATACATCATCATTGGACGCTTAAAGATTGGATATTCACAAAATGCAGTGACAACACAATTTAATGTACTTAGATGCACCATTAGACACATTGGGGGGGGGGTCGATTTCAACACACTGGCTCAGTGGCACACCGGTCCGCAGTGGAAGACCCAGAGTCACAACTCCTGACGAAAACCGCTTCGTACAGCGTTGACACCTCAGCAATCGATATGCATGTGCATCCTCCACATTCCACGTATTGTTAATAGCTCGTCGATTTCACATCAAACGGACAGGAGCGGGCTGCACGATGTTGATTTTTGAGATAGAATAGTCTACAGAGGTCCTAGCCTTACAGACCGGCACCATCAGAACGGACTGTATTGGTCGAAATAGCATCTTCAATTCACGGTTGGCAATAACTGGATAAGAGTTTGATTGAATGATAAATCATTTTTTGTACTTCAGCGTCATGATAGACGGAGAAGAGTTTACAGTAGAGACCCTGAGCGCTACGCACAAAACAGCTATGATGAGGCTTCCCCCACCTGGTGGTGGAGGTGTACTGATGTGTGTGACTATCAACTTCATGAGAAGAAGTGACAAGGTGCAAATTGCAGTACGCCTGAATGCCGAACGATACGTCGCTGAAATTCTTCGTCCTCACGCCGTACAATTTTTTTATGAACGTGGGATGATTTTTCAGAAGGATAACGCTCGAACGTATGTGGCACAACTCACTATCATGTTCCTCGCTGACAACAACTTCCATCCCGTGGTCAGCCATGTCATCAGACATGAACCCTATAGAACATATATGGAATGAACTCGACAGACGACTCCGTCAGTGAGACGTGGCTCCAGAAAATTTCCGACAGTTGTATTTTGCACTGCGGGAAGAGTGGGCAGTTAGCCATCCCACAATAGCAGTTCTAGCGGTTAATATGATCTATGTCACAGAAATGTAGTTCTCTGATAGAGGCCAGAGGAGGTCATATATCTTACACTGAAACTGTATGTCTCAGTCGCAAAGAATAAAAATCCAAACCAAATGTATTGCACACCATTTCATTGTTAAAGTCTGAAAGGTTCTTCATGCCAAGGTTGAAACATTAATTCCGTAAAGTACAATTTTGAAACGCGTTTGAAATTTGGTGTCCATGAGCACTGCAATATTGTTGCGTTTCGTTGCTTTAAAAAAAAAAGGATATATAGAATAATTTTCTCAGGAGAACAGAAACACGAGAAAGATGTATGGTTAAGCGTAGATAAAGAATGAGCAATAACAGTGAAAGTATGAAACAGTGAAACATGACAATATCAGAGTGTTACTAATCAGACTATATGTTAAAAAGTAGATATTTATATCATACAAGTATGTGCAATAACTGCACACAGTACAGAAGAAGAAAGTGATACGTTTTACAAACAACTTAATATGGTTCTATCACAATGTAACAGACGGGAAGTAACTATGTTACTAGTAGATTTTAACGGCAAGGTTGGAGAGGAAAGAGATGAAGATGTCATCGATGGACATGGACTTAGAGATAGAAATGATAGAGTAGAGAAACGTATTGAGTGGGAAGAGAACAGAAATGGTAGAGTAGAGAAATGTATTGAGTGGGAAGAGAAACAAACATGATAGAATAGAAAACTTATTGAGTGGAAGAGAAAAACACATGATAGAGTAGAGAAACTTATTGAGTGGGAAGAGAAAAAAACATGATAGAGTAGAAAACTTATTGAGTGGAAGAGAAAAACACATGATAGAGTAGAGAAACTTATTGAGTGGGAAGAGAAAAAAACATGATAGAGTAGAAAACTTATTGAGTGGAAGAGAAAAACACATGATAGAGTAGAGAAACTTATTGAGTGGGAAGAGAAAAAACATGATAGAGTAGAGAAACTTATTGAGTAGGAAGAGAGCGAAAGATGATAATTGGAAATACCTTCTTTTAGCAACACGCTATATGTCTAGACGACGTAGAAAAGTCCAGGAAACAACTGTGGCAATGAAATCGATTAAGGACTAATATACACAAGATATTGAAACAGTTTGCTGTCTGTGAAAACAAGACCAGGAGCAGATTGAAATAGTGACCATGTCTCATTAATAGCAAAATTAAGATAAAAATGGAAAAATTGAAGAGATGTCCAAGAAATATCAGGCTATATTGCTTGAGTCAAATATAGAAATGAATGAAAGATACACCATTACTGTACAGAATAGGAACAACAATGTAGAAAAAATAAGCATTATAGGTGAACAATAGCAAATGCTAAAAGAATCACTTCAACAGACATCAAAAGACATAATACGAGATATAAAGAGTACATCAGATAACACATAGATGTCAGAGGAAATTGTACAGCTGATGGACACAGAAGAAAAAGCAAATAAAATGAAGATGTATGTACAAGAATACTTAAAGAAATTAAACACAATCGTAAAACAGCGACAGAAACCTGGCTGAACGATAATTTCAAGCAGCCTGAGAAACAAAGAGAAGACACACATTATATACAAGCTAAAATACGTGAACTAACAAGAATTATAAAGCAATTAACAAATAATTGTTTGAAAACAAAAGCTAGTACAATAATAATGTGCATTGAGAAAAAATAGACAGATGGGAAGAGTATATACACGAATAGCAGCAGATCAGAAACAAGCACACATGACCAATGATCAATGTTAAAAAGTAAATATATAAGAGTATATATATATATGAAAATCAATGATTATATACATGGAAAAGTCCAGGAGACAAAAAAAGGAATCAACTAGATTACATTATGATCAACAACAGATTTAAAATAGTTTCAAGAACACTAAAACATATCCAGGATCTGATATCAATACTGACCATAATCCAATGATGTACAAAATATATGTTGAATTTAAAATGATAGAACATAAAAAAAATTAAGATCCATAGATTAACACACATCACCACTAAGACAACTAGATATACACAAAAATATATTGTAGATGTAAGGAAGATATATGTGTATTTAATAATAGAATGCATGGGAGAATACAAAATTAAACATCAAGAAGAGAAAATAGACAATAAATGGGACAACCTAAGGAAAGGTATTCAAAAATCAAATAAAAATTTACCAACAATGTAATAGCATCGGGTATGGCAGACGGGTTGTTTGTAATAACACCAGACGATATGGCTACAATCACGCAGTGAGAACAAGACCGAAAGAAGTATTGTTTGCACAGAGGTCAGACAAAAGGTCTGACACAAGATAGTACGCTTTAAGTAAAAAGCAATATTATTTATCACAAGTCTGCATCTTACGCACTCTGACACTGGAGGCAGACAATGACGAAACTACATATACCTCAGGGAGGATAATAGGATGTTTGGACAAGAATAGACGATTGTCTACAACTCACACAGAGTCCGACTGAAATTGTTGCTACGCGCAACAACCAGACAATAGAATCGGCAAGACGATTAAGTTACGTAACGCTAGGGGCATATCCACTTACAAGAGAGGAACATCTAACATTACGCATGGTATAATAAATGCATACAGGAGTATTGAAAGGTGATACTGTAGATGACATTCCCAAGTAGTGTCTGCATGTCGTCGCAATGGAGGAGGCGGAGTCAGAAACAGCAGAAGTGCGGACCGAGAAGAGAAGATGATTGTTCCAGAGTAAGAGTAAGGGTGGGGTTGAGGACCTCACCACAGCACACAAAAAGAGGATGTTGAGGTCTCCCGAAACGAGTGCTTGTCTCAGACAGTCAGTGCTTGCCTCCCAGGAGAGACACGAGTCCGAGTTATAGTCTCGCAGCAGAGACAGGGCAGTTGAGTCTCCGAGTAGAGACAGAGTATTCGAGTTCTGGTCTCCCCGTAGAGACAGATCTTAGGAATAGGGATAGAGAGTTGTTGTATAATATCTCTATTTAGCTGATAAACCGAGTGAAACAATTCCTGGATGTGTTAGCGTAAGTTGTAATCGGCGAGTATATATTATTGCCCAGTTGCAGACAATTTAGGATTATTCTACAGAGTTGAGTTCCGACTCAAATAAGACTAGATTGGGACTTGTGAGTTACAAGTCGAGTAGGTTCTAACCGAACACGTGTTAGCCCAGCAAAAGGGATTGAGAGAATTGTTGTATTGCTTCTCCTACGAGTATGATGCTATTGATTGATGTATTTCAACTTGTGTAAATAAACATCATATTCTTGTGAGCCAAGGAGTGCTTTTGTAATTGATTGATGTCGAGAAGTATTACACCGGTTTAGACATGGTCACAGCACCCGTATTACAGTAAGTCCTAAAAGGCATTTCTTCCGTCGGAAATTATTGTGACGCTGCAGATCTTTTTTCTGTCACACTAGTCTGTCCAGGACAGACAGTCAACTATATGTTTTCGGTAACAAGTTTGTTTCTGTCACTCCAAGTGCAGATCTTGTTACTGTTACAATACGAAAAGCCAAGAACAAACAAACATGGATAAAAAAATGTTAAATGTCTTTAGTTACTGCACGTTTTTCTGTAAAGGAGTGCAGGGAGACTTTCTAAGGGCTGACAAACATATAGAATATAATAGATATATGAAATAGTAGAAAAAATAACAAATACCACAAAATATTCACTTATTGAGATATGTAACGTGCAGAATAGCGGACAAAAATCATTGGCTAGAAACAAAATGAAGATGTCAGTACAACAGAAGATAAAAGAAATGCATACGGAGATAAGACATATATGAATCCACGATGAAGACAATGTCCTGGGAAAAATATGTCAATTGATGTATATATATCATCATCAATTGCCGTCTCTTCAACGAAGGTTGTGGTAGCAGAATGTCTTCTTCAACTGTGTTGTGTCTGTATATAGGGTGTTACTGATGGAGGCGCTTGGTGGTAACAGTTGTTTTCGTAGATTTTGTAGTGCAGGGCATTCAAGATAGTTGTGTTTTAATGTATACTCCCCTTGTCTGTGTTGTGGTGTGTTGTATGGTCTGCGTTAATTCGTTTTATGTGCCTGTTAATGTGTACATGTGTTTGCATTCTAAATATTGTGTTTTGATCAGTGCTGTGAAGCATATGGTACGAGGGATGGTCATAAAGCAAATCCTCCTAATTTTATCTAAGTAAACACTATATCGGTGTGCAATTTGTTCATTTTTCTAGAATCCCCAAAATCCCGCACTGTATAGCATAACCAACCTGTTTCATTATCATTAACAGATTGCAACTATAAAAATGGCTTCCAAAGAATGTCTCTTGATTAGAATCTGGCTTTACAGCACGTTGAGAATTTTCATAAGTGATCCGCCCTCCGTCCCAGCAGCCAATCAAGTGCATGTAGACGCAGTGTCCCGGTCGGGTGTTGATCGCGTGATTTCGGGTCTTTCCACACAAAAAAATACTTCCAAAGAAGTACGATTAAAACAACCATATGTCACATAAGTTTTCAATACTGATGGCGAGATCCAATTCGCATCCACGAACGTTTGAAGAATGATTATGTAGATTCAACAGTGAATGTTTGCACTGTCTGACGTTGGGTACATCGTTGTTCCTGTTGATGACATAATTCGTGGTGATCTTAGGGTAACACTGAATGAACTGCATGCCGTGGTGTCCATTAGTAACCGTAGTGTCCAGAACATTGTTAGAGATCTAGATTATTCAAAGGTCTGTGCACGTTGGGTGCCCAAAATGTTAAGAGAGAGAGAGAGACATAAGGAAACAAGGAAAACCATATAGATTAACCTTCTCAACCGTTACACAAATGAAGGAGATAAATGTTTATGAAATATTGTGGCAGGAAATGAGACTTGGGTTCAATTTTGAAGCAGAGTTAAAGAGACAGTCAATAAAATGACATCACAACATCACCGACTAAAAAGAAATTCAAAAGTTCACCATCTCTAAGTTATGGCCTGCGTGTTTGGGAAGGTAATTAACCCAAATATCGGAGGATGACCGACAAAAAGGAAGTGCCGCAGTAACCATACAAATAGAGGTGAATGCAAATAAAGAAAATTGGTTACTATGTCAATATAAAATAATAAACAGTCAACGTGTCGGTCCAATTGGGACCTTTAAAGATAACAAAAACAGTTAAGAACAAAAGACCATAACGAATATAAACAAAATGGATCTTTCCCACCAGGAAATCAACAAAAAGACACACCAGATCCAGTGCAACACAATTCTAACAAGTGCACATCGATGCGTTAGAATTGTGTTGCACTGGATCTGGTGTGTCTTTGACACACTTGGACCGACACGTTGACTGTTGCGTTTGTTCCTTTTATTTATTTTTATTTTTTATATTTTATTATTTTATATTGATATAGTCACCTATTTACAGTGTTTGGGAATGAGCAGTTTGTGATTCTTTTCGATTTCTGGAAACAAAGAAACACAGTGAATGCAGACCGTTAGATTGAAACTTTAAAGAAACTTAAAGGTCGTCTTCGGCCACTTTACCCCATTAAAAGATCAGAAAACTGCACTACTGTTACACGATAATGCCATGCCACACACCGCAAAACGCACCATTGATACGATTGGAGAATGTAAAAAGTAAAGTAACCCATAGCATTTATTGATGCCGTAGGGGTGTGAGATGTTAGCGATCTCACATTTCACAGGCTCTGCAAATGAGGGCGGTAGCCATCTCCTCTCCCTCGCAGTCTTTACTTCCCGGATTAATCCGGTACCCATTTAAGGCTGGGTCGACCTGGGAGCCGTTGCGATCTGAAAACAACTGGGGAATGAACCCAGGACCACTCATATGCGAAGCCAGTGCGCCAACCACTGCGCTAACGCGGATCCCGATATGGATATTATTACTACATCCCTCTTACCTAGCAACCTTCAGACTTACATCCGTATGAACCACTAGAATGTAGATCTACGCGGACATCACTTTAAGGACCCCAACAACCTTAGACGCACGTACGAAAACAGTTTAGGAAACAGGACACAAAATTACAATCGTGCGGGGATATATGCCCGTGTGCGAAGATGGACAGAATCTGTAAAAAATAACGGAGACTACTTTGAGACATAGATTTTTTAAGTACTGACTTCAGACTACATTTTTGAAGTACTGACATCAGACTACATTTTAATGTGAGTGTTATATATTTTCGCTCCTATTTAATAATATTATAAATTAGGAAGAATTTCTTTTTGACCATCCCTCGTAGTAAAAACATCTCCTGGAAGTGGTGAGTAGTCGCAAACTTGTATGGTTTGGACGCGATCCTCATTCCAAAATTATCTTGCAAGTAACATTTGAGTGTGAAAGAAGAAGAGGAAGTAAGAGGACAGTATGGATTGATAATATTAAGAACTGGACAGGATTCAGATTCTCCACATGTAAACAAAGAAATGATAACAGAGAGGTATGACGAAATGTTAGTGTTGATGTTTCCTGAGTGACATGCCTACTACCCTGAAGGTTTATGAGTTGATTTATGTTGTCATGTTAATTTGGTTGAGATATATCAGAATACAGGACTCTGCCTCTTGGGCCAGTGTTCCAACGGTCCATTCATTGTTGTTTACAATTGTTGCAGATAATGTGTTTTGTTGTCCTAAATGTGGTGGAAAATTCTTGTGTGGGCATACTTGCTCCCTGTTTTTTTGGCCAGTTTAATAGCACTTTCATTTCCACTGATATTCCCACTGTCGTCTTGTTTCTACTTTAGTGTAGTATTGATGTCTAGTATGTAAGTATGTTTGTAGCTTGAAGTATGTTGCTTATGGTTTTCTCTGCTGTTGGATTCCAGTTTCCAATGGCTTGTAGAACAAACATGAAGTCTGTGAATATTACTAGGTTCTTTGGACGTGTTGCATCAATTTTGTATTTGATGGTGACATATGAGAGTGTTTCAGCTACTGCTTTAACCTATATAAGGTAATACTGCGTGAAGCGTAACAATAATAGTACTTACGTAGAACACATGTTTTTAGAAAGTTCCACTTGAATACGACGGACTATCAATAAAACTAAGGGTTATGAGTAATAAACAAGAAAACATACAAATCAGAATACACAAGGCATTTTCAACGTTTCGAACCGTCATGTCCTTCTCAAGAATATATAAAACAAACAGTGAAAAAACAATGAAGACAGTAAAAGCAATATTAACACCACAGAGGCATTAGATACACTATTGACATGTAAACAATACAAAGTCCAAGGTGACAATGATGCATGTGGAAACAAAATACGAGACGGGGTATGTCTAGGATATACAGTCTAGGATACACTCTCTAGGATGTGCTGTCTAGGATATGCTGTCTGGGATATGCTGTCTAGGATATGCTGTCTGGGATATGCTGTTTAGGATATATAGTCTATGATATGCTGTCTAGGATATACTATCTAGGATACTCAGTCTAGGATATGTTGTATAGGTTATACAGTCTAGGATATACTGTCTAAGATATACTGTCTAAAATATACTTTTCTAGTATATACTGTCCATCATATACTGTCTAGAATATACTGTCCAATATCTGCTGTCTAGAATATACTGTCCAGTATATACTGTCTAGGATATACAATCTGGGTATATAGTCTGGAATATATTGTCTAGGATATATAGTCTAGGATATACAGCCTAGGATATGCTGCCTAGGATATGCTGTCTAGGATATACTGATGATCGTTCTAATATGAAAGTAGAGAGATATGCATACCAAGTATCGACATTCTGTGACAAGATGGAGAGTATGTGTGGGAATACAACTGATGTATGCGTTTGATAATAGACTGACCTTGGCTGATGTGTGGGAATGCAGTATATATTAAGTGACACGAGTAGAACTGGATTCTATGAAATATGTTTAACAAATGAACTACAGGGACTATAAGAATATATACTGTTGTTCTTCTGTTTCTAACATTGTTGTCATATAATCAACGCGAATTTAATCCGAAGTTTTGCATCGAAGGTGCTTTATTTGCGCCTATCCTACTAGTACATCCGATTTCAGAGTTTATTTAATTTAGATGTGCTTCCCCAGCTTGGTACATCCTTTATATCTGCTGCTAGGAAACGAAAATGCATCTGTTATTAATCGTGACCGTATATCACCAAAAGGTCTCTTAGACTTTACGAAATACAGGACAACATATTCGTGTGTGACAATGATCTTTGTGACGAAAACAGTAGGCTGGGACTTATAGCTGCTATGTCTTTATCGTACGAGGTCTCCGTTGTCACATATCTGATCTTGAGTAATTAGACGGCCCATTGCCCTCTGTGGATACCTATCAGTTTATGCGTTCAGGATGGATAAAATGTTTGAAGATAAAATGGTAAGGTTGTGACGCCTGTAATGTTTTCCATTTTATTTTTGGGAGAGGTCTACATGGCACCTGAAATACGGTGAAGTACTTGATTTTGTACAATTTCCAGGGTTTGTAGGTGGGAATTGGCTGCTGAAGTCCATGTTGTTGATCCAAATTCTAGTACTCGTCTAATTGCACCTGTATATACCTTCTTTAAGGTTGCCTCATAGGCCCACCCAGCTTGTTCCTACTAATTTCCTCAGGATGGCAAGTTTCGTTCTTGCCTTTACTTCTATTTTCTCAATGTGAGCTCTCCATGTCATTGAATAGAAGTTTGCATCATGGAAGCAAGGTAAAATAGAGGAACAATATTTTATTGCTACTAGGAAGCAAGGTAAAACAGTGTAAAAAAATCATGACAATTAGTGCTAGGACATACAATGATAAAACAGTGCAAAAAAGGCAAAACATTATAATTAGTTCTAGGAAGAAAACACAATTAGTGGGAAACATGACGTTAACTAAGAAGAAAGATAAAACAGTGGGAAACATGACATTTATTGCACAAAATTATAATGGTAAAACACACCAAAACAGTGGAAAAGCATGAGATTTAGTGCTAGGTAGCAAGAACAACAGTAGGGAAACATCTCACTGTACTAAGAAGCAAGATTCAATAGTGGGATATGAATCATGACATGTGAGTGTTCGAAAAAAGATAAAATAGTAGGAAAGCAAGCCAAAAATGTGAGAATCCTACGCCCCCCCCCCCCCACTGATTATCCTAAAAAAGTCATGAAAATCTTATGAAAATCTTATGAAAACTAATAATGCCATGTTTTATTGCTACCCCCACCTACCACCACCTACCACCACCTACCATTGTCACATCTATTGTCCTGACATGTGTGGGTTGATCTATGAAAGCTATGCGTAAGTGAGCGATGGTAAAGGAAAAAAAAACAGCTTGCGAAACACTGCTATAATGTACTGCAGATATTTCTTTCAGCTACCAGCTGTGAGGTTTACCATCACTCCGTCTCTCACTCTCTCTCTCTCTCTCTCTCTCCCTCTCTAATCGTGTCGTAATCACTCTTATGGTTATATATCTACTTTATTCCAACCTTGTATCATTTCCTACATGTTTCAGAAGTCGGTACCACGTAACTGCGGTCGTGCTGGCGTACTTATTCAACTGTTGGCTGTACATCTGCTAGACTGGGTTAGTGTCATTACTTATGAGCTTATGCTAACATCTGACTACAGTTTCAATATAACAATGTCATCCATGGCAATTCGAGACAGTCAGTACATGCCTTTTACCAAAGTAATTATTCAGAAAAAAGAAGATCTCTGCACCAGAAATGAAACTGATTCAATGAACTATACCGATGAACATGAAATAGAGACGTCAAAGGGACACATCTGTTTCGCTGATCCAATAACTGATCATGGAAAGTTCTTGCAGGTGAGTGTTTTTATTCATATTTTCCATATTCTAATATTCCTAACAATGATATTCGCATTATTTCCCCGATTTTGTGTGTGCTTCATATAGTAATTGATTATGACGCAGTGAACATTTCACCAGAATATTTCAGAGACGAATAAGAGCGTTAGGCTTGTCAAGGCTAACTGTGATTTGGAAAAGCAACATCAGTGTTGGAGTGAAAATCAAACTGTATAGGTCGCTGGTGCTTTCCGTTGTGTTGTATGGTTGTGAGAGTTGGACACTCACTGCGGACATGGAGAGAAGATTACAGGCTTTCGAGTATAAATGCTACAGAAGAATTCTACGAATTTCCTATAGGGAACATAAGACCAATGTGTACGTAAGAAATAAAGTAGAGATGTGTGCAGGTGTCCAGGAGCCATTGCTTTCAATAGTGAAACGACGAAAACTAGCATGGTTCGGACATGTATGCAGGCACGATTCCTTGTCAAAAACAATACTTCAGGGAATTGTCGAGGGTGGAAGAAGCAGAGGAGGACAAATACAGACATGGACAGACAACATCAAGGAATGGACAGGGCTAGATATTTCCACACTCATCCGCATCGCTGAGGATAGAATTTGCTGGAGGACTCTGTGCGCTGAAGCTTCCAATGTGGTACCCCTACGACCTTGAAGGGTTATGGGTTTTATTGATTGATTGATTTGAAGAGCGTTAGAAACATTATAAGATTAATCCACGCTTTCTGACTTTATTTTACGTTCTTAAGTGAATTGTATTAATTATATCTCAAATGCAAGCGATTTTAAAATAACAACATATATCAACTTTAACGACTATCTACATCAGCAACTAGATGATCGTTATTATGTGTACAACAGTTTCTATTGGTCACGTGTATTTATTACCACTAAAACTACCAATCACATCTAGTCTGTTTATGAAACACTTTCTCTTAGAATGTCCATTCATAGACAGCAATGAGATGCTAAATTTAAAATGAACTTTGGACACAACTAAGTTAGTAAATCATCAGCTTAGTATGTAAGGTGTTTGTTGTTGTCGTCCATTACATAATCACATGATGACTTGATGTTTGTTGTTGTCGTCCATTACATAATCACATGATGACTTGATGTTTGTTGTTGTAGTCCATTACATAATCACATGATGACTTGATGTTTGTTGTTGTCGTCCATTACATAATCACATGATGACTTGATGTTTGTTGTTGTCCTACATTACATAATCACATGATGACTTGATGTTTGTTGTTGTCGTCCATTACATAATCACATGATGACTTGATGTTTGTTGTTGTCGTCCATTACGTAATCACATGATGACTTGTTGTTTGATGTTGTCGTCCATTACATAATCACATGATGACTTGATGTTTGTTGTTGTCGTCCATTACATAATCACATGATGACTTGATGTTTGTTGTTGTCGTCCATTACATAATCACATGATGACTTGATGTTTGTTGTTGTCGTCCATTACATAATCACATGATGACTTGATGAAATTCAATTTTAGTTATGCACTTCTCTATGATTTTGGTGATGTCGAACTGATCTGATCCTATAGTTAATTGACAAGGTGAGTATGGTCAAATCCTTGGCCAGATGGATATGACCAACTCTTTCTCCGCGTAGGTATGGCCACATTCTTTTACAGGTTAGTATGCTGAAAACCTTGTAACCGTGACCAGGTAGGAAGGTGATACACGGGCCCAGGTGAGCATGGTCACATCTTGGACTTGGTGGCATGATCAAACCCGCGCCGTTGTGGGCATTGCTAAATCTTTGGCCAGTTGGTCATGGTAAAATCCGTGGCCATGTGGATATTGCCAAATCATTTGCCAGGGGAGCATGGTCAAATCTTTGGCTAGGTGGACGTATTGAATTCCTTGGCCGGGTGGGAATGGTAAAATCCGTGTCCAAGTAGGCATAGTTCAATCCTGAGCCAGGTGGGAGTGAACTTGGTGGCATGATCAAACCCGCGCCGTTGTGGGCATTGCTAAATCTTTGGCCAGTTGGTCATGGTAAAATCCGTGGCCATGTGGATATTGCCAAATCATTTGCCAGGGGAGCATGGTCAAATCTTTGGCTAGGTGGACGTATTGAATTCCTTGGCCGGGTGGGAATGGTAAAATCCGTGTCCAAGTAGGCATAGTTCAATCCTGAGCCAGGTGGGAGTGATGAAATCAAACAGAACGTAAATGTAGGTTAAATTCGTGACCACTATCATTCAATTTTCAATTCAAGTTTATGTCTTCACGAAAACAAGTTCATTATTTTCTATTCTGTTATTAACTGCGTCTTACAAACACTGTCATACCATGTCTTATCTATGCACCCTAGATCCATGTCTAACTCACGAGTCCAGATTCTCTCTCTTTCTCAGTTTTGTAATACTTTCTGATGGTCTACTGGTTTTAGGAATGTACTTTCTCTCCATTTCCAACAATTTCTCTTTCATCTCTCTATTTTTATATTCTTCTATCTCCTTATTACTCTCCAATTTTTGTCGCTAAGACAAAAGTGGTGACATGACACAGCATCAACATTGTCGCTAAGACAAAAGTGGTGACATGACACAGCATCAACATTGTCGCTAAGACAAAAGTGGTGAAATGACTGCAGCAACATTGTCGCTAAGACAAAATGGGGTAATCTGTTTGAGTTACCACTAAGGTAAGAACCATAGCAGGACCGTGGTGTAGTCTGTTAGTGTTACCACTAAGGTAAGAATCATAGCAGGAACGTAGTGTAGTCTGTTAGAATTACCACTAAGGCAAGAACCATCACAGGACCGTGGTGTAGTCTGTTAGAGTGCACCAGTAAGGCACGAGCAATCGCAGGACCGTGCGGCAATTTTCTCAATATGATGCACATCTTCGAACTCCCCCCACCCCCCTCTAATCCTATAAGTCTTACTTCGAAATACCACCCACAATGTATTTTGATTGGTGCCGCGGCTTGACGCGCCTGATTCTCTGCATCATAGCACGTCATGACCCGGTGCATTATGATACTTGAGGTTTGTAGCCAGCCTTTGATACAGAGACGGAATATGATAATAGTGATGTATTAAAACTCGTTTAGTTCTGGGAAGTGTTAGAGTACGTGCTTGTGTATACGTATATGTATGGGTGTGTATGTGTCGTGTAAATGTGCAGACAAACTAATGATAAATGGTAGGATGTTATAGACGGTGTAACAAAATGAAATCATGCTAATGGGTTATGTCAACGAAGACTGAGAAAAGTAGTGTGAGAAATGAACAATATCGCTTAGTCTATCAGTGTGAACGGTAATTGTATAACATGGAGGTAATGGACAAATGTTACGTACGTTTGCAAATAATAGTCTTACTGATGAGAATGGTTTCCATTTGTATGCAAATGTCTAAAGAAGGACAACGTTTAATAGCAGAAACAGAAATGCTGTCATTATTCAAGTAAATACGGTATTCTTCAGATAATGAGATGGGTCATACTGAGACCAAGTGAATGTGGGTAACCATTCTCATCTAACCAGACATGATTAATCATATGTATAATAACACTGATTGTATCGCTGTATTGTTGAACCAGACGATATGAAATGTAGCACACGTGGCTGCCTCTGACATAGATTAGAATTAAGATGGTCTTTGTTTATTTTCGTGATTCTCTTAGTCTCCAAAGTGTGCGGCACAAATTATTTTCTACATTTTTTACATCTCGTGTTTTTACAAACTTATTCGTTCTTCTTTGTATATCATGACATTGTGTGCGACTGATTGAAGTGATTTACTCATGACTTTTTGTTAGGCTTATTGAAGTGTTTTACTCATGACATTTTGTGTGACTGATTGAAGTGCTTTAATCATGCGTTTATGTTAGGCTTATTGAAGTGTTTTACTCATGATATTTTGTGTGACTGATTGAAGTGCTTTAATCATGACTTTTTGTTAGGCTTATTGAAGTGTTTTACTCATGACATTTTGTGTGACTGATTGAAGTGCTTTAATCATGACTTTATGTTAGGCTGATTGAAGTGTTTTACTCATGATATTTTGTGTGACTGATTGAAGTGCTTTAATCATGACTTTTTGTTAGTCTGATTGAAGTGTTTTACTCATGATATTTTGTGTGACTGATTGAAGTGCTTTAATCATGACTTTTTGTTAGTCTGATTGAAGTGTTTTACTCATGATATTTTGTGTGACTGATTGAAGTGCTTTAATCATGACTTTTTGTTATGCTAATTGAGGTGTGTTACTTCAATATAGTAACCATCTTTAGACATCATCATCATCATCAGGTGCCATGCCGGGTGGCGTAGGCGGTCATGGCTCTCCACAGCTCTCTGTCCACAGTATTATGTATCAAACTCATTGTTGTTTCTTTGCCGTGCCAGGTTGTCAAACTGTCTAATATTTTCTCACGTTGTCGCCCTCTGTTTCTGGTGCCTTCAATCTTGCCTGTTGTGATTATGTTCTCTAAACCTGCCTGTCTCATGAAGTGGCCAAAAAAAGAAGATTGCCTTTTTCTTATATTGTTGATTAAGGTCCGTTTCGCATTTAACTCTTTTAACACCTCTACATTAGTTTTTCTGGCAGTCCATGGTATTCTCAGCATTCTTCTGTAGAACCACATCTCTGTTGCCTCCAATATCCCACTTTCCAGTTTGTTTATTGTCCAAGACTCGCACCCATATGTTAGTATAGGGGTTATATAGCACTGCAGAACTCTCTTTCTCACCTCTAATGACAAGGTCATATTACACAGTATATTTTTCATTTTTCTGAATGTTGTTTTTGCCTGTCCTATTCTGCATCTTATTTCTGTTGAACTTCTTCCATCTGCTGTAATCGTTGTACCTAGATATTTAAATTGGTGGACCTGTTTTAATACTATATCATTCACTATGATCTTGCAAGGTGTGTTATTTTCTTTCTTTGAAATAACCATTACTTCTGTTTTCTTGGTATTTAGGAAGAGGCCTTTCTCTTTGCTTTCTGTGACTACTACTTTAATTAAATCTTGAAGGTCTTCCTCACTTTTTGCAATCAGAACAGTGTCATCCGCATAACTCAAATTATTTATATTATATCCTCCCACTGATATTCCTGGGATATCTACTATTGCACGAAATATGTTTTCACTGTATAGAGAGAACAGGTCTGGTGAAAGCACGCATCCCTGTCTGACTCCTTGTTTTATTTGTTGAAAAGGGGCAAATTGCTTTCCTACTCTTATTGCTGCTGTTTGTTGCCAGTACATGTTCTTGATTATTCTTAAATCCTTGCTGTCAATGTTCAGATTCTCTAGCATGTGTATAATTTCGCTATGTATAACTTTGTCAAAAGCTTTAGTGTAGTCTATAAAACAGAGGTACAGATCTGTTTTTACCTCTATAGACCTCTCTATTAGTGTTCTCAATATATAAATCGCATTGTTGGTGTCTTTGCCTTCTACAAAGCCACATTGTTCTGGACTTATTTCTGGTTTTATTTTATTTCTCACTCTCTTCATGATGATTCTGAGCAGTATTTTGGTTATTTGGCTCATGAGGCTGATTGTACGGTGTTCTTCACATTCAGTGGTCCCTGGTTTCTTAGGTAATGCTATCAATATGGATCTCAGTAAGTCATCGGGTATGTTTCCGCTGTTATATATGTCATTCAGCAATTTTGTGATTATTTCAACTCCAAAGTCATCTAAAGCTGCTAATTCTTCTAATGTGATATTGTCTGGACCTGGGGCTTTGCCATATTTCATGTGTCTTAGTGCCTCCCTTACTTCTGCTGTGAGTATTGATGGACCCTCGCCGTTATCTTGTATGTTTATTTCTGGTCTATTGTCCTCATAAAGTTCTGTGATATATTCTGACCATCTCTGTACTATGTGATCTATTCCCATTAATACCTGCCCTGTCTTTAGACATATCAGAAGAAAATACTAGATGGAGAACAATCATACATTCTACACGAACACATTTTCAACTTTAGAATAATCACTGAAAAACATCTACAGCTGTAGCACGAAATCTATCATAACTTCATAATTATCACTGAGATCTACGATCGAATATAACAAGAAGGTTTAAACAAAAATAATGACACATTTTACATTTTGGCAGAAAAATAATATAAATGATAGATTCGCTGTACAAAGTAGTAAATATTCCTGTTCTACTTAATGTTGACATTTGATCATATTTTGTAGCGGCTCGACAAGAATGAATATTATCACCAGTGTTATTTAATATATTCTCAATGTATAATATAATATAGAAGCAAATTACCCATGTCACATCTGAAGCAGCATTGTTTATGTTTATGTGTTATTTCTGTTTACGAGTACACCTAAATGGTAAGTGTAGCTTAAAATATGCGTAGTTCGCGAGAAATGTACATACCTGTGCAGTATATGTGGCGTTGTGTATGCATCGTTCGACAG
Source organism: Meghimatium bilineatum (assembly GCA_034231615.1). Taxonomy (NCBI): domain Eukaryota; kingdom Metazoa; phylum Mollusca; class Gastropoda; order Stylommatophora; family Philomycidae; genus Meghimatium; species Meghimatium bilineatum. The sequence continues at coordinate 51,647,226 of CM067300.1, forward strand.
GTCCATATTCATAGTAGTTTAGAGATATAAACGTTGTAAGTCTTGACATAGTAACTTGGAGATATTAACGTTGTAAGTCTTGACATAGTAACTTGGAGATATTAACGTTGTAAGTCTTGACATAGTAACTTGGAGATATTAACGTTGTAAGTCTTGACATAGTAACTTGGAGATATTAACGTTGTAAGTCTTGACTAAAATCACATCTTGTTTAGTTGACACAGAAGCTATGCTACAATTGTATGTCTTATCCCGAAGTGCGCAGTCAGTTCCTCGAAGTATATTCTGTCGATTTCCGGGAGTTTGAGAAAGAACGTAACAGCAGGGTGTGGGGCAGGGGGGGGGGTCAGAATAATATTAAAGGAGGTAAAGCACTGACAGACATGTTTTAACCAGTTTAAACATGACACTGGAGATAGTAGGAGCAACTTGCACACAACCTAGACACTGGAGATAGTAGGAGCAACTTGCACACAACCGAGATGATTACAGATTGCCAATGATCACAGTATGATATGTCACATCTTCCAGCATTAACAATAGTCGGTCAAGCTGCTGTCTAAGCTATTTTCAGCATTAACAATAGTCGGTCAAGCTGCTGTCTAAGCTATTTTCAGCATTAACAATAGTCGGTCAAGCTGCTGTCTAAGCTATTTTCAGCATTAACAATAGTCGGTCAAGCTGCTGTCTAAGCTATTTTCAGCATTAACAATAGTCGGTCAAGCTACTGTCTAAGCTGTTTTCAGCATTAACAATAGTCGGTCAAGCTACTGTCTAAGCTGTTTTCAGCATTAACAATAGTCGATCAAGCTACTGCCTAAGCTGTTTTCATACAATAGTCTGTTAATTTACTGCCTAAGCTGTTTTCATACAATAGTCTGTTAATTTACTGCCTAAGCTGTTTTCATAGAATAGTCTGTTAATTTACTTCCTAAACTGTTTCATACAATAGTCTGTTAATTTACTGCTTAAGCTGTTTCATACAATAGTCTGTTAATTTACTGCTTAAGCTGTTTCATACAATAGTCTGTTAATTTACTGCCTAAGCTGTTTTCATAGAATAGTCTGTTAATTTACTTCCTAAACTGTTTCATACAATAGTCTGTTAATTTACTGCTTAAGCTGTTTCATACAATAGTCTGTTAATTTACTGCCTAAGCTGTTTTCATACAATAGTCTGTTAATTTACTGCCTAAGCTGTTTTCATAGAATAGTCTGTTAATTTACTTCCTAAACTGTTTCATACAATAGTCTGTTAATTTACTGCTTAAGCTGTTTCATACAATAGTCTGTTCATTTACTGCCTAAGCTGTTTTCATACAATAGTCTGTTAATTTACTGCCTAAGCTGTTTCATACAATAGTCTGTTAATTTACTGTCCAAGCTGTTTTAATAAAATAGCACCGACGACCATCAACACATATTCGCACGTTCCCGGTCACCGAATTATATAATTATTTAAAATGTTCTTGACATCTTTATAGGGCATGACACAGGGCACACTGACTGTGATCTCCCAGTCTCTCTTTGTAAATAACTCTATTAATTTTCCAATTTGGTTAATGAAGAAACTGTGGACATTATTGGATAGCAGTGGTAAGACGGCAGTGTTAAGGTGTACATACGAAAATTGATATGACGAAAGGAATTAAACCTCTTATCAGCAGGATTCCTCGATATAGTAAAAGTGTCACTGCAATATTTTTGTCATGATCGAAGAATGCCTATTTTGTAATACACAAGTTATTTGAGTCAAACATTCAGTCGAACCTCAAACATTCAGTCCTGTCTACACTCAATCTACAATCTCACCCTACAATCATTCGAGTCGCATACATTCAGCAAGGTCTCAAATATTCAGCAAAATATCCAGCATTCAGTTTAGTCTCAAATATTCGCTCGAGTCTCAAATATTCAGTCAAATTTCATACAGTCAGAGGAGTCTAGAACGATCAGTCGAGTCTCAGCCGAGTTTCAAACATTCAGTCAAGTCTCATACATTCAGCAAATTCTCAAATATTCAGCAACGTTTCAATCTTTCAACCGACTCAAATATTCTGGTAAATTTTTCAAAATCTTTACTAAATTCGCCAGAAAAAAAATTCGTTTTATATACACATCATTGCCAGTTCTGTGATTCTCGCTCGCCATTGTTGAGATTCGAATGTTTAGAAAAGATATTATAGTTGTTATGCACTATTAACACAAAGTTCAAGGATGATGTTCTAAACGTTGGACACCTGATTATATTCTTAAAGACTCGCAAGGATACAGCAAAGTTGAATCTCACAGTTGTCCGAGTTCAAGGCGAAGCTTAATCTTACAGTTGTCAAAGTACATGGCGAAGTTGAATCTCGCAGTTGCCCAAGGGCATAGCGAAGTTAAATCTCACATTTGTCAATAAATCTTATAGTAGTAGACAGCAAGTAAGAATTCTTTTATTGACTGCAATCATTCAGCTAAGTCAGTCGGATAATCTTACTAACTTCCATAGACTGTCAAGGATAGAGGAACTGATGTTAAACTAAAAAAGATTATTTTAAAATCACCAAGATTCAAACGTAGATATCTAGAGAAAAATATCTTATTTTTACATACACTAGAGACACGCATTTGAAAACGTAGAAAACAGACTCAAAACTCAAATCATTCATTCTCATTTTGATAATCAACAAGAGAGAAATGTGTCTTTCAATATTTGACCTCACCATTTGGGATCACTGTACATGCTGACGTCAAGTGAGTGCTTGCCAATGTACGTCACCTTACTTCATATTAGAATGTATACCTGTAGGTACAGCAACACACCTGTGTTTAGAGAGAATTACCAATTTCACTGTGTTAATTTTGTGACATGCAGAAACATCTTTTTTTAAGACCGACACTAGAATTTCCATTTCATTAATGATATTCAACAAGAGAAATCAGGAAATATATCACTACATTAGAAAATAACTTATATCTTAGACATGTAATAAGCATTATACTTTCATAGTGACACGTGCATCTCGTTCTTGTGTGTTCATAGGATACAGCACAGCTTTACATCTGATGCTCTTAGTAATATCAAGTCTGAACTTGTAAATAAAGACGTTACAACGAAGCGTGCAGTACTTGAATATAATTTACTGAGAATGTATCATATTTCAGAAAATAATAACAAAAACAATGTGATATTTCACAGAGTTTTCATTAGTTATTTAGACAGTCTTATATTTCACAGAGTTTCCATTACTGTTATTTAGACAGTCTGATATTTCCAAATAAAGCTGATATGGAGGCTGTCCATAACTTACATCAACATGTTTTGCCAATTTCTGACACCCTTCCCGCCCAGTTTGTCAACAAACTGTCATAAATTCCCTTTCTTCATTATGCCAATATTGATTTATTATTAAGTCCTGGGGAATTGTTACCAGAAATGTTTTATGGTAGTGAGTCCTGATATCACCTAATTGGACTTTGTTGCCCGCTGGTTGAAAGTGGCGCGCCTCTCTAAAGGAGAGGTAAACTCATTAGCTACCTACCTACTTCCGTTATGTCTAACAATCCCCCGCCAATCCACTAACATAAGTATCTGCAGAAAAATTACAACAAATTTGTACATGAGTTTCTTCCGATTTTCTGAAAAATAGTATAAATTGAAATAATTTCATTTATTTAGTTGCTGATGTAATTTATGGACAGCCACTATCAAAAAGGTATCCCAGGTGCGAAAAATCAGGGTTGCCAAATGAAAAATGTTAATTATAGGCAAATATTATCAGAAAAAAGTATGATAAAAGTCAAATAAGATGGACTAATATACTAGCAATACATTTACAAGTTCGATACGTTGTCCATATGTGCAACTTTATTGCTTGATTGTGTGAACTTGATATTGGTTGTGTCTTGGACTATTTATGACATTACATAAAATTTCAATTTTTGCCTTGGACTATTTATGACATGGCATAAAATTGCAATATTGAGCCATGTGTGTTCACATTGTGCTTCTAGATGCATGTGTCCGTGATGTTACTCTAATTGAGATAGCAGATATAGCATCATTGTTTACGAACTCCCGTTTCCGCTCCCCATGCCATACTATCAAACTGTATAACAAAAGGATGCTGGAAAAAAATGTACACGTACAGAGAAAGATAAAAATGGCGATGATCGGGGAGAGGGGAGGCAGTGCTTTCTCTCTGAAAAAATTCAGAAAAACTCACAAACAAATAATCGCTGGTAGGCACTGAGCTTATATACTCTTATATGGCTGACGGAGTGGCAACCAGTACACTTATGGGAATATGCCTTGTGGTGTGATGCTGATTATTAGTTACTCATCATCATGTGACATATTCTTTCCAGAACGAGGTCTTCATTATAGATTCTCTGAACACTTCGCAATTCTGGGCGAGTTCATCTGCCGCCGCTAGAGACATGTTCCAGCAATCTGATATATCACTGCACCATGCTGTCTTGGGTGCACTCTTCCCCTATTGCCATTAACTCTGCCTTCAGCTATTAAGTTTTCCATTCTATTATGTCTCTTTATATGACAAAAACAAACAGCATATCTCTTGTTAAGATGTTGTTAATGATCCAGCCCACTTGGACGTTTAATGATCTTATCACTTATTGATTTGTCTGTTTATCTGTACATGACATATGTATAATACTTATGTAGCATCGTATGTCTAAAGCAGCGATTCTCTTTGCTATTATTTTATTTAATTTACATGCTTCACAAACATATATTTTCACTGGAAATACATGTTCTGATCATACATTGTTTGTCTATGCTGCTGGTACTATGCCAAAGATATTTCATTTGCGCAAGTTTCAATGTCGCCACTGCAATTCTTCATTTGATTTCTATACCGCAATCTCTGAGCAACTTACACTAGTGATTAACAACAATAATTATATTTAGAGAATAAAAAGCAATATAAACCATTTTAAAATAAAAACGCATTTCTGTGTAAACATAAATAGCATGTGCCCTTACAGTCATAGTGTGTCGTATTTGACTTTTGTGTAACTAATTTATTTTTAAAGTCAAGAAAAAGCCAAATTAGTGAAGTAAATTATATGACGTCAAATAAGGTTTAAGAATGTAATATTTCTGAATCCTTATTTCTTTTCGCTTTATACCCCTTTACACATGGCAGCCTTATGTGTAGACGAGTTCTTTGGAGATTTCTGGATCTTGAATGAAAATACGTCAGGATGGCAACCCTGGCTGAAACTCTGATGTAATTGGCTATTTTATTTGCTACATCGGGAGAGTAAATACGTCTAATTTTAGGATTGAAAAACGTGTTTGCGGTAGCTTATGCACGCATCAGAGATAAGTTCTTGTCATCAATATTTTAAGACTTGAAGTAATGTCCTCAAGTATCCTGATATAGTCCCGATTGCTACATTTAATTAACCAGGCATCATTGCCACGGCACTATTATTCCAGGTGAAATGTGATTCTAGCATAATTATAATTAATGCATGCTAACCACGGCAGACACAGCTGCAGAAGTGCAAATGTGACAACTTGAGTAATATTAATTAGAGAAGAATTTATACAGACTGAAAAGGCTTAAGCAATGAAGGTTATGGCTGCTGCGCAGTGTGACAGAAGATGCGTATAAACTGCTGCACCAGTTTCTCATAGTTTGTAGATAACTGTTGACTTCGATATTGCCGTTTATAAATCAACAAATATGTTCAACGTATTGAATTATCTTATAGTTCCGAAAACTGCGGGCCAGCCAGTGCATGTAATAATTGTTTTTGTTGTTCTTAAAATTAAAAATGTGTCAGATCAGTTCCTATGCATTCTGAAGTACGTGTTTCATTGTGTAGAGAAAATATGGCTGGAGATGGGTTTAAGTTACATTGTCACGAATCAATTCATTATGGAAAAGAAACATCAGTGTTAGATTGAAAATCAAACTATATTACTTATTAGTACCATCTAGTCTGTGTGGTTGCGAGAGTTCGACACTCACTCACTGCAGACATGGAGAGACGTATTGATTATGTTGTCGCCCTTCACAGAACAATTTGTAAGTAAGACTATTTGAGAGCAGAGTGGTTTCGATGTAACTACACGTAGCATGAGTGCGCCTTCACAGAGACATTTGTAAGTAAGACTATTTGAGAGCAGAGTGGTTTCGATGTAACTACACGTAGCATGAGTGGGCATTCACAGAGAAATTTGTAAGTAAGACTATTTTAGAGCAGAGTGGTTTCGATGTAACTACACGTAGCAGGACAATAAAAATTGTGACAAGCGCCTTGGACTGGACCTGGCAAACAGAGAGTGACACTCATGTCTGCTTTTACATGTACTTGATCATGAAAGTACAAGCTGTATTCGTGAATATTGACATGATGGTAGCATTGGGAGGGGAGTTGCGGGGGGGGGGGAGAGAAAAAGAGTACTAAAAATTGAATGATGTAACAATCATTTTTGTGGTGCCTGAGCAATCGGGTGTTCAAGGCAATGATAGGTCGGAGAGACTAGCAGTGTCTGTCACTGTAGCGAATGGCAGGGCAATGGGCAGTGGCGGAATATTGAACTCTACTCTCTGAGATAAACTTGCACGAGCAAACGACATTAATGAAAATGATGATTACGTTTTTTCTTTTTTCAATGTCGATAATAAAGAGCTAGACTTGTGGGGGGGGGGGCGTGGTCAGAAAAATATTATTATGATCTGCAAAGATTGTGTGATAATCATCAGAGAACGGGAACTGCAAGCAGCCGTATCATTGCTGATATTTGAAGTTGGATATTAGAATATCTATGGTTGTATTCTGTGTGTAGTGAGGATGATCTTTCGACAAACTATGTAACTGCATTGAGTAATGGAACTACAGCGGGAGCTGACGATTTGGTGTAGAGATACACGAGCAGTGGTAAATCCTAAGGCATTCGCAACGTGGTTTTCCTTGAACATTCACATGGTAAAGACATCCATGCCACATGTTTTGCTGGCTGGAACAAGTTAGAACGAATCATCACAATGAGATATCTGGGTGTGATTTTTTACTTAAGTCTGAGTTTCAGTAAACATGTTGACAATGTTATCATAAGGGCAGGAAAATGTTTAGCAGCAATGAAGGTTATGGCTGCTGCTCAATGTGAGCAGATGTTGTTATTTCTTTTGTACCATGGTTTGGTGGTGACTGTGATAGACAATGCACTGTCACTTCTAATTATTAGCCAAACTCAGATCGAATGGCTGCATAGGATGCAATAAGGCAGCATTTAATGCACAAATATGCAATATCCGTGTGTGCACAAGAGACACATCGACAAGATCTATGCGGTACCTAATCGACAGTTCAACGACAGAGCACATATTCCAGTATTGCTGTGCACGGGTGTACCTTCAACAGACATGACAAGACAACTATGCAAACAAGAAAGACTCATTGCATTCCGAAATGCAAAAAGTTGAAAATATTAGACTTAAGTGAGGGAAGTCGTGGATGGAACGTATTGAGGATGTCACACAAAGCTTGTACAGATTGCAGGATGTGCCAGCAGGTGAGGAATGGGTGTCTACCAACAGATTTAGAAACTTGCTTGAGAGTAGTAATAGCACTTAGCAGGGAATGCAGAGAATGTTGTTTCACAGCTTGGGAGAAAGAGGGGCCGACTTTGGTCAATGAGAATGTCAAAGAGGGGGATGTGATTATATACACCGATGAATCTGTTATTAGATATGTTTGTGATTACATTTACTTTCGTGCCAGGACATGTGGGAGTTCGAGGCAATGAAGAGCAGGTCAACTGGCGTCATGCGTGATTGTGGCACAGGGCGATGGGACAATGGATCGTGCTGACGTTTTGAACTTCTTAAGAGATATAGCACACGAGAGTGAGACTAGTGTGGCCGATGATTCCATTTCAATGGCTTGGATTAAAGATCAGGGTTTGACATGCAGTGTGGCTAGAAGTGGACATTCTGGAGTGCGCAGAAGAATGATCATCAACTAGCATATGACCGGTACTGTCAGCAGAAGTGTAATGGCGGATACACTCAGGGAGAGTATGGAGCAACTATTGACGTTTCCCGTTTGCAGTGATGATGATCCGACAACTAACTAAATAACTAACTAAAATATACTCAGAGGATTCATGTGAGATATATTCAGACGAACCAGGTGAAATATGCACGCGAATCAGATGAAATGTTTCACCCGGTAATGATGGCGGGCAATTGGATATCTTTCGGCCAGCCTCTAGACCTTTCTATATCTGAATGTGATAGATTAGAACACAGTTTAACCATTTAGAAACTCTGAAACAACGCTGTGACAGATCTAGTAAATCGACAGCGACGTAACACGCTGCTCATAGAAAATAAAGAATACTCAGGGGACGATTAAACGAAATACGATCAAACTTGGATCTATTAACATCTGCGGATTAAAGAATAAAGCTGTAGATCTACAGATCAAACTACTAGGATGCCGAAACAGACGTCGACATCAGGGCACAACTCTGGCCCTTGCGACAGGTTTCTTTGTTGTTTCGCCACCCCACGCCGTGCCCGTAACTAGTTCAAGCACAACGTCGGAACAACATGGTAACTGTTATCGAAGGTTACGACTACGGGATTGTATAGATGACATTCCATGAAGCTTCTATAAGAAGATAACCTCAATATAAAGATATGTCAGCTACTAAGGTTTTCTGTTGCATGATTGGTGTGTCTAGTCGGCCATTGGTGAGACCCACAGACGCAACCGCATGCGCATATATATATATGTGTGTGTGTTCCGTCAACGCAGAATATGGAGCATAGGGAGGAAACATGTTGTCCAGTTAGAGCGATATGATGATGCCAGTATGTGCATTATTTATGTATATCAGATCATGAGACACGGGTGACATCAGATCATGAGACACGGCTGACATCAGATCATGAGACACGGCTGACATCAGATCATGAGACACGGGTGACATCAGATCATGAGGCACGGCTGACATCAGATCATGAGACACGGGTGACATCAGATCATGAGTCATGAGTGACACTAGAGCATGAGGCACGGCTGACATCAGATCATGAGACACGGCTGACATCAGATCATGAGTCATGAGTGACACTAGAGCATGAGGCACGGCTGACATCAGATCATGAGACACGGCTGACATCAGATCATGAGACACGGGTGACATCAGATCATGAGGCACGGGTGACATCAGATCATGAGACACGGGTGACATCAGATCATGAGGCACGGCTGACATCAGATCATGATACACGGGTGACATCAGATCATGAGACACGGGTGACATCAGATCATGATACACGGGTGACATCTGATCATGAGACACGGGTGACATCAGATCATGAGGCACGGCTGACATCAGATCAAGAGACACTGGTGACATCAGATCATGAGCCACGGGTGACATCAGATCATGAGACACGGGTGACATCAGATCATGAGACACGGCTGACATCAGATCATGAGACACGGGTGACATCAGATCAAGAGACACTGGTGACATCAGATCATGAGACACGGGTGACATCAGATCATGAGACACGGGTGACATCAGATCATGAGACACGGGTGACATCAGATCATGAGACACGGGTGACATTAGATCATGAGACACGGGTGACATTAGATCATGAGACACGGGTGACATTAGATCATGAGACACGGGTGACATCAGATCATGAGACACGGGTGACATCAGATTATGAGGCACTGGTGACATCAGATCATGAGACACGGGTGACATACGAACATGAGCAGCCGGTGGTACTTTCAAGTAGATTCTTGTGTATTGATGTGGCAAACAAAAATGATGAGTGAATTAGAAGGGTGACGGGCTGGTTAATGAGCTTGCAATCTACTGTCTAAACTTCGGCTGTTCACACATTTAAATACTTTTGTTTCTTGTTAAGTCTTGGTGTATTAAGTCTTTACACAAGCTATGATATAACCAGTTTAACTAACGGTTGAAAGGAGTGTTGATATCCATGAAAGGTACATGCTTATTTTCACTTATTCAAATAACACAGATAATTGTCTATTTATAATATGGGGGGTTAACACCATCGCCGCACTAGAGAATTATGTCTAGTGACTGTTGCTTTCACCGTAACGGTTATCTGCAAGAGATAACATGAATTGTATCATGTCTGCAAGTAAAATTATCTTGTGCATATCTGCCTTTATGATGACGTCATCTGAGTTATAGTACATGCTGACACTGATATGTCACAGCAATGTCAATGATCAACATTGACCTATGACATGTTAAAGCGACGGGGAATTTTTCATGTACAATCCGGTATACAGTACTGTTGGCGATTTGTTAGTCAGAAGAGAAGAAAGGATAAATACTGGAGAGGGAGGGGGAGGAGAGATGTGGAAGGTTATGTGTATGTCTCGTGATCAATCTACAATATAAAACATGGTGCTTATTTGAAAACAGTTTTCTAAAATGATTCATGTGACTTTCCAGTAATTTTCATTGGTCAATTGTGTTTATATTTTGTGTTTACATCCAATGAAAATCGTGGAACACGTCAAATGAGTCATTTTAGAAAACTGTTTGTCAATTAGACAACATTTTTAATGATCACAGTATTTTATTGGGCATGGAATGAGCAACATGGACAAGTGGAACATAAAAGACAATAATTGTCTGGTATCATCATCATCAGGTGCGGCATTGAAATTTGGCTATAAAGCAACTCCAGCATCTTCCGTCTCTTTCCCGTGTAGGTAAACTACTAGAATATGTGCTATCAGTCCCACTAGTATCTTTGCCTTCCTCTTGTTCTGATATAGCGATGACTAAGACGGTGTTATTATATAAACTGATGGTTCTGAGATGCCTTGCAAATATCCAAGATGGTACCTTTCTGTTAGAACTAGGAGAACATCTGTATTTGAGAACAATATAGCTTACATAACAAAAATCTCCAGCATAAGAATGTGAACAAGAATCTCCAGTATATGAATATATACAAGAATCTCCAGCATAAGAATGTGAACAAGTATCCCCAGTATAAATATTGTGGGCAGAAATAGAGCTGACATAACAAGAATCTCCAGCATAAAGAAAGTAGACAATAACCCCAGCATAAATAATGTGAATAAGAATCTCTAGCATAATAATGTGGACAGGAATCACTAAAGATGAAGTGAAATAGATGTTAATAAATAATATCCTTGGTCACTATCACCATTACAGACGAGATTGGAGGACCACCATCATTAAAAATATATATCTCCATCAGCATGGTCAGAGGCACCATTAAAGACAAGTTGAAAAGCCACCATTAGAGAAAAGTGGACACATGGGAATCACAAAGACTTTTTAAAGACTTCCTTGTTTGGCTGGATGATCTCAGTGGTTAGAATATCTCATATCCCACACACACACACAAGAGCAGAGGCACAGCAACAGACTACAAGTATAAATCTATCACTAATATATGTAACAAGGCAGATGGATGCAGTTACTAGATGGGAACTTTATTATGGTTAAATAGAAACAAAGGGACCAATGATCGACTTCCTGTCAATCATGGTATTGCTCAAAATGTTACAGACATGTCAATCAATCAAATTCTGCTGGCATACAACCTGACACGCCACATACATCTACTTAGAGGGAGGGGGAACTGAGGGAGGAGAAAAAATCCCCGTAGTCCAGTTCCCCAAAAGGAATGTTCTAACTCTACGATGCTCTATCCTATCTAGACTAAGGTTACAATCTATGATCTACACAGAAGTGTACTTATCCTATGATCAGGTCATCCGTTCCCCTTGATCCTCTTCGGCTTGATTGAAGATCCTAGGGTTTACCATGGACTGATCTTCATATGTTGATTGAAGATAAAATATTCAGGCAAGATGACTAAAGGATATTAAACGGTTGATTGTAGATAAAATATTCAGGCAGGAAGAAAAGGCCTGAATTCGTGAATGCTTTCTTAAGAGTTGTCGTACGTTGAGCAATAAAGTCAGTCTCATCACACAGTTGAATGACTTCAGATTTTTTGAGGTGATCTCAGAACTTCTGTTTCTCTTGGGAAACAACCCCATCTTACAATTTAGCGTGGGTCGTCGTAAGTGTGAGTAGGAACGTCCTATACTCGAGCACTTAGACTGATTCGTCGACATTTCACATTATACACAACCTAAACCACTAATCCATTCCCTAGATGAGATAGCTCACCTTCACACAATATCTGAAGTGAGCTGACCACTCGACTTCTATTTATGTACCGGGTCAGGCAATGCCCGTACCAATATTCACAACATGGGTTGCGTCAGCACCCTTGCTAAATTGACATTAGCTTAAATACGAATAGATCAACCTGATGATGCAAGATTGAACTTGATCACGATTGATCACAGAAAGGACTTGGGTTCTTCCAGAAGATATATGTCTTCTGTATTAGCTTCTCAAGGAGAAGATTGAATAATGATGTGTCGTACCACAGTGGAGATTTGGGGCTGTAGTTCCCTCTCAAAATAATAGACGTGTGACCGTAGGATCTGGCAGTCACTCCAATTGATCACTGGACAGCCTGTATGCTTCCAAATATATTCACTCATCAGCAGAGGGCAGAGCTACTGTCTCTTTCGAAATAACATACGTATGACAGTATGAATGGATTGTCATCCCCATTTATCGTTGGATAGTCTGTGTGCTTCCAAAGATTTGGTTTCACCACTTTGTAGGTGTCACTCAAGACTAGGACTAGACGAACAAATATGTCGATTCTCAATGAAAAGACTGCAACAGATAGCATTTCCTTCTGTCTTCTCAGTCAGATTCAACTGAAAAGCTTGAGATAGAATGTCAAATTGCACTTACCTCGTGCAACAGTCTCTCAAAAATATGAAAATTACACATGGTAGGCCGTTATCTGGCTGAAAGTGATAGATATATCAGCTGGACTGACACGACTAATAGATGGCGGGTTTCATTCCTTCATCAAAATAACGTAAAATAATTCGCTTCATAACTACAAAAAAAAAAAAGAAGCGGGCCATTCATAAAAATGAATGCCATAGCGTTAAGTTGCTGCCGTGTGAGAACATCTTGTCTCAGTCTCTGCAGAATTCAACTATATTTCCTTCTCTCGTTCCGAAGGAAAGATGTCTGCTCTGACGTCAATGCCGGTCAACCTCTCGGTTGGTTGACACGTGACATAAATTCTCGTTTATTGCGTGGATTTGTAGTTCTACCAAAAAAATTTCAAAAGTTGTTTTCTCTAATTCAAGGACAACTTATGCTAATATACTACTAAAATAAAACGTTACCTAGCACGAAATCCTCGGAAATGGACCATATCTTTGACATAGTTTCCTGTCGTAAACAAACCAAAACAAGCCAGGGAGTTCCAGAATTTGCCCCTATACCATTTTTACAACAGGCTCGAGTGTTAAACTAAACTTAGCGAGATGATGCTTTGACAGAGCGTGCAAGCGTAGCCTTAAAACAACAGAAAGATAAAAAAAACTGACTAGCTGCTACATCACTAGTAAAAATAATGTGGGTGGACAGGAATAGAGCGGACATAACATAAATCTCCATCATAAAGAATGGAGGCAATAATTTCCGGCATAAATAATGTGGACACGAATCTCCGGCATAAGAATGTAAACAAGAATCTCCGACATAAGAATATGGACAAGATTCTCCGACATAAGAATGTGGACAGAAATCTCCGGCATAACAATGTGGACAAGAATCTCCGGTATAAGAATATGGACAAGAATCTCCGAAATAAGAATGTGAACAATAATCTCCGACATAAGAATATAGACAAGAATCTCCGACATAAGAATATAGACAAGAATTTCCGGTATAAGAATGTTGACAAGAATATCCGGCATAAGAATGCAGACAAGACTGTCTAGGATAAGAATGTGGGCACGAATCGCCAGCATAAATAATGTGGAGAGGAGTCGTCAGCATACAAATGTGGACACGAGTGTCCGACATAAGAATATAGGCAAGAATCTCCCGTATACGAATGTGGACAAGAATCTCTGGTATAAGAATGTGGACAAGAATCTCTGGTATAAGAATGTGGACAAGAATCTCCGGTATAAGAATGTGGACAAGAATCTCCGGTATAAGAATGTGGACAAGAATAGAAGTGCACTAGATGATTTCTAAATGTGGATGATGAGATTACAACTTGTTATGTGAACTTGTTATGTGAACTTGTTATGTGAACTTGTTATGTGAACTTGTTATGTGAACAGTGCGTGTGTGGTAAATGATAAATTCACTATTAATTGATGTAGACCCATGTTTTGAGCACAAATGAAATGACGACCGTGTAAAGCGAAAGAACAAAGTGGATATGTGTATGTGTGTGTGGGGGGGGGGAGGTGGAGTTTTGGGGGAAGAAGGTTTTTTATGCCAATGACATTCAAAATAAAGTGGCTCCTGTTTGCGCCGAGAATTCAATGACATTCATAATGATTTGGTTAATGTTTAACTATTGGATAATTATTTATAGCGTAAAATAGTTTATAGCTAATTAAAACATTTTTATAAAAACATACACCATGGCTGGCGAAGGGTGACCTGATCGCCCCGTATAAATTGTAAAAGAAGCAATTGCGTTGCGTCTGTAGAAAAGAAACTCCATATGCAAATAGCTGTTCGCAGGCAGTGTTTTAGCAATGCAACTGTGTCTCTCGGTAGTATAGCTATGTCCAAAATTAAATATGACTTCATTCGTTACGTTTTTTATTATTGTCGTGGTTTTCGATGATCACTGTTTATATACTTGGTTATATAGAATAAAAATAAAATATATTTGTCCAGCAGCAAATAAATGATTTTGCATATTAACAAGAAATACTTTTGGCAGTGGTAAAATGGCGCAACGTTGTTTGGTTTGGATATGTAAAGAGACACTACTCACTTTCTAAAATTATTTTGCAAGGAACAGTAAAAGGGTGGAAGGAGACCTGTGGGTCATAGGCAATCCTGGAATCATAACATCAAGGAATGGTCTGGGCGTGATTTTTCTACACCTCTCCAAATGACTGAGGACATAGCTGTTTGAAGGGCATTCTATGCTAATGTATCCAATGTGGCACCCCAACACCCCTTACCGGTTATGTGCCCTACTATTATTATTATTATTATTATTATTATTATTATGGTTATTATTATTTATATACTTAGAATCTCATGTAAAATAAAGTCAAGAGGACCAACGAAATTCACGGAAATAATCAAGTTGGGCCTGTCAGTTCATGTTTACTTTTTCTGTGCTCATGTTTTATACTGTGGACGGTAACTATTCAGTTTAAATCATAATGTCTGGATAGCAACCACAATACAGTGTGTGAATGATTAAATCAACATCATAATGTCAGGATAGCAACCACAATACAGTGTGTGAATGATTAAATCGACATCATAATGTCAGGATAGCAACCACAATACAGTGTGTGAATGATTAAATCGACATAATAATTTCAGGATAGCAACCACAATACAGTGTGTGAATGCTTAAATCGACATCATAATGTCAGGATAGCAACCACAATACAGTGTGTGAAAGATTAAATCGACATCATAATGTCAGGAAAACAACCACAATACAGTGTGTGAATGATTAAATCGACATCATAATGTCAGGATAACAACCACAAGACAGTGTGTGAATGATTAAATCTACATCTACAAATTACAAAAACTGTAAACACATTTTACAAAATCTACAAATACATCTACATCTGCATCTACAAATCAATCTAGAAATTGAAATTCTGGAACGTTTGCGCACAATGGGCACCCAGAGAACTGACTGATGAAAGAAAAATAGCCCGGACGGACATTTACTTGTACCATTTTTGTTAATATCAATGATTTATATACTGTATATATATATATATATATATATATATATATATATATATATATATATATATATATATATATATATATATATATATATATATATATATATATATATATATATATATACACTGATGAATGAGAAAACATATTGGAGTGTATTGTCACTGGGTATGAACCATGGATGCATCGTTATCAAATAGAATCAAAGTATGATTCAGTAATATGGAGGAAAGACAACAACTCCACATACCTTGGCAGCAGGATTTCAACAACAGGAGATTCATCAACAGAAATATTAAATCATATTGCACTGGCTGCTAACTCATTCAATAAAGTATCAAATATCTGGCATTCAAAAACGCTAAGAAAGAACAAATAACTCGAAATCTTCAGCTCCTGCATAATTCCAACATTAACATAATGGATGCGAAAGTTGCAACGCAACATGAAACTTAGAACAAAGACTAAAAACCTTTGAAAACAGATATCTTAGGCGACTACTGAACATCTCTTGGTTCGACTTTTTAAACCAAGCACAATTGTCAAGGAAGAAGCAAAACAATAATTTATATCCACCGATATTAGGAGGCGTCGCTGGAATTAAATCGACATGCGCTGAGAATGGATACCAAAAAACTCCCGTGTCAAGCTTTGATGTGGTCACCAAGAGGCAAGCGAAACATTACGTAGAACTATTACAAGAGAACGCTTCCCCATCGGTATCATAAACAATGAAGAACTAAAACAAATTACAATGAAACGCGAGATGTGAAATCTATCTATAGTCCATCTTTGTCACTAGATGAAAAACTAATTAACTAATATGGATGCATACGTCTTTCTCTTCTGTAAAGAATTGTAATGGTGTACAATCAGCAGGAAGGTTTATTCTCACAGTGTTCTTGAATTCTTAAAATGTGATGTGAACTAATTTCAGAAGCAAGAGGCCCATGTAAGTTCAGTAACGTACTGTAAAGTTCTTCTGTTGCTTCGGCATCTAATTCAAGGGAAACAAGCATGCCAATTGACTAGAGGGATACTGTTCAATCCAGACAATATCACACATAGAACAATTTATTCTGAGATATTCTGAATATGGTCTTTTTTCTTTTGGGAGTCTAGATGAGGTGAGCTAAGGATTGCTAGATCAAGTGTGATGTCCAGGCATGTTTGGCTAGCTTGACACACAACATATATCTTCAAAAAACTATCAAGATTAATATTGGAGTATTTTGCACTGGAAGAAAGGCATATTATGTACTAAAAGCATAGTGTAGCGTGATGGTTTGTCTGGTAAGATGAGCTAACCTTCCACATGCTGGCTATATTACATCAACAAGAGTTAACAATACCACCACGAACTTCAAACTTTGACATCTAGAGAATTATTTCATTTAGTCACATGAAATCTTGTTATTTTACAATATCATGTATATTGTAACCAAACTATAGTGTTAAAAAAAAGTTAATAAAACGCAAAATTCTTGCAGTGCTAATGGACACCAAATGTCAAACGTGTACCAACATTTTATTTTACATAATTAATGTTTTAAATTGGCGTTAAGAGACTTTCGGACTTTCACAATGAAATGCTGTTCATTAACTTTTATTTGGACTTTTATTCTAAGCGACTGAGGCCATCGTTACAGTTGAGGTGTGTATGACCTCATCTGGCCTATATCAGAGAATGAATTAAATTCAAGTAGCAAGCAAGAGGATAAATTAACAATTATTGAGATTAACTGGAATTGAACCAGATCAGTTCTAACGGTACCGAATATAGATGTTATATGTTTGTGTTACTGAGGATACTTCAATACTTGTGCGGGATGTTTGTTGTTCTTGTAATAGTTCTTATTTCGCTTGGTCCGTTCTCAGTGAATTGAGTACACAATTTGAGTGTCCCTACAAAATCGAATCTTCTTAGGAGATGTACGTTAGTCAAGTACGGAGAAACCGGTTTACTCGAGTTGCAAGGGCATTCGGTGCCATTAGAACGGATCTGGTTCAATTCCAGTTAGTCTCAAGAATTTCTATCAGGGAACGACATCTCCGTGACATGGATCCCATTAGCTGTTGAATTTGTTGTTGTGGGATATGCCCACTCTTTCCGAAGTGTAAGAAAGAACTTACGAAGATTGACTGGGGACAGTCTCTATGGCGGAGTAGTTTGTCAAGTTCATGTCATAAGTGTTCTATGGGGTTCATGTCTGATGTCATGACTGGACACGGTATGATGTGGACGTTGCTTTCGCGAGGAACTGGGTGGTGAGGTATGCCATAGGGTGTCTAGCGTAAACGGCTGAAAAGTCGACCCTTGTGCCGCCAAAAATGGAAGGACGCTACGATGAATAATTTTAGGGACGTATTGTTCATCATTCAGACGTCCTTCAATGTGCACCGTGCCACTTCTTCTCATGGTTGATCGCCCCTCCCCCACATCAGTACACCTCTACCACCATGTGGAGGCGCTTCATCAACGCTGTTCTTGGTGTAGCTCTCACGTATTCTGTGGAAAACTATTCTCCGTCTATCGTGTCGCTGGAGTATACAATATAATGCATCACTAAACCAAATCCATATATAGTAATTCCCAATTTCGAGGACCTTCAATCTTTTACACGCATTCAACAATATGACAGGAGAGTTGCGTGTTCATTAAGTTTCACGGGATTCTCATGATCTTGTCACGAGTTGTTGCAAACAATGTTGTTTTGACCGTTCTGCTTTTATAACCTCACGAATCTTGAAGTAAGTATAATTCAGTTAGCCACAATAAGTTAATGAGCAGATCAACACAGTCGATAGGCTGAATGATGTCTAATCAGTGAATATCTTTTCTAAAAGTAACTCCACAAAAGTTTGTGATTGTTATTTGAACGGATGTGTTTGTATCCCTAATTGTCTGTTCGGATAGATAAACTAGAAATTTTATGGTCGCCGAAATGCTTTAAACAAATTTAGTCGACACAATGCTGTCGTTGTAAGATTAGTCGACAATATGCTGTCATAGTAACTTTCGTCGACAAAATTCTGTAATAGTAACTTTCGTCGACAAAATTCTGTCATAGTAACATTTGGTGACGAAATGCTGTCATAGTAACTTTTGTCGACCAAATGCTGTCATAGTAACATTTGGTGACGAAATGCTGTCATGGGAACTTTCGTCGACAAAATGCTGTCATAGTAACTTTGGTCGACAAAATTCTGTCATAGTAACATTTGGTGACGAAATACTGCCATAGTAACTTTCGTCGACAAAATGCTATCGTAGTAACTGTCGTCGACAAAATGCTGTCATAGTAACTTTCGTCGACAAAATTCTGTCATAGTAACATTTGGCGACGAAATTCTGTCATGGGAACTTTAGATATTGCTTCCGTAGTAAAATTAGG
This sequence comes from Meghimatium bilineatum, assembly GCA_034231615.1. Taxonomy (NCBI): domain Eukaryota; kingdom Metazoa; phylum Mollusca; class Gastropoda; order Stylommatophora; family Philomycidae; genus Meghimatium; species Meghimatium bilineatum. The sequence goes on from CM067300.1 coordinate 51,666,492, forward strand.
GGGCTGGACATACATTAGGAGGGTGGACATAAATAAGATGCTTGGACATAAATTAGGGGGCTGGGTATAAATTAGGGGGCTGAACATGAATTAGGGAGTTGGATTTAAATTTGGGGGCTAGACATAAGTAATGGGGCTGGACATAAATACGGTCCTTGGACATAAATTAGTGGGCTGGACATATATTAGGTGGCTGGACATAAATAAGGGGGCTAGACATACATTAGGGGACTGGAAATTTATTATGGGGATGTGCATACATTATGGGGCTGGACAAACATTACGTCAACAGTAAGTTGGGGAAGGGGATCTGAAGACCTTATTGAAAATGGCAGTGAAGGGGGGAATGACACAAGTTGATGATCACATTATCGTTTTTATACAGTACTTATTTTTAAAAAAATGAATCATTTGTCTAGATATGTGAAACTGATATCACGTAAGTTGAATCATTTGTCTAGATATGTGAAACTGATATCACGTAAGTTGAATCATTTGTCTAGATATGTGAAACTGATATCACGTAAGTTGAATCATTTGTCTAGATATGTGAAACTGATATCACGTAAGTTGAATCATTTGTCTAGATATGTGAAACTGATATCATGCAAGCTGAATCATTTGTCTAGATATGTGAAACTGATATCACGTAAGTTGAATCATTTGTCTAGATATGTGACACTGATATCACGTAAGTTGAATCATTTGTCTAGATATGTGAAACTGATATCACGTAGGTTGAATCATTTGTCTAGATATGTGAAACTGATATCACGCAAGTTGAATCATTTGTCTAGATATGTGAAACTGATATCACGTAGGTTGAATCATTTGTCTAGATATATGAAACTGATATCACGTAAGTTGGTTCATACTATTTCTGGAAAATATCGATGGAGAATTTTAATAATATAATTAAATAGGGGGGGGGGGGGGGTCCATGAATTCGTGACAGTTGGAAAGGAGGAGGTAGTTAATTGACAAAAAATTCTTGACTGACGTTATGGGCTGTATCACGAATGATGTGTCCTCGTATAGACTATGCCGAAAAAACGTATACGGTTGAAATGTTGTATAGACTACGTTTCAATCACATATAAGGTATATGCGCTGTCGTATAGATTATGCTGAAATCACGTACACGGTTGGGGTGTTGTCGTATAGACTACTTGAATCACGTATACGGCTGAAATTGTGCTATTATGTTCAACGTCTTCCTCATTATAGTGATATTTATCTTGTTCATTTCTTTCTCCATAGATGTTCCGAGCATTAGCTTTAATGCTGATTCCTTTGGTAGCTCTTGTCAGTCTTGCATGCTACTGGATGATAACTAATGTCATTGAAAAAAGTATGCTGGAAGATGTTAAACTTCAAGTCAACAAAGGTCAAACATTGGGTACGTCTCTATATGATTTATGTTCAAGTGTTGCTTGTTTCTATGTATTATTTATGTTCAAGTGTTGCTTGTTTCTATGTATTACGAGTATTTATGTTCAAGTGTTGCTTGTTTCTATGTATTATTTATGTTCAAGTGTTGCTTGTTTCTATGTATTATTTATGTTCAAGTGTTGCTTGTTTATATGCATTATTTATGTTCAAGTGTTGCTTGTTTCTATGTATTATTTATGTTTAAGTTTAGCTTGTTTCTATGTATTATTTATGTTCAAGTGTTGCTTGTTTCTATGTATTATTTATGTTAATTTGTTGCGTGTTCTTCTGTCTCATGTATGTTCATCTGTTGCCGGTTCCTCTATATCAGTAATGCGTATATGTTGCCGGTTCCTCTATATCAGTAATGCGTATATGTTGCCGGTTCCTCTATATCAGTAATGCGTATATGTTGCCGGTTCCTCTATATCAATTATGTTACGGTACACTATCCCGGAAACGAACACTGGAGAAGGGACTGACTCAAGGCTCCACTCTAAGTTGTACACTCTTCGTTATTTTAATTAGTGATTTAGCGATACATCTCAATGTGTCAAAAGCATTGTTTGCTGACGACTTTGCCATCTGGACCACTGCTATATATCCTATTCTGGCAAAAGCAATGACCAACACATCTCTCTTCACAATTTCAGTAAATTGGTAATTATCTAAACTAACAATCAACACACAGAAACATGTTAACATCATTTTCTCACTGTTACAAAACAGCCAAAAAATGTGACAACATCAAAACGAGTAGGGAAATATTAACAAGGAAAGAAACCTCCGTGTATCACGGAGTAAAAATAGGCGGACAATGAACACTAAAAGATCACATAGAAAATCTTAGATGAAATGCAAGTAAACGCCTAGACCTTAATAAGAGACTAGTTTGTACAAACGAGTGGGGGGGGGAGGGTATTCAAAAAACTCTCGCAACTGTCCTGGTTATGAGAGATCAGAAACGGATTACATCCTTTCTTTCCAGACCATTGTGATCAATACTACTATCTCATCCATGAATAGGGTGCAGAAACAAGTTCGGAAACTAATTTGTTCCGGGATGTGATCGACACCGACAGCAGTATGTGAGATAGATGCAAATGTAGAACCGCTGGATATCATACGGAAAAGCACACTGCCGGAAGCGATAGAAAGGTACAAGAGACAAACGAATGACCATCCAAATTAAACTGACACTTGGAAGCAAACCAACAGACTACAAAAGCTGCCTCTACTAAATATAAAGTAAAAAGTAATGTAACCTATAGCATTTATTAATGCCGTAGGGGTGTGAGATGTTAGCAATCTCTCATTTCAGAAGCTCTGCAAATGAGGGCAGTAGCCATCTCGTCTCGCAGTCTTTACTTCCCGGATTAATCCAATCCCATTCAAGGATTGGTCGACCTGGGAGTCGTTGAGATCTGAAAAACATTTCTGCCTCAGCTGGGAATGAACCCAGTACCACTCATATGCGAAGCCAGTGTGCTAACCACTGCGCTACGCGGATCCCTGCTTAAATATCTCTACTAAAATATATCTGCAGATGAAGACGACAAGTAATATCTATTGCAAGAAAGATAACTAGAAAACAAATGCCTCGGACCACCCCCTTGGGAGAACTTGCACTAACCAACTATCTAAATAAAATTACTCGATAAAACAGAAACAGGGAAAACTACGATCCAACAATACTGAGAACATGTGCCCTAGAAACTATAAACAGCTACACTTCAACATCAACCAAGGTATCCACTGTAGGAATGGCTTTCAAGTCCAGCTGTTGTGCAGGATATGGCATCAATATACGATATCCTGATGGATTTGCCTACGAGTTCTGTACTCTTGTAGTTCTCAAATTATGAAGCAGAGTCTTAAGCCATCAAGACAGCCATTGAGTTAATACACCAATAGTTTAATCTCATGAAACAAAAACCATCAGGCATAGTCATTTTTATAGACTACAAGTTATGGAAGCACTCCATATGAAAGTCAAGATATTCTCCACATAGCAAGAGCAGCGCACAGCCATATCTATGAGTAGCTAATAATTTTGACAATGTAATTGATCCTTGGATATAATGATATAGCAGGAAATAAAGTAGCGGTCCGACTTGCAAAAAGAGGAGCCTCAAAACTACAAAAGCAAAGATCTTGTAGCATGGAAACAGTCACATAAACTCTCAGAAACAACACTAGGGAAATGTGGCTGAACAAGCGGGCAAATCGGCTGACTGGTCAATATGCATTTAGTGAAATGGCACGACCAAAGAATAATGGCAACATAAACAAATTCTGCAGGAGATAGAATGCCCTTATCTTTCAGTTTCGAAGACGACATGTAAGGATCATTAGCGATTTAAACCATATTAAACCCCAGCAACTTCTCACTTGTAGACAGTGCTCGCAGCGCAATGAAACAGTGGAGCACGTTCTTATTGACTGCCCTTACCTTTCAACTGCCAGGAAAAACCTTCTATAGACACCCATAACATACACTAACTTATTGTATGGATCACTAAGTCAACTTCAGAAGACCTGCACTTTTTTTTAAGAATGACATTGTGCTAACAAGAGTCGAATTAGTAATCAGCAATTAGGTATCGACAACAAACAGCATGTTCATCTATTACTCGTTTCTTTATATCATGTAAATGCATCTATATCTTGTTCTTCTATCTCGATTACTCAATCTGTTGCTTGTTCCTCTTTCTCATTTATGTCAAACTGTTGCTTGTTCCTCTAGCTCACGTCATCATCATCAGGTGCCATGCCAGCTGGCGTAGGCGGACATGGCTCTTGACAATTATCTGTCCATAGTATTATGTATCAAGGTCGTTGTTGTTTCTTTGCCGTGCCAGGCTGTCAAACTGTCTAATATTTTCTCACGTTGTCACCCACAATCTCTGTTGCCTTCAATTTTGCCTGTTGTAACTATGTTTTCTAAACCTGTCTCTCTCATGAAGTTGCCAAATAAAAGAAGATTGTCATTTTCTTATAGTGTTCATTAATCTATCTCACGTATTGATTATAAATGACAAATAGATTATAATAGTATCTATTGCTTGTTTCTCTATCTAATTTATTTTCATGTATTGCGTGTTCGTCCGTTTCATTTGTCAATATATTGCGTGTTCATCTATGTAATTTATGTCATAATTTTGTTCCTGCTGAAATGCATGGTATGTTTAAACTTAATATCATTGTTTTAACGCAATATTATATTTTAAATATATTTAATAAATTGTTTTTTAAGTTATTTTTAACACAATTAAAAAAAAAAAACATATCCCCATTTCCTGATTCTATATTTTGATACATCATATGTTGTTCCCTATGAGCCAGGCGGATTATGTGATTATGAATATAGATAGATGCAGCACCAACCATGAGGATAACCATATGAGACTAGTGAAATCAATGTGAGCTGCACATATATTTTCAGTACGCACATTGAATCGCATGATCACATATGACAACCAATAACAGGTATTACTGCTAGTAAAACTATAAAACCAGTCTATCTATACGTTGTGGCCCTTGTTTGCTTTGCGGCGTCAGGGATGGAAGCGTTCTCTGAAGATGACCTTCTTGTGTGCTTTTTGTAAGCTTGTTCTTGTGGCTTCTTTGCTTTCTGTGATCCATCTTTTACATCTTATGAAAATAGTACTCTTGGGAAATATGTAATTCAGTTTTACTGAACGATGACTATCACTGTTGGATGCACGTGTGAAATAATACAGACAACAAAAAACAAGCAAAATGGTAGAAATAAAAACATATGACGTAATCAACGTTTCAAGCGAAGGTCTTTATCAAGATACGCACAAAATAGCACAAGACAACGAATAGAAATGATCACAACACACATACGTGTGCAATCGAAATATTGAAGTGAGATGCTGGAAGGACAGGAGCAGGAAGTATATAAAACATAAACGTAAATATAGGTGGAAACGAAATCAACATAAAGATTAATTAAAAATGACGAAACAAAATGAATAAAGACAAAAATCACACCAACCGAGAACTAGAAAAAAGAGTGGTTAGAATTTATTCCAAAAGGCTTGAGGGCACCCAACTCAAAAATAAAATCATTTTTTTAGAGCTTATCTAGATCTATCATCGGTGGTGCAGTGTCTGATGGCAGTGACCTGAATATCAAGAACTCCATGATGACCATCGCCGTTGAAGTGTGTAGCAGCATGAGTAGGTGTTCTGTGCTTGATGGCATGTTACAGAAGCGGTTGCTCAATCTTAAACCGGTTTCCCCGATGTACTACTTGCTGCAGCATTTACATATGATCACGTAAATAAAATTACGGGATTCACATGTAAAGGCGTCATCGATGGAGAAAGTTGTCAGGGGAAATGGAATGGAACGCATCTGAACCACATAAGGACATGTAAAGCAACGGTCGCATAAGCAACGAACAGTTCCACAATGGTTGGGAGCAGAAGAGCTGAAGGGAGCAAAAGGTGGCTATGGACTAAGATGTCCTTCAGATTTTTGTCGCGCCTATAGGCCACCAGAGGTAAGTCGTGGAAAGTGGCACGGATGTCAGGAACAGACTAGATAAGGGAATAATGTGTAAGCATGATGCGTCGGACAGAAGAATTCTTCATTCTTCTTGATTAGAAACTGGCCTCACAGCACGTGCGGTATTCCCATAAGTGCTCCGCCCTCTGTTCCAGCAGCCATCCGGCTCGGTGTTTCAAGTCTAATGCCGCCAAAACAGACGTCGAAATCAGGGCACACGTCTGGCCCTTGCGACAGGTTTCTTTGTTTTTCTGCCCACCAACGTCATGCCCATAACTAGTTCAAGCACAACATCGGCCTGTCGGAACAACATGGTAACTGTTATGGAAGGTTACGACTACGGGATTGTATAGATGACCTGCCATATGAAGTTTTAACCTTATAAGAAGATAACCTCAATATAAAGGCATGTCATCTATTAAGATTTTCTGTTGCATGATTGGTTTGTCTAGTGAGCCATTGATGAGACTCACAGACGCAACCGCATGCGCGAAGAACTGCCGATAAAATTGTTGAAACGAGACAATTCAACAGAAGAATTACAGAAGAATTACAATACAGAAGAATTATGGAAATGAAATAACTGTAATTGATGTTTATCTATACGACCGACCTTCTTACTGACGTCAGAAATCGCAAACAACATCCTTATATACTAAGAAAGCATTGGTTAAACACAAACATCTTTGTAGAGATCGACCAATAGCGGGTGGCACGATAATAGCATAAGAAATGATAGCATTAAGGACAATGAGATGTTGTTACTGTTACTAATACAACTATTAGACTTACCTAAAACGCAGGTTTATATTTCGTTTCAATGGGACACGACAGAATATAACTAAAACTAGTAGGTAATGATGGGAAATGATGAGCACACAAGCAATCATAAAAATTACAACACACAAATCATATTCAACGTTTCAACCAAAAGGTTTTTATCAAGACACAAACAAAACATCAAAAGACGACGAATGGAATAATTATCACAACGTCCAATGGAAATATGGAAATGATATGCCGGAAGGGCAGAAAGTACATAGAAACGTAAATATATGTGGAAACGAAACGAACAAAAAAAATGAGTAAATGACGGAACAAAAAGAATAAAGTCAAAGACCACACCAACCCAGTACTAGACATAAGAGTGGTCGGAATTGAGTGCAAATGGCTTGGGTGTACCCAATTAAAAAATGAGACGATTTTCTAGAGCATTCATAGATCTGTAATCAGTGGTGCAAGATCTGATGGCGGTGATCTGAATATCAAAAGCACCATGATGACCATCACCGTTGAAGTGTGTGGCCACATGAGTGGGTGTACTGCGCTTGATGGCATGAAGATGGTTACAAAAGCGATCGCTCAATCGTAGGCCGGTTTCCCCGATGTACTGTTTGCCACAGCGTTTACATGATCACGTAAATGACATTACGGTATTCACATGTAAAGGCCTCATCGATGGAGAAAGTGGCCTTAGGAAATGAAATGAAGCGCATCTGAACTACGTAAGGACATGTATAGCAACGGACACGTGAGCAACGAACAGTGCCAAAATGGTCAGGAACAGAAGACTTAAGGTGGTTATGAACCAAGATGTCCTTCAGATTTCTATCACGGCTATAAGCCACCAGAGGTAAGACATGGAAATCGTCACGGGTATAAGGATCAGACTGGAGAAGAGAATAATATTTTAGCATGATGCGTCGAACAGAAGAGTTATGGGGATGAAAGGTAAGAACAAGTTTAACCCTATCAGAGGAGGAGGAAGAACCCTGAGAGTTAGTCAAGGTATCGAGGCGAGGCAGATGGCGCACACGGAGCAAAGCGGATGAAAGAATGCTGTCAGGGAACGATGCCGATATGGCAACTGCCGATAAAGTTGTTGAAACGAGACAATTCAACGTCGGACATGTCGGTGATACCTATCCCATCGACAGTAATCCCATGTCTAAGAGCTGTTTATATATATCAACTAATTTATTTAAAATATACAATTAAATACACAATGTATTCTTTTAAACTAACCACAAAACACGACTACCATGAACTATATTGTTCTGCATTCACACTTAGCAGCAGATTCTGAATCTTAATGTTGTGACTAACAAGTCTGATTTTAGCTTTCTCCACACAAAGTTAATATATTTTCACTAGCCTTTTCGTATGTTTCATTCTGTTCTGAAACTAAAAATTGCAAGCAATATATGGGCATTCAACTTAAATTCACTGAGCATTCTGATATCAGGCAATTATTCACCATGGTATGCTTGCTCTTATATACGGTTATATGGACGGTTACATGAAATTAACCCTTTATATGCAGACATAGATAGCTTTTATATACTTGTCTGCAGAACTTGTATATTTAGAACTTATGTGTCATGTGACGTATTCTTTCCAGAATGTTGTCTTCCCAAGGAACTCTCTGAACCACTCTCTGTCTTGAGAGATGCGGCTCAAGTATTATTATATACTAAATTGATAAATTACTATATTGATGGTGAGAAATATCAGTGAGCAGCTAATAACAGTAGTAACTATATTTTCAGGTGGAGTTGTGTACGCATTGCAGCTTGAAAGAGCAGGAGTTGTGTTTGCTATTGAGGAGAGAAATATGTCAATGCTTGGGGAACAGTACACGGTATTATGTTTAGCCATTCTCTTTGATGTATCTGTGAGATGGCAGCTGTGGTATTACTGGCAACCGATACGTGGCGTTGGTAGTGGAGCATGGCGCCACCACAATATCTGCTTCCTATAACTATTTTTAAACCCTTTCTTGCCTTTCAGCGTCAGCGGTTGACGAGTTTTCTAGAGATGACCCTAGTGTGTGATGAGTATATTGTGGAATTTGTCGCCTCTTATATTTCGTCGTCCATTGTTTTTCTGGTCGGCCTCTATGTCTGCCTTCACTGTATCTGTGTAGCATAGCATGCTCTGGTATGCTGTCTGATGGTAGTCTGATGATATGTGCAAACCATTTGATCTGTTGTCTCTTAATATATTCCAAGATTGGGGTGGCGTCGGTTCGTTGTCTAATGACATTCCTCACTCTGTCTCTTAACGATATTCCTAGGATTCTGCGCACGAATGCCATTCCAGCTGTCACAAGTTTAGGTTTATCGTGTGCTGTCGTTGTCCATATTTGACATTGGTAGCGAAGCATTGGCTTAATAATTGTTTTTGTTATTGTCTATTGTCTTTCTCCAGGTGAATGATGGCTGATCGCATTTAAGCGTAGGGTGGGATATTAAGCTGTCTTTCCAAGACCAGATGTGTTACCGTGGTTGTATTTAGTACATGTTTGTTCAAGGCTATTTTGATGTTTTCTATCCACCTTTTCATTGGTCTACCTGTGGCCTTACGCCCGGATATTCTTTTGTTATATGCTCTTATTGGTATTTGGTTTGGCTTCATTATCATAAGGTGACCAAACCATTTTACTTGCTGTCTCTCAATTTGTTCAATACATGATATTATACCTACTCCTTTCCTAATTTCTTCACTTCTTATTTTATCTAGTTTGGTACCCATAGCAGCTTTTCTCAGGCACTTCATTTCACATGTGACGATTTTTCTCTGCTGTGAAGCTGTTGAAGGGCATGTTTGACATTGGTAACAGAGTGTTGGTATACAAATTGTAGATACTATCTGTTTTTTTTTTAAATTTCCATTTTTGATCTTTGGGTGAAGAAGTAATGGTGAAAGTTGGTAGGTCACTGTGTTTGCTCTATGGCACTTTGTTTCTATTTCTCACTCTAGTCTCTCATCTTCGGAAAAAAAAATGCTGCCTAGATATTTAAATTCTTTGGCTTGTTTCACTTTGGTGTTTCTTTATTTCTGCTAATGGTTCTTTTTTCATATGAAGTGTTGTTACAATCGCTTGTTTTCTTCTCTTTTCACAAAGTTTTCCCTATTCTTCTATGTAGTAAATCAAAGTAAACGCTTACCCATATCATTTATTGATGCCGTAGGAATGTGATATGTTAGCGATCACACATTTCAGTAACTCTGTTATATGAAGGCGGTAGTCATCGCCTCTCCCTCGAAGTCTTTACTTCCCGAAATAATTCGGTACCCGTTGGATACGACTGGGTCAACTCGGACGCCATTGAAAAAAAAGACATCAGAAAAACATTTCCGTCTCAGCTGGGGAATGAACCCAGAACCACTCATATGCGAATTCAGTGCGCTAACCACTGCGCCACGCGCTATATAAGTCCACATATTCTTCTACCAGCTGCCACCTTCCCTACTGTGCCTAAAAAGCAACATGGAAGTAAAGAAATAAATTATTAAGAGGGTCTTTATACCAACACTTCGCGCTACCAATGCCAAACTTGGCAACTGGCATCTACACAACAGAGAAAGATCGAAACTTGAGAAATTAAATGTCCAAGAAAAGCTATTGAAATGACCAGTCTATAAAATGGCAGTGAGAACATCAGAATGATAATATGTATCACATCCTGCATGGAATACATAGAGTTAAACAACTGACACAATGGTTTAGAGACATCTTATGAGAATGAACGATCAACTTCCCATAAGAGTTTATAACAAGATGACATCAAGATACAGAGCCAGAGGTTGACCTAGGAAAAGATGGACAGAAATCATTAAGATGATCATTAATAAACATGACTACACCTCAACCAGAGCAACACAGCTGGCTCTGGAACGCAGACTTCATCTCTTTCACAAACGCCTATTCTCAACGGCAACTGTGGAACCTACGACACCATCACCTGGAGATAGAGACTAAAGAAAAGTATGATGAGTGGCTGTTTTCACACCTTATTGATGCAGCTTTTTCCCAATATATATTTCTAATTGGTCTGAAAAATTAAACAGTTACAAGAAAAGATGAATATCTTTGCATAAAAAAGTCAAATTAAAGGGCTTAGTCTGAATAGAACATACGTACTCACTGCGCACAACTGAAATCCAACAGGTAAAGCGTGAAGCGGGGTAATACAGTTTTTCTAATAATATGAAACAAACATAGGCACACACAAATCGACGTCTCGACCGAAATGCCTTTGTCAAGGATTATATACACATATAAATAAACGCGACAAGTAGGGACGACACAACTTGCGTTCACTTGTATAATGAAAAGGCCGAAAGGATAGAAATGAGATCAAATGTGACACAAACAGAAAATGTACAGAAATAGTAAGTATAGAAAAAACGACCCAGTCAGTTAGTCAGTTCCTCTTTTTGCAAGTTTGGCACATAGGGCGGATGTCATAGTTATCCATGCCTGTTGGTCAGTTGCTAAGGATTGCAGGTCTTGTGCATGTATGCCTGTTTATTATAATTCATTCATAACTGTTCTTTTGAGCGTTGTTTTTGGTCTTCCCTATTTTCTTTCCCCGCCTGGTGTCCACATGAGGGATGTCGTGGAATTGTCTTCCTTCATTCTAAGTATGTGGCCGATGTATGTACAGCGGCGTTTTCTGATGATGTTCGTCACATATTCTTGTTTTGTCTCCTCTCTTAGTATGTCGTTTGATTTGAAGTCTTTCCAATTAGTATTTGGGATTTTTCTGAGGCATCTATTCTCGAAGGCAACTAACTTCTTATCCATTATTGCGGTAGATTTCCAACTTTCACATTTATATGTCAATGATAGAAGCACACTTGCATTGAATAGTCGCAGTTTGATGTGTTTACTTGCGATCTTCGATCTCCAGATGTTTGAGAGTTTGTTAAAGGCGTTGGATGTGAGAGCGATTAGTCTTGATTTCTGAGTTGGTATCCCCGTCTGCTGTTATTTTGCTTCCCAAATATATGAAATTTGATATGTTGTCTAGTATACTATCATCTAGTTTAATTGATTAGTTCATGATTTATTGATTAATTGATTGCTTAATTCGTTCATGATTTTGAAAACAGACACAAATACATTTGAAAACGAGACAGATAAATGACGAAAAACCAAAAATTATGCGGATCTCAAACGCGCATTCATTCTCAAAGGCTTCAGACTACCAAATTCGAATATACAGCGGTTCTCAAGCACCAGACGGGTACGGGCGTCGGAGACGCATGCTTTGATAGCCGTCACCTGAATATCTTTGGCATCCCGATGGCTTGTGCTGTTAGCATGAACGAGCACGTGATAGCCCGAATGGTGTTTGCGGGCAGCAAGCCTCCTACCAGTCTCACCTATGTACATCATGGTGCAGCGCTTGTAGATGGTGGCACACATGAGAAACTCTCTTGGAACTTTATTACACCGTTTCACGCTTTACCTGTTATTCTGAATAGCAGAAGCACTAAAGTAATGGTAACATCAAAGAATATATTTCCTCCAGAATGCAACATCACAACAGATGGCATCAGTCTGAAGCAACATCACAACAGATGGCATCAGTCTGAAGCAACATCACAACAGATGGTATCAGTCTGAAGCAACATCACAACAGATGGCATCAGTCTGAAGCAACATCACAACAGATGGTATCAGTCTGAAGCAACATCACAACAGAAGGCATCAGTCTGAAGCACTTCAACATGTTTACATATTTTGGTGCATTAATAACATGGGGAGCGCGGTAGCCTAGTTCATAGTGAACTTGCTTGCTATCATCTGGTTGCAGCGTGCCAGGTTCGAAACTATATTCGGACGAAGATACAAATCCGGGTTGTAATTTCTCGCTTGATTTGACTACTCTTCCAGTCGACTCAGCTGTAAATGAGTACCTGACTCATGAGTTAGGGGAGGTAAAGACAGCAATGAAAGGAAATGGCCAAACCACCCAATAGTTGCAGCGGCTTATTACATGAAAAGTTATCTTCATCCCGATGGCAGGTTGCTGCCATGGGACATACCTTTACCTTTAATAACACCAGATGGAAAATGTATTAAATACGTCAAATGTAGAATTGTCCAGGCAAAAGCAGCATTTCACAAGATGACACTCCTATGTAATATATCTTTGTCAGTTGAGGTGAGAAATAGCGTTTTAAGAAGTTATATAGAGCCCATTCTGATGTGCATATAGAAGTGAATCTTGAATGCACAGAAGAATAGTAAAAAATTATATTGAACCAGCGGAGATGTGGTTTTTATAGAAGAATGTTGAAAACACCATGGAAAGATAAAAATCGCAATAAAGATATATTGAAAGAAGTTAACTCAAAATTAGAGATGCTTACCTTCATCAGAAAGAAACAATCCACATTTTTTGAACACATCATGGATGAAGAAACACATTGTAACAACAGGAAATTTGAAGATTAAGAAGGGTGGGGAAGACCAAGAGAGAATATGCCTGACAACCAATCATTGTGGCATGGAAGAACATCAGTATCAGAAATAACTGACAGTACGCGAGATAGAAGGTTGTAGAATGACGTTAATCAACGTCACTTGGCATGGGCCATACAAAGAATCAGCCCGATGCCTTTTCCATCCACCTTGCTGTAGTCTATGAAGCAAATAAAATATTCTTCATGTTGACTGAATGTTATATTTCCAATTCAATTTTGTATTTCATTCACACATTCAACTGGTCTATTACTAATAAATGACCTAATTCTCCTCTGCCCACCCAGACGTGGTAAAATGTCGGCCACATTTTATTTTCAAATACATTTCACTAAAACTGGATCTACTATAACTCCATTCTTGTGAAATGTTGACATAACTTTAAAACACAATTTAGTTTTACAGCTTTACAAATCAACACACTGAATACGATCGGTCTAGTTTGGACATTGTTAACTCTCACAAAGTGTTAAGACACTTAATATGAAGAAAGAACTACTAAGAGAAATAAAGATCAGGCAAATAAAATACTTTGGGCACATTAAAAGACATGACACCCTATTGAAGACCTTACTTGAAGGTAAAGTCAAAGGGAAGCGAGCAAGAGGTAGGCAGAGATACAAGTCGGAGAGTAACATTACACGATGGACAGGTTACAGTCTAGAAGAGTGCACCACCAAGACAAGAGACAGGAGATGTTGGAGATACGTTGCAGCCAACCTTCGATGCGGAGACGGCACTTGATGATGATGAACTCTCACAATATCTAGATGTGAATGTCTTATTATTGCTTCGTGTACTGATAGTGGTTCTACGGAAAGACCCATTTATAACTGTTTCATTCGTATATTTACTAAAGCTTTCAAGTCATCTGTTTCTAAGTTATTTTACATAAAATTATAAATCATGTTTTCATCTTCCGATACAGATGACTGATTTTGCAATCCGTGACGCGGCTGCCTATCCGACAATATGTTTTGATAGCACGGAGAGCTTCATTCAGTCATTGAAGGTACATAGAAATCAGATCAGCACTCACACAACAAAAAGAAACACTCACGATGAAGTCAGCTACTACAGGTGGGCATTCCTAACCTACACAACCTGTATTCCTTCAAACAAATTACGTTTTCTATTAATATACCCAGTCCTTTTCCACTTTACAGGGCTAGCTATCTGTTTTGCTGAAAGCCAGACGAAATTTTGGCAATTTTTTTTCCAGAAAACTATTTAACTTCTCCAATCGGTCTATAATTACTGATTCATTGCTCGGGGTCAATATATTTATTTTTAGAGGGTTTTATTGGTGGGTGGCGCACATAAAGGCTGTCAGTGGGTAGCGCGAAATTCTTTGAGTCAGGCTGCAGAACTTGAGACTATAAAAAATTGTATATCCGTAACAAATTTACGATTTCGGTAGTCATTTTGTAACTGGGAATAAACAAGCAGTGAATGGCTCCATAATTATACACACAATTTCGGATCGGTACTAATTTCTTTAAATAGTGTGAAATGTATGCTCTTTATGTGGGAAAAAACCAATATATTCTAACAAGTGAGTCAATGAATCTTCATCATGAGCTTAGCTCTGTACCAGCCATAGGGAACTGATCTGTCCAGAGTGTTATGAAGTAAAGTCAATTTTTTAAAGACTGATCAACGTATTCTCGGACAATGTTTGTTGTCTATCCTACCTTCAATTATGTGTTATTGTAATTTTAAAACACATACAACTTATCTCGCTATGAACACACTGGTTCTCCTATCGACTTGCATAGAAGCTGAAGCGACAGGAGCGTGATACATTACAGGAAGTTGCACACAAAATAGGGCTACGTGGCGCTATGCAACAAAAAAGTCGCAGATAGATAAAAAAAACATCTACAGTGGTTAACCCAGTACTGAATTGTTCAAGAACGCGCGGCTCGAATATGGTTTATTAGCTATCTACGAATCAATAATCAAGGACATAATTCTAAATACGTTTCATAAGTGGATGTGAAAAATGGTCGTGATTACCAAACTACAACAATACGAAGAGACTTATAAATCAACCCCTGTTATCATAACTTATAATGGATTCTACCGATACAAATGATTTGTAACGTTGCATGATTTGCATTATCATTTTTTGACTTTCCGGTAGTGAAGTCCGTTAATGGAGGGTGTTTCTCTAATCACGTCTGGGTCATTCCGTCGATCGTTGGATTACTCAACTAACATCGTACGTATTTGTGTAACAGAAGTCAGTTCATTCCAATCCTGCGTTATTCCGGTGCTATCATATATCCATATATCCAGTGAGAGCTGGAAAAGCTCTTTATCCTCAGAAAAGAAATTACTAAGTCTCAAGAACAAATGTCTTTGTAGGATATCTAACACCAATTGGAGTGAATTTAAATCGAATGATAAAATCAGAGAAGAGTACATCAAAATTTCATCACAGATGTTATCAGAAAACGCCGTTGGTCCTACATCGGGCATGTCCTACGCGCAGACATCAACATAATACACCACCAATCTCTTGAACATACAGGCAAAAGAGCCAGGGGTAGACCAAAATAAACATTCAGAAGAACAATACTTAGATAAAGTAAAACAATCAATATCCATACTATTCAAGAACTGCACATAATAGCTTTGAACAGACATAATTGGAGAGATCTGACCTCTGCCATATGCGCTAACTTCAGCGCAACAGGAAAATGAATGAATTATTTGTTTTGGATGGTCTTTGTTATATAATATGTAATATTGAATACTTGCATTGATAACTACTTTCATGAAGAATACACTTAATTTACAGCCAGTTCACTATGTGCCTTCTGAATGTGCTGATGAACTTGGCCAAGGATATGACCCATGGCAATGTGTGGCAGGACACTGTCAGTTATAAAATGATGCTCAAAGCTCAAGAAAGTGTCGGAATAATGTTATCTATTGGAATCACTTTTTTTGAGGTACTTTTAAGAATTTTATTCAATAAAGTATTTTATCAAGAAAATTATAGAAAACCACGTTATTACCATAATATTTGGTTAAAATGAACCAAATAAATACGTTATAAGTAGTATATCTTTTAGAAATGTATGTCTGAAAACTATCGAATAGACAATAAGCAGAACATAGTGCATCAGGATGGAAAAGTACAGAAAAAAATAATCATAGGAAGACCAAAATTACGATACACAAAGGATATACACAATCAAACGAATATAAAATTGGAAGAGGATTGTAGCTTTCACAGATCAGGGAGGCTTACCTTTATCGTGGTGCCTTTGCGGTCACTACGAGTAGTATGACCATGGAGACTATGGCGGTGACCAAGGCATTTGAGTGGCTACGCACACAGAAAGTAACGCAGGTCTGCATCTTGAGTGACTCTATGAGTATGATTAAGAAGGTACAAGTGGGTCTCGTTCGCGAACAGTGGATTGAGGCCTTGAGAAATGCGAGCTTGAAAGCGGTTACATTTATTTTCGTGCCGGGACATGTGGGCGTTCGAGGCAATGAAAGAGCGGATCAACTGGCATCGTGTGCGATTGTAGCAAAGGGCGATGGGGCAATGGATCGCGCTGACGTTTTGAACTCCAGAGATATAACACGCGAGAGTGAGACTAATGTGGATGATGATTCCTTTTCAATGGCTAGGATTAAAGATCAGGGATTGAGATGCGGTGTTGCTAGAGGTGAACATTTTGGAGGGCGCAGAAGAATGATGGTCAACCAGCATAGGACCGGTACTGTCAGCAGAAGTGTGATGGCGGATACACTCAAGGAGAGATCGGAGCAACTATGGATGTGTCCAGTTTGCAGTGATGATGATCCAACGACTAACTAACTGACTAACTAGGGAGGATTACATGATTACAGTGAGGACAACGTCCTACAATGTACACGTGACATAGATACACAAATCGATTGTAAGTTTTACAGATATAGTTCACTTGGGTCACTTCTTGTATCATTATAGATTCAAACTTGTATGTACAATCAATACTGTGATACAGTTTGATGTGTTCAGTGTTTCATAAAGTTATTTCGCTGCCCCGATGATAGAGCACCAGGAAATAGAAGAAGAGGAAGACCAAGAAGAAGATGGAACAGCAATATCGAAGAATGTAGGAATATGCTTCTGGCCAATGCTGTCTTGCTCGCTCGAGACAGAGTGTAGCTCAGAGTAGTCATGATTAAAAGAGCCCTTGATTATATATATATGTTTTTATGGAGGGACTTTGTTAATCCCTTCACGATCTGTGTTGAGCAATCTCCTGTGGTGTTGATGGTTGACCCGAGGTATTCAATATTCTTCTTCTTCTTTCTTTCCTCTTTTACCCTTTACGGGTGTCGAGGGAGATACAATGTTCTTGTTCTCGCTTTTCTAGCAGTTTCAGATAATGTTTTTTAGTGTTCGTGTAATGTCTCTTTGATGTTGTCGATCCAGCGTACTCTAGGTCTACCTTAGCTCTTCTTTCTGCTTCTCCTCTCTTCGTATATACTTTATAAACTAATGAATCACACGACATTCTTTCCAGATGACCAAACCATTGTATCTGTTGGTTTTGTATGTATTGTAGAATTGATATGAAACTCACTCTTTCTCTTATGACATCGCTTCTAATTCTGTGTCTTCTGGTCACTCCTGTGGCTTTTCTCAGACATCTCATCTCTGTTGTAACCAGTTTCTCTTATGTTTTGTTGTTAAGGACCATGTTGGACATTGGTAGCACAGGGTTGGAATGAAGATACTTTGGATAAGATGTGTTTTTGTTGACATTGGTAGCATATAGATATTCAATCACATGTATTTACATTTTATTATTAGGTTGTATTAGATATGTTTGTTATCATCTATGCACACCGCGCACAGATCTCCGCTTCAGTAAATACCTCACGGTACAGCGGCTGATGGTTCCGGTTCTATGTTGGTTAGTGGTTAAAAAAAAAATCTCTCTTAGGTGTTTGACCACGGGCCACGCATATCCTCACAACAATATCGTGCATTCTCAATAATGAGTCATTCTGATTTATCTTAAAATGTTCTCCTCCTGATCTATGATCACATATTCTATTAGTGTTCGCGCATACTAAAAGAAATATTATGAAGCTTTAAAATGTATAATAAAAACATACATGGACAGTCAATCGGGGAGGGGGGGGTGGTGGTGTCCACAGCAAAACGCAGCTTAATGGGTTTCGCAACAGTAAAAAGGTGACGAATCATGTAATAAGACAACAAAAGGCAGATGTAATTAATATTGTAAATAAAACAGGACATTAAGTGTGCAGAAAGTGAAATAATTGAGATGAGAATATCTAAACATTTTTTTGGTTATATTATGAGATTCATTTAAAACATTCACAATCAAATGTATCAGTTGTTGCAGTCATATAGTATAACTGTTTCACAGATTACAAGTCTGTTTATCAATAAAATACCCATTTATAAAGTAAATTTCGTCCACCCACAGATTGGAAGCCTGCCTCTGGATGATTACAACATGCTAAAAGAGGAAGATTCTGCAGCTAAAGAGTATATAGATATAGCCACTATTTTTTCCACTGATGCTAGGAATCTCTACTCAAGTCTCAACACGTCAAATCTGCAAACTTTTAAAGATATGGAGGTTTTCCGACAGCATTGGAAGGTAAACTGTACAACGTAAAGAACTCATCAATGCTAAACAAGTAGAAATGTCATCAAGTCATACAAATAGTAATAATATTATTAACTGTGGAACGGTCAGGATCTGTGGTGACTATGTACAGAACTGGTTGTAACGGCCACGGTACCAGCTGCACATTCCGCAACATGCAGACTATTCAGAAAGCATTAGAAAGCTACTAAACGTAAATTCTGCCTAGACAATCTGTACAACCCAAACATTTTGTTCCAAGCTATGTTCTGAATAGAATTACAAATTGTAATTTGGAATGTTTTGACATCCATATATTGGCATCCATGTATTGTCAAACCATGTATTGGCAAGCCATGTATTGACACCAATGTATTCACATTCATGTATTGACATCCATGTAATGATATTCGTGTTTTTGATATCCATGTGTTTGGCAAGCCATCCTGTTACGAATGGTACTTTATACCAAATTGAAGAGTTTTGTGTATTTTCAATTTGTCTCATTTACGGCACACACTGTGCTTTTTAAACAGTATGCCAAGTCCAATCGATTATTTTCACTTTCTACTTTGGTTATAACGACTGCCTGCTCGTCTCACTTTCTTCTTTGGTTATAACGACTGTTTGCTCTTCTCACTTGTGTTAGCTGAGGGAACGTTGGAATTCGTTATCTGTCTGAGATTACTATTCTCATAAGCATGTATCTTGTATGGGGTCTGTATATAAATGACATTAACAATTGAGAATTTGCGAAAGGGGGGTGGGAGTCTACTTTAATTATCTATCAATTCTCGATAAGATTGAAAGTTTCTGACAATGGGTTGAGGTAGTTGATGCATGTTATCGTCACCATGAATGCATTTTTAGACACCAATCACATTAATTTAATTTGAAACATTTTTCTATAAATTTGAAACAAAACATGTATTTTTTTAGTCTTGTTCTTTAAAAAAACATTTTAGAATTGAAGTGATAAAACATTTTTGACATAATTTCACAAGGGGTAGGCAACTACTAGAGACCACAAAGCACATTCCAGGCACACACCGGATTAAAGTTTCTCTAAATTAAGCTGAGAGTACCGGTATACCTGAATTCTTGAAAATGGGGAGGGAGCATTACACATTCACGTGAATGATGGTTGATAGTATCGACACTTGCCGTTAAGGGTGAGAGTGTCCGTTCTCATTCCAAGACCAGATGTGTCGACTTGGCTACGTTGTGTCAATGTTTTGTCAAGGTTATCTTGATGTTTTGAATCCATTGTTGGAGTTTTTTGATGTACCTTTGACTCTACTGCCGGATATTCTTTTGTTGGAGCATTTTTCTTGTGACTTTTCACTGTGACCTTTGTTTCAATTTCATTCTATTGAGAAATATTACCTAACTTTGCAGTGTTACTGGGCGAGCACAGCGTGTGATTGCATTACGTGTTGGCTTAGAATTGGTATTTTTAAATTGGGATCAGGGTTAGAAACTATATATATATATATATATATATATATATATATATATATATATATATATATATATATATATATATATATATATATATATATATATATATATATATATATATATATATAGACACATTTAATTATGTCATAAAATTATTATATAATAATATATATAATCTAACTGTCTGTCTATCTTTCTATCTGTCTGTCAATCTGACTGTCTGTCTGTATGTCTGTCTGACTGTATGTATGTCTTGTGTAACTGACTGCTGCCTATCTATCTATCTATCTATCTATCTATCTATCTATCTATCTGTCTGTCTGTCTGTCTGTCTGTCTGTCTGTCTGTCTGTCTGTCTGTCTGTCTGTCTGTCTGTCTGTCTGTCTGTCTGTCTGTCTGTCTGTCTGTCTGTCTGTCTGTCTGTCTGTCTGTCTGTCTGTCTGTCTGTCTGTCTGTCTGTCTGTCTGTCTGTCTGTCTGTCTGTCTGTCTGTCTGTCTGTCTGTCTGTCTGTCTGTCTGTCTGTCTGTCTGTCTGTCTGTCTGTCTGTCTGTCTGTCTGTCTGTCTGTCTGTCTGTCTGTCTGTCTGTCTGTCTGTCTGTCTGTCTGTCTGTCTGTCTGTCTGTCTGTCTGTCTGTCTGTCTGTCTGTCTGTCTGTCTGTCTGTCTGTCTGTCTGTCTGTCTGTCTGTCTGTCTGTCTGTCTGTCTGTCTGTCTGTCTGTCTGCCTGCCTGCCTGCCTGCCTGCCTGCCTGCCTGCCTGCCTGCCTGCCTGCCTGCCTGCCTGCCTGCCTGCCTGCCTGCCTGCCTGCCTGCCTGCCTGCCTGCCTGCCTGCCTGCCTGCCTGCCTGCCTGCCTGCCTGCCTGCCTGCCTGCCTGCCTGCCTGCCTGCCTGCCTGCCTGCCTGCCTGCCTGCCTGCCGGCCGGTCGGTCGGTTGGACTGCCTGCCTGCCTGTCTGTCTGTCTGTTTGTCTGTCTTTTTATCTATCTTTTTATCTACCTATCTCTCTCTTTCTCCCTCTCTCTCTCTCTCTCTCTCTCTATATATATATATATATATATATATATATATATATATATTTATATATATATATACTTACTGTCTATCTAAATATTTATATATGTATGCCTTATTATTTTCAGAGCGTTATCGTGACTGTCGGACTGCAAATCTATCTTTTAAATGCATACTTGCAAAACTATTCCGTGTCATGTACAGAATTTCTTCAATAGCATGTGTCCATTGTAGTTTTTGTCTACCTCTTATTCCTGTTTTTTGAACTTTTCCCTCCATGATTTCATTAAGTGCCATCTCCACAATAAAAGTTGAATGCAATGGAAATCTAACATCCCACGTCGCATGCCTTATTGGTTCTCTCAGCTAGCATGTTCCTGTAACATGTCCTAGTTGTGATGATTATCTCCCATTTATCTCTGCCTATCGCTTGCTCACCTCCATCAACTCTACCCTCAAGTAAGGAGTCACATTTTGTAATATGCCCTGAATACTTTATTTGTGTGCTCTTAATTGTTTTTAATTGTTTATTTTCATACGATGTGTTCATACGAACGGTTCTAAATCAATTGTGTTTGTTCTCTTTTCACTAAGTTTACTATGTCTATTCTCCATGTTCTCCCGCATCAGGTTAATTCTGTCCTGCTAGGTATTTGTTCATTGTTCATGTTTCGGAGACAATAAATATAGAATATATGTTGCATTTTATAGTTCTCAGTTTTAGTTTGTTTGTGATTTGTTTATATGTCAATAATTTCCTAATTTCATTGA
This sequence comes from Meghimatium bilineatum, assembly GCA_034231615.1. Taxonomy (NCBI): domain Eukaryota; kingdom Metazoa; phylum Mollusca; class Gastropoda; order Stylommatophora; family Philomycidae; genus Meghimatium; species Meghimatium bilineatum. The sequence goes on from CM067300.1 coordinate 51,688,621, forward strand.
AAATACTTGTAACCATTCATATTCTCCTCTTAACTTTTATTTCACATCCACCCATGATTTGTGATTGTTTTGTCAGAGATATTGGTAATGCTCTGTATGTAGTACTATCTCTTCATGCATGCTTATGTTTATGACACTCCGTGATTAGGCTTTCTAAATCATTGTGTTGTTTTATATGTTCTGTACTTCATATATATTATTTTGTCTTCTTGTATTAAACAGTAAACGCGAAGTCTGCAGTAAAGAAATAAGGTTCTATGCTTTCATTTGGTTCTTAAACACATTCTTTATTTTGTCGTAGCAAAATTCATACAGCTATGCAGGACCGGTTAAGGCGAAAGAGTTTCATCAAGGAGTCATGAAATACTTCAAGATATTGGCCAACATGAATGAAGTGATCAGTAAGATGGTAAGCAAACTATCATTAATTTTATGTTGATTCAAAGTAGATTTGGGAAACAATCAAATTATTGTGTAAGTTTACATTTTAATTTTTTTTTCTATCAGCTTTTTTGACGAGATAGCCACCTTCGTTCTGGGCCAACCTCCTTCATACTTCTTTATAGCAATCACCGTTACTATTGATAAGAGAACGAAGGTATTCAAAACTAGTGACTCATTCTAATTCAATGTTGCTGATACTAAATGAGACCGTGCTAGTTACATAGCACTAGCATATCTCAATATATTTTTCTCACTGCAATCTTTCTTTTCCAAATCATATTCTAAATTTACATGTCCACCATCAATATTTCGAGTCATAACTTAATCCTCTTTCTCGATTTGTCATCATCACATATTTGAGATCGGAGATGTTTGAAGGTTTTGAAGGTTTGAAGGTGGTTTTGACCCAAGCTTTCATGTTAAGATGTTATTAAGGAGCAAGCTCTTTTCGATGTTTATTGATCTGAACACTTCGTGATGTGTATTTTTAGTAACTAATGGCATACGTACACATTTTCTGCAGCATCTCATTTTGAAAGCAAATATTATATTTGCTATCGTTTTATTTACTGTCCATACTTGACAACAATATATTGCCACTGGAAATATGCATGTTCTGATCAAACATAGTTTGACTATGCTGCCAGTACCGTGCCAAATAGTTTTCATTCTGACAAGTTTCAATGTCGCCATTGCAATTACTCTTTTGATTTTATGATTATGTATATAACAAATGATATATAAAACATGTGATTATGTATAACATATAATATATCAAAAATGTTATTGTGTATAACATGTGCTATATCTCACAGGTGATTGCCAAGTTGGAGACAGAAATTATAACATCCGTCAACATGATGATTATAGCCTGCTTAGTCTTCGTCTTTGTACTCATCATGACGCCAATACTAGTGAAACTAATGCACACGCTTACATCGTCAATTCAGGTACAACAACTCTCTCACATACTCAATTCAGGTACAAAAACGCTCTCTCTCTCTCTCTCTCTCTCTCTCTCACACACACACATACTCAATTCAGGTACAACAACTTTCTCACATCTTCAAATCAGGTACAACAACTCTCTCACATCTTCGAATCAGGTACAACAACTGTCTCACATCTTCGAATCAGGTACACCAAATCTCTCACATACTCAATTCAGGTACAACAACTCTCTCAAATCTTCAATTCAGGTATAACAACTCTCTCACATCTACAAATCTGGTACAGCAACTCTCTCACATCTTCAAATCAGGTACAAAAACTCTCTCTAATCTTAAAATCAGGTACAGACATACTTGCCATCACGTTCAGAAAAGAAAATTAACACGGCTTTATATTTGTTTATGTTATTATGTCTTTGGCAATATTTGTTAACGCAGAGACATCTACAGAGGTTTTTTATGACATGATTCAGAAAAAGTAACAATTTGAGCTCGGATTTCTTCTACCGAAATAGCTAGAAGATTAACTTTTCCCTTCGTACATATTTGAACAATGTAAACAATATATGTCTTATAGCCACAATCATATTTTCTCTATCAGTAGTTATTATCACATCAGATAGCATATCCTGAACAGGGTGCAGCAATCATCACAGCTTTTAGAAACCTCTATCTTGAGCCAGTTAAACATTTGTCAAACACTCAAACAGCGCTTCTATTACTGTCATGTTCAAGCAGTTTTTGATGTCTTGCGCCCATCTTCTTCTTGTTCTGTCTCTTGTTCGTCTCCTTGGCATCATCCACTCCATTATGGCTTTCTCTAGACCCACAGTAGAACATTCACGAGAACTGTGTATGTGGAAGACGTACCAAAATTGTGTATGTAGAAGACGTGTTCCCAGAACTATGTATTCAAACATCAAGTCACATGATCAAATTAGTAGATTTCCAATTCAGAATGTATCCATCAACGCAGCATTTTTGTCTATTCATTTTCTTGCGATAGAAATACGTTCAATGCTTAGCTATCCTTTATGAGGACAACAGACGGGTAAAAGAAAACAGGAAAGACCAAAAACAAAGCTCAGAAGAACAATTAGGAATGAGCTAAATTCAACAGGCATAAATGCACAAGAACTGCTATCATTAGCAACTGACCGACAGGTATGGAGAACTATGACATTCGTCCTATGTGCCAAACTTGGCAAAAGAGGAACTGTCTGTCTGACTGACTTTGCTATTGACCGGTTCTGTGGTGGAGTGGTATAGAGCCCGTCTGTGACCGAGTTCGATTCCCACCAAAGGCAATTGTGTATTCGGGCCGTTCAGAAAGCACTGGAAAAATACTGAACATATTTATAGAGCCTAGAAAATCACTACAGCCGTAAAATGCTGGATTGATAGCCACGTCTGGAATAGGATATGCTGAACGTTCTTGAATCAACGGAATTTGATCCCGGTACCACAGAGAAGAGAACAATTACATAACAGTCTTAGACTAATTAATCGTACGAATTGTCTGCTACATTTTACCGTATGATGTCATGACTTTATTACGGCCAAACTGACCATCTGAACTCATGACTTTATTACGGCCAAACTGACCATCTGAACTCATGACTTTATTACGGCCAAACTGACCATCTGAACTCATGACTTTATTACGGCAAAACTGACCATCTGAACTCATGACTTTATTACGGCCAAACTGACTATATGATACTATGCCTTTATTACGGCAAAACTGCAAGATAAGGAAACCATGTATTTATTAAACATGCTGTTTTGAATCTCTACAGAATTATGCCATCGAAGCTTCACAGAAATCCAAACAGTTGATAATCGAGAAACAACGGTCAGACAGTCTGCTCTACCAGATGCTACCAAAGTCAGTTGCGCAACAGCTTAGAATGAACAAAACAGTAAATGCAGAATTTTATGAACAAGTATGTACACACAGTAGATGTATCAGATGATAGGGAACGTTCTGTTTCATTTACCTCGATTGAAGCTTTCATGTGACTTTTAAAAATTAGGTAAAGGTATGTCCCATGTCGGCAACCTGCCGTCGGGGATGAAGATACCTCTTCATGTACCAAGCCGCAGCAACTATTACGTGGAGTGGCCAGTCCTTTTTCTTGATGTCTTTACCTCCCCTAACTCATGCGTCAGGTTCTCATTTACAGCTGAGTCGACTGGATGAGTGGTCGTGTTAAGCGATAAATCACAACCGGAATTTTTGTGTGTCCGGACTTGGTTTCGAACCTGGCACGAAGTAACCCGGGATAGCAAGCACGCTCACTATGAACTAGGCTACCAAGCTTATCTATGTGATTTTTAGTCAATTCGTCATTCTTAATATTTCAATATAAATGGGTAGCATATTTAATTCAGACGTAGCTATAACCCAATATTTTGTTATCGTATTGATTTGTCTTCATGAATTGTCTTGGTGTACAGTTGTTGAATTCGAACATGGTACATTTGCCATTATAAACACACCTGTGCCTTACCGCCACATAATCAGACACCACTTAATAGGTACATTCTAACAGCAGTTTTTCTTGGAGTTTCATATGATTGGAAGAAAGTCAAGCACTAGTCAGTGAAAAAGCGTGTCTAATAATGTTCTGGTGCTTTAAAACCCATCACTTCTGAGATATGACTGTAGGCTATCATCAGTAAACCGGACAAGTCCACAAGTTATCCGATCCCTGGTTCAATAAATACTTCAGAGTGTAGCGACTTCCATGCTGAATTATCATTCTCTTCATATATCTATTATGTTTCTAATTACGAACTGTTCTACTCTGTACACCAATCTCAAGCAGTCTTGAGTGCGATTATTATTCACACTTGAAAAAATGCTCTGTACAGACTAAGTCTCTTAACGCATTAGCTATGTCAGATGGATCAATTGATGTACATATTGACACTGTGGCTTTGCTCGCCGGTGTATCGGCTCGTTCATTACCCCTAACACCCGCATGTTCTGTCACAAATAACTCATCAGTTTCTTCGTGACATATTACAGCAACTTTCTAGTATTTTCTGTTCAGGATATAACAGATAACCTAGCATATTGTGTAAGTAGTATTTCCAAGCACTATTTTGCGTTCAGCATTGCTTTCTATGCAGTTCGGAATAAACCATTTTCTGCGGTGAGTTTTGAGTATGGTACATTTGCGTATGAGACTGTACCTGACTGTTCACATTGCTAGATATAGTAAACAATAATATAATAATTAAAGGATATCCATTTCTGGAACCACAGTTGCTTAATTCTGAGATACTGTTCACTGACTCAGTAATATTGCTGCAGCGTGAATGGCACGGCATTACTGCTCTCGAATATTGGCCTAATTCGTACATGCTTCATTTTAAGAATGTCTCACTAATCACTTAGTTATGAACTCGAGCATTCTTGTCATATCCTAATGAATGTTCCTCTTGTTGTGTATTCTAATGCCTCGTCCCATCGAATGTCATATTTGTATTGTACATGCTTTAATGGAAGTCAGATGTTAACAGTATGTTTATTACAAAACTCTGCTATCAATGCCAGACATATGCGCTGCCAGCACAACACTTACAACATGTGAGATGAAATGCTGAGAAAAGTCGCGAGAGTCACCAAACTAGACAAATTGAGCAATGTTGAAATTAGGAGAATATTCGGTAAGAACATAAAGAGAATACTTCGAGACACAACAAATAAAATAGTTTGGACACCGTATGAGATGATCAATAACCATCTTCCAACAGAAACATATAACATAAGAAGATCCGGATACAGGGCCAGAGGAAGACCTAAAACAAGATGGAACAATACAATCAAGACAACATTGAACAAATACGGATTCAAAGCAACCAAAGCGATGCATCTGGCCTTGGATAGACACCTAAAGCTCACAGTCACCAACCTTACGTTTAACAGCAAGTGTGGATATTCTGACCATCATGCAACTGGGGATAGACAATAGACATCACTTTAATTATTTTATGCTTTATAATGTGTGAAATAACCTATTACTGTGATCACACCTACATTATCTAATTATACAATCTCATAAGCCTAGGCTGGTAGGTGTACCACATTGTATGCATCAACATACATATGCTTCCAGCTATTTATATATTCAGCGATGTAGTTTTATTTTTTTAAAATCCCAACCTGATCAGTTATTTATGTTAACTGTCCCTGATGTCATGACCACCAGTAATATTTTTGGACAAATAATCATATCGGCATACTTGTCACAATCATGCAAGTATTTTGTCGTTTCACTATTGACACAAATGGTTCCAGTGGACCTGTATACATTTCTATTGTTTTTCTTACTTACACATTTGTTGTATGTGCCCTACATAATGTTCACAGAATTCGTCTTTGATATATGCAATCACATACCTGTGACTGTCTCTCCATATTTGCTGTGATTGTCCAACTCTCACAACCATACAATGCAACATAGTAGAGCATGCAAGTCTTGGAATAGTTACTAAAGTTATTTCCTTCCATTTCTTTAATTATGAAGACCATTTTCTAACGCTGCATGTGCAGGATCCGAATTATTTGGAAGTATTCTTCTCCTCACATTTATCTTAATCATAATGTTGCCCATTTATTATAATGTTGGCCTGTACTTCTATCTATGTTGTTATTGAAGGTCTGAATGTTTTCTGTATTGATCTCCATTCTCACGTTCTAGCAACTATTTTTAACTTCAGTGTTACTTTTGAAGTTCTAGTTTTGACCCAGCTGTAAGATATATATATATATGATTATTTAAGACAGATGATAGACAAGGCAAACAACAGGACATCACATTTCATACACATGATTCTTCTTCGTCCTCTTTCTTCAGTCAAAGTAAGACGCTGATATATATGTAATCAGTGAACTGTAATGTTGTTACCAGGCCTGTGACAGTGTCGTAGATAATTAATGATAGTTAAGGAGTTTGCCTCTCTCTTAGAGAGGAGTGCACTTTCAACCAGCGGACAAAGTACACATTTGGTTATATCAGGCACACTATCATAAAATATTAGAGGTAACAAAGCCTGTAATTCATTTATGATTTTATAAACTAAATTTTATAATGTAATAGGTTTATAATTGGTTAAGTGAGTGTCGTAGAGCTTGTCCGTCACAGCTGTATCATATGGACAATAGTTTTATTCTTATCGTGTGGTAAAACGAGCAGTTACAAAAAAAAATATATTCTGAAATTTCTGCAAATTATCCAGAGAGGCAAATATTCATGTAAAAACTCAAAATCTGCTAATAGATGTATTGTTTGAGTCTGCTGTGGCCTTTTCTCAATCTAAAATGATTGTTTTGTTGTTTTCTTCCAAACGTGTGTGTTATTGTCCGTTTAGCTGCATCGTTGAGTTGAGTTAACACAGTTATTCATTTAATATCACAGGCATATACACCATCGAGACCAGCACCGTGCAGTGGTGATGGGGCTTAGTTCAGCCATCAGGGGCTGGAAACTAAGACTGGTCGGGCAGTCCCACTCGATTAGGACCATAGTCCTGCCCAAGTAAGCAGAGTGCTGAAGACGGAGGCATCCAGCCAAAAGGCGCACAGATAATCAGGATGCCACGCACAAAACACAATGGAAACATGTCTACATCTATAAATAGTTATGATGCCTGCCCTGTGGCGGACGTTCAGGCAGGGACGGTGCCGGGCCCTATACCTCGAAAGGGCCCAACCTCAATTACTGTAAGTCCTTCTCAATTGCCCCGAGGAGCCAGGAGGCAAGACAATAGAGCTACTGGCCAAACAAACAAACGACCAATAAAAATAATGCACTGGAATGCTGAGGGTGTCAACAGTAAAAGAGATGGATACAGAAAAAAATTGGAACTTGAAAATGACCTTAGTGAAGAACAAGTTTGTATATGCTGTATCCAAGAAACACACCTCAGCAGCGACATAGCCTTCAAAATCAGAGGCTACCAGTGCTACCGATCTGACAGAAAGGACAGGCGAAAGGGTGGAATTCTGACACATGTTAAAAACAATATCAGCGCATGTCAGCTGGAAGTATATATGGAAGGGGCAGAATACCAGATGCTCCACCTAAAAACAGACAGTGCAGAATTCCATCTCCTGAACTACTACTGCCCAAATGATAAACCATTGGCACTAGACACAATTCCAGATAAAGATAGACTTATGGTGTGTGGTGACTTCAACAGCCACTCTCGGAGCTGGGGCTACGATCATATCGACAAGAGAGGTGAGGAACTTGAGAGCTGGCAGGATGAGAATAATCTCATCCTTATTAACCAGCCAGCAGACTCACCAACCTTCTACACGAGAGCATGGCACACCACCTATACACCAGACCTGGCATTCCAATCACCAAGCTTGGAATGGAACATCACACGTGTCGTTGGAAAGCAACTTGGAGGTAGTGACCACAGACCAGTATTTCTGGAAATCCACAATGAATTTACCAAGAACAGCAGCACGCTCAATAGGGGTAACTATAAAAGGGCAGACTGGAAAATGTACCAGCATTTAACCAGTGTTCTAGCTAAGGACATGAACTTGGACAAAGACATCAATAGAGCAGTGAGTGAATTTAATAGATGTATACTACATGCTGCTAGTAAAACCATACCCAGGGGGGCACGCAAAAACTACAAACCCTACTGTAATGATGAACTGGAAAAGCTGCAAAATGAGATGGAAACATCTAGACAGCAGGCTGAGAACAGACCTAGCCAAGAACATCACAACAAATATCAGCAAACAAAGGCTAAATTTCAAATAGCCAAGTTACAAGCCAGACAGAGCAGCTGGAAAGAAAAAAACAGAGTCGCTGAACCTAGAAAGAGATACTAGGAAATTATGGAAACTTGTAAAACAACTAAATGATGAAGGTACAGGGAGAAATACCAGGATCACACTTTATAAAGATAGAAACATTTTAACAGGTAAACATGCAGCTGATTACTTTACAGAAGACAATAACGTCAAAGTCAGCACAGACAAACAAGAGGAGGTTCGAGAGAACCAGCAAAACATTGGACAAGGCGAACCTATACCTGAAGTCATGGAGGCACCAATCACAATGAGAGAACTGGAGCATGCAGTATCCAAATTGAAAATAAAAAAGTCGCCTGGAGCTGATGGACTCCAATAAAATGGAGTCCATCATTATTGGACCATTTTATGGTCCAATAAAATGATTAGAAACCTGGGAATTGCAGCAAGAGCAAAGCTACTGCAGATCTTTAACACAAGCTGGTCCACAGGTAATGTACCACAGGTGTGGAGAGAAGCAATAATGATACCACTCCTCAAATCAGGAAAAGATGGCAACACAGTCTCCAACTACAGGCCCATCAGCCTCACAAGCTGTCTATGTAAAACAATGGAACGCATTATCAATCTTAGGATGCAGTGGTACCTTGAAAGTGAAAACCTTCTGGTATCACAGCAAGCAGGTTTCAGACAGTGCTACTCTACTGAAGATCAGGCAACCTACCTCTCCCAAGAGATTGAGGATGCCTTCCAAGAAAAGAAACTGGTACTAGCAGCATGGATAGACCTCAGGAAAGCATTTGATAAGGTCTGGAAAGAAGGGCTCCTAAAGAAATTGCGAAATTGCAGGGTTAGCTCAAGAATGTACAAATGGGTAAAAGCATACCTGCATAATAGAGGAGCCAGGGTACAATTAGATGGTCGCAAGAGCAAGAAAGTTCTACTGCGTCATGGAGTCCCCCAAGGAGGAGTCTTGTCACCCACACTTTTCTTGGTTTACATCAATGACCTAGTTGCTGAACTACCACACGGGATCAAAGTGGCAATGTATGCTGGCGACCTGGTGATCTGGTGCAGGGAAGAACATGTAACAGTGGCCACTAAACAAATACAAAGAGCTATCGATGTCCTAACTTTATGGGCAAATAGATGGTGCGTCAGCATTAACACAGATAAGTGCAGCACTACACTCTTTACCCTCTCACCAAAACAAAAAGCTGGTCATATCAAGATAGATGGAGAGCTCTTGAAAGAAGACAAACACCCACATAACTCAGAGTTACTTTTGATGATAAGCTGACATGGAAGCAGCACATAAACAAAGCAACAACAAAAGCCAGGAGGAAGTTAGCTATCCTGAGAAAACTAAGTGGAACCACATGGAGAGCCAGTGGAAATATACTCAGTAAAGTTTAACAGCAAGGCATAAGACCACACCTGGAATATGGTTCAGCTGCGTGGTGTCCTGCATCAAACACCACATTACAAGATCTAGATAAAGTGCAATACCAGGCACTTAGAATAATGTTGGGAGCAATGAAATCAACACCCATAGCAGAGATGCAGAAAATGGGAAGAATGCAAACACTTGGCGAACTCAGAGACACAAAAGTACTAATTCATGCAGAAAAGTTTCAGTGTATGCCTAGTCATCCAATGAAGGAAAGATTCCAAAATCTAGCAATGAGGCGACTGAAAAGGAGCAGATTTATCCATCAAGCTAAACGACTCCGTAGACAACTTACAGACCTACCTGAAGTTGACAGCCCCTTAAGGTCTGTTCCAGAACAAACCCCGTGGAGTGAAAGCCATGGAATGCCAATATACATTCAGACCCATGTGAAAGGAATAGTAAGCGAGGACGAACAGAACAGTGTGCAGCGAAGGACAGTCACCCTCAGTTTCTTGGATGAGGAATATCCACAAGATATATGAGTCAGAGTGTACACAGATGGGTCAGCACAGAATGCTGTGAGGAATGGAGGTGCAGGTGTATATATAGAATATCCACAAAAGCCTAGAGATACAATCAGAACACCGACAGGAAAATTCTGCAATAATTATGATGCAGAAATCCAGGCAATTAGTGTGGCAGCTAAAAAACTGCTGAACTTCAAATCTGGCCTACAGCCTGTGGTATTCCTGACAGATGCAAGGTCAGTGCGTCAAGCTCTACAGTCTGGAAAACTAACAGACTTGAAAAAACTACTTAGCGAATTGTCTCACCAGTATAGGGTAACCGTGCAGTGGATACCCTCTCACTGTGGAATACCAGGAAATGAAAAAGCAGACAAACTGGCTAAGGAAGGTGCTGCCGATGACCAACCAGATATACCAATCACCTACCATCAGAAAAAAACAGATGATCAAGTCAATAAGAAAGCCACAAACACCAACACAAGATGACTATCACATTATGAACAGATCAGAACAAGTTATAATTCTACGTCTCAGAACAGGACACAACCGACTCCGCAGTCACATGCATACAAAGTTCAAGATTGGCAACACGGCCATGTGTACATGTGGACAGGCAGCACAGAGTGCCAAACATATACTTCAAGAGTGTTCTGAACATGAAATGCTGAGGCAGACATATTGGCCAGAGGAAACAACACTGGAATCAAAGCTCTATGGGACACTGTATGAACTACAAAAGACAGTGAATTTTATTAAGGAGACAGAATTACAGATATAGACATGTTTCAAGTGAACGAAAGAAGTAGAAGAAGAACAGGCATATATTTTTGATTTGGAGGTCAACACAATGATTGCATCATCGTATGATGTCTCCTCCACACCATGGAAGATTCATCTTACAACAACGATAATGTACAAACAAGAAATAAACAATTACTGTCTTGTTAATGTCATGTACATGTTCTGTGGAGATCATCTTGTTCGCATGCATGGTTAACGCATCCCAACACATCTTATCTGTTCCCACAAGGGAAATATCAATCCCCTCAAGGGAAAGTTACCGTCCGGTGGACAGAAGAAGCGTTTCACGGGCTCTCTCAAACTTCTTCTGAATAATTTTAACATTAGCACCACATTCCGTCAGTCTGTCGCTCAGAATCGACAAGTAAAATCAGCACATGTGCTTTCATCGCAGAGATCTCAGAGGCACAGAAAAAAAACGTGCTGCCCACCTAGACAGAACCAACACACACATAGACATAGAACACACACACACAAACGACCAATTCTGATCACACGTGCCCTACATGTAGTAGGGGATACTGTGCCAGAATTGGACTTAACATTCATCTCTGCATACACGAGATATATGCAAAAAAAACACGCAGGAAAATGTTTGTCTTTATCTCTGCAAGAAAACACGCAGGAAAATGTTTGTCTTTATCTCTGCAAGAAAACAAGCAGGGAATTGGTTGTCTTTATCTCCTGAGATGGGCGGTCAATATTTATTTTACAGTAATGAGAAATTAAATATTCAAAATATGTTTAATATAATGTATAGTTGTAGCATCCACGGCAATGTATTGTATATGAAGAGTGGTGATTATTATTGTCGTAAGTCTAAATTATTCTCATTCATTTCTATTTAAAAAAAATCATTTCTAATTATTTCATCAGGTAACACTGTTCTTTAGTGATATAGTTGGATTCACAAACATATCAGCAGCAAGTACACCTTTGCAGGTATTTGCATCATTTGTGTAATAATTGTAGCTTACATATTCATTAAGGTTATATCATTCTTTTAGCGTCTCATTTATCATAATCATCATCAAGTGTCGTCTCGGCAACGAAGTTTGGCTGCTATGGATCTCCAACATCCCTGTCTCTTGTCTTGGTGTTGCACTCTGCTAGACTGTAACCTGTCCATCGTGTGATGTTACTCTCCCACTTGTAAGTTGGTTCCTAATCTTTAGGTGTTGTTTATCCATTGCTTGGCTTTGGGGTGTACGTGCTAAGGTTCCACTCTTTTCCACGGTGGCCAGCCAATATTCATTCTTATGCCCAGAATTTGCCTCTTGTACTTCACACACTTTCCTGTTTCGCCGTTTGAGCCGTTGATCCATTTGGATTCCTCCGCCTCGTGCGCCGTCACAGACTTTTTGTCTGGTGATGAACATTCCCTATTGTTGACATTTAGGATGCCTCTGTGCGAAGAAATTCTACGCTGTGAACTTAGCCAATAGCTAGAGTAGTCGAGACACCATTTTTTGTCTGTATCGAAGATAGGTAGTTCGCGAGTCGGAACATGTTCTGGATGGATACATGTTCACTATTCAGTATAATATCTATGATAACAAAAACTATGATGTCCAGCACAATTGTAAATATAATGCATATGTTAATAGAGACTATGATATCCATCATACATACATATATACTGCAAATGATAACACAAATATGATATCCATTGTGCATTTATCTATACTGCATATGATAGCAGACACTATGATATCACCATACGTATATCTGTACTGCATTTGTTTACAAAAGCTATGATATCCAACAAACATGTATTTATACTGTATATGACAACAAAAACTAAGATATCCCGTGTACATATATCTATATTGCATATGATAACAGAAACTATGATATCTTTAAAAACTGTATTATTCAGCAAGCTTGTAATTAAGGAGAAACCGCTGTTAAATACAAACATGCACAGACAAATACTGCAACAAACATGCACCGACGAATAAAGCAACAAACATTCACAGATATATACTGCAACAAACATGCACCGACAAATACTGCAACAAGCATGCACCGACAAATACTGCAACAAGCATGCACCCACAAATACTGCAACAAGCATGCACCCACAAATACTGCAACAAACATGCACCCACAAATACTGCAACAAACATGCACCGACAAATACTGCAACAAACATGCACCCACAAATACTGCAACAAACATGCACCGACAAATACTGCAACAAGCATGCACCCACAAATACTGCAACAAGCATGCACCGACAAATACTGCAACAAGCATGCACCCACAAATACTACAACAAACATGCACAGATAGATACTACAACAAACATGCACAGATAGATACTACAACAAAAATTTACATATGATGATGTTCGTCCGTCGTGATCGACGATGACCAAAAACTCAACCATAATAATAATAATAATAAATAATAAAAATAATAAAAGTTAATAGTGCGTTTTTAAATGACTAGCAAGTCCAATGCGCGCACAAAATGTTCTTTTACAGAATTAACAACAATAGAGGGTATCTATGTGAGGTTGAGATATTTTTTCTTTTCTACGTGTCCGCTTCTGTCTTGAAGTATCTTGTCTGAATTCTTCCGCCGCTAGTGCTTCCGTGCTAATGCTGTAACACCATGCTGCTCTATCCTCAGCGAGGCTCTCCCGAGCGCCTAAGTCAATGTTAAGATGTTTAAAAGATGGCTTGAGCGTGTCTTTGAAGCGCTTTTTCTGTCCACCAGCTTTTCGAAATCCTGCCTTGAGTGCTCCATAATATATTTGTTTGGCAAACGCGAGTTCTCCATACGTACAAGATGTCCTACCCAGCGTGCTTGCGCCTTCATAAGTATTGTATGGATGCTTATTGAGGTTGATTTTTCCAAGACCTCGTAGTCTGGTACTTTGTCCCACCAATGGATGTTTAGTAATTTACGTAGGCAGGTAAGATGGAAATGAATATATATATATATATATATATATATATATATATATATATATATATATATATATATATATATATATATATATATATATATATATATATATATATATATACTGCAGTAAACATGCACCGACAAATAATGCAACAAACATGAACAGATATATACTCCAACAAACATGCACAGATAGATAATGCAACAAACATGCACCGACAAATACTGCAACAAACATGCACCGACATATACTGTTGTTGTAATTTTACGGTTTCTCTTGGTCTGGCATTTTTTCTAAGATTTTCTTGAGATTATCCAAATCCCAGTCAACTGTCTGACTTAATGTCACTATATAATGCAATGCTATGCGCTAGAGTCTTCAATAAAAATGGGACTTTACCGTGACTTTATTGCATTCTCTAGGTATGCTGTAGATTAAAAGAAAGTTTGATTCATCCCAGCGGCCCCGTCATGCTTTGTCAGCAGGGTTCATCAGCGAAGAGATCATGGAGTTACCTGACCAAATACACACCTAACCTTCTTCATCGCCTATTAAGATATGCATGACGGTAGACAGTGTTAATATTCATTGCTCTTCTTTCCTGCTTCTACATCACACCTGCGACATGTACTAGTACAGATATAAGTATCGGCAAGAGATATGCCTGGATGAATGTATCGATATATGTATATGAAAGGTATATTGATAACACACACATATTTCTAGATATATGCTCTAACTTCTTGCAGGTTGTAGACCTGTTGAATGAATTATATCGATTTTTTGACGATATTTTGGATCACTATGATGTCTATAAAGTTGAAACAATTGGAGACGCGTACATGGTTGTCAGTGGTTTACCCAACAGGTAATTCAAGTATGTCACGACTGTCTTAGAAATGCGATATTGAATTATTCGTGTAGAAAATTATTCATGATTGGTGTCGTCTCTTGTTGATATTCAACAACTGTTTTAACAACAATATTTCACGATGCCAACTGATTGCGTATTTCTTGAATTGTTTCCTTAGTTCAATGGTAATCGTATATGTATGTGTGTGCCCTAATTTGTGTGTACATAAGACTAACGGCACATCTTATTTCTGCTCACTTTACTAAATCTTGACATGTCATGGTGATTAAGCCCCGGTTGCCTAATGTTCCAGTGATCGCCTTTTCCAATCTGGCTCAGGGTGTTATTTTTATTTGTTTTTACAAAATAAGCTCTTTATTTCTTCTGTATTTTCGCTGTATACCCCTTTATGCCTTGCATCGCCAACGGTAGAAGAGTTCTCTGGAGATGACGTTTTGTGTGCTTAATATATGTTTGTTTATTGACTATTTTATTTTTATAATTTATCGTTTGCAAGTTGAGATCACGAGAAGAACAGCAATGACTATACAAAATTTAAACAGCTAAAGAAAGTATGGCAATGTATTACCATAAGAACCAAATTGTGTTTACTACGAACATGTGCATTTCCTGTGGCGACATATGGATGTGAAACATGGACACTAAATAAAACAGTGGCCAAGAGAATAACATCATTTGAATTAAAGTGTTATAGAAGAGTTTTGAGAATACCATGGACAGCAAGGAAAACAAACCAGAAATTGTTACGAACAATTAACGTCCATGATGGCTGGCTTCTGAACACCATATTAAAGAAAAAGCTAGTTTTTTTGGTTACATTAAGAGAAACGACGGCATGGAGAGATTGTTACTGGAGGGGATGATAGAAGGCAACAGGGGCAAAGGCCGCCCATGACGCCTTTGGACAAAAGACATTCAGGATTTCCTACGCATGTCACTAGAAGAGGCAGGACAGCTTGCTCAAGACCGCGGAGAATCCAAGAGATCCATAGGAAAGACTACATTCTGGAAAGAATATGTCACCTGATGATATTATTGTTTGCAAGGTCTGCCCCTGGTTTTGTATCCATCGTGTCTGCAATACCGTTTAAGGGGCACTATCTGATGGTAGTCTTGAAGCATGCAAAATCCAATTAGTCTGTTGTCTTCTTATGTAATGCATGATCGGCATTGTTTTTTAGCCTTCTGATGTATTCGTTCCTGATTTTATATCTTATTGTTAGTCTGAGGATTCTATGTAGACAAGACATTTCTGTTGTAGCAAGTTTTCTTTTGGATTCTGATGTCCACGTTTGACATTGGTAGCATAGTGATGGTATGACGATCGTTTTATATAGAACAGTTTTGGTGTTCACGCTCACATATTTTTTTTGGATAGTAAGAGACATCTGCCCCAAGATCCGGTATTCTGCTATGTTGCATCTATGTTGGATTTCTTAGATGTTTTCACATTCAATACTATTTACTTCCTAGATAAGTGATTTATTGCATCTGTTTATGTTGTTTATCATTGATTAGAATAGTGATAGTTCGTTCTTTTTTTTTAGATTGACATTACCTCAGTTTGTCTGTGCTTATCTTCATGTTCATCATCAAGTGACATATTCTTTCCAGAACGAATTCTTTCCTATGGATCTCTTGAATTCTCCGCGGTCTTGAGCAAGTTGTCCTGTATCTTCCAGTGACATGCGCAGGCATTCATGAGCATCTTTTGTCAAACGGCGTCTTGGTCGGCCTTTGCCCCTGTTGCCTATCTTCATGTTAAAGTCATTAAATGTTGCGTGGAGTCTATGTATATGTTATTGTATCTGTTTCTTTGTTGTTGCTATTATTGCTTGATCAATGCAAAATAATTTCTTGGAAAATTATCCGGGATTATTAGTTAAAGATATGGAGTGACGTGAAATGAACGGAAGGTGACATGTTTATTCATTGAGAAGCATAGATTATATTCTAAGCAAATCCGGGTACAATAAAGTTAATTTTGAACATGTCTATTGAAGCTGCTGAAATTTAGTTGGAATGTTGCACCAATACTGGTGAGATGTAATAGGACCATTGTCCTGACACAGTAGTGATTTAGTAGGACCATTGTTCTGATACGCGGGAGATATGTGAGAACAAATGTTTGAGTTTGTGAACCAATGCAAATGCAAATAAATTAGATATCGTATGTGGATCTCTTGTTGAGTCCAGACGCAAGACCAATCGGTTTCACCTTAATGGCTAGGGACAGAATCGTATTCGCAACCTGAATGTTAATCAAAGATATAGTGATAACACAGACATTACTGATGGTGATGTGTAAATAAGCAAAAAATGAAGTATTCAAAGAACTCGAGAAGTGTAGAGGATGGAAAATCATTGTATTCGGGTTCCACTTAATGTACTCAGTCCAATTCAATAGAACAGCACACGACCGGTCGAAAGTACCACTTACGTTAGGTAGCTTCATTCAATAATCACCAGAGTTTTCCAAAATGAAAAAATCTAGGTATTGCTCACACCAATTCTGGTTTTCCTGATAAATGCTGCTGTATTTGACATATCATCAAGTTTCCCATACAAAAGAACTGGAGAAGAAATTTAATTCATTTAAAAATGAATGCCTTAGAAAAATCACTTAAATATTGGTTGGGAAGAATTCAAATCAAACAAGCGAGTACGAGAAAACAGCAAAACTTCAATATGTTTTTACAACACTAGGAAGAAAACAGATGAACTTGTATTGAATTTTCTCAGTATGATGCTAATCTTCGAAATACCGCCACCCTTTTTAAAATACATTTTGTTTAATGCCGCCCCTTTAATGTATTTTTAATAATGCCGTCTGCTGTGGCCGCCTCTCTTCATTGTAGATTAATATGGGACACATGCTTAAAACTAAATGATAACATCAGAAAACACCAAATTAAGTTGTTCTGATATGCTTTCAGAATACCATCAGATAGTATTGTAAATATTTAATCTTTATTCAGATACGATGTATACAAAGCCAGGGACAGTCACTTCAAAAGAGGGATGCCATAAATAAATGAATCAATGAAAACAGATATAGGTCTATATAAAGCACACAAAAAGGCAATCTCCAGAGAACTCTTCTACAAGTCATAAAGTGATATAACGCAAAAAGAAAGTCATAATAAATGGAAATCGACTTCTGTTAAAATCATTATTTAGGTTCCAGATAGCAAAAAAAAATAAAAAAAATAACCAAGATACATTCTTCGCAAAATAGTTGTCAAAAAAGACTATGGATCTCAACAATATGCAAGAAACACACTGTAGCATCACATTGCACAAACTGAAGAGCAGTACTTTCTAACCTTTGCACCGTATTCGGCGCTGATGGAACATATATAGATAAATAGATATATAGATACAAGTTTTCCATACCGCTTACTGCGGGTGTCTGTCTGTACCAGTGCTCCTCGCTCAATTGGTTTAGTGTGTTAAAGTCTTGTAGGATATGTTCTGCTGTAAAATATACGTGCTAACATTAAAAAACGTGTTCTGAATCAAAAATGTTTCCTCATCAACAGAGATGTAAAGAATAAACAAAAACCTACAGAAATGTCCAATGACACGTGGAAAACAAACATATTTGAAGGAAAGAAACATGATCCGACATTATAACTGTTGGATTGATTGACTGATAGCTAAATGCACTTTTAATGACATGAGGAAAATATTAACATCTAAACAAATTACAAACAAGGTAATATGAAAATTATAAAATGGTACACCTATTCTATAGCTGTATGCAAAATAATTCAACTGTTTTTTAATTACTTTTACAAAAGATATTCGCTGATTGGACATCATTCAATCTATCGACTGTGTTCACCTGGTCATTAACTTCTCGCGGTTACCTGAAATGTACTCACCTCATGATTCGTGGAGTCATTCAATACGTCAAAGTCAAAACACTACCTTTGACAATAACTCCAAAGATTGACATATTCATGGTAATCACGTGAAACTTTCTGAAAACACTATTTTCTGGCGATATTATTGAATGCCCATAACATAATCGAATAAATGCAGTTGAAAATTTAATGCGCAAATATGGTTCATCTCACTACAGAACAACGATACATAATCATTGAACGCTTACAGATTGGACAATCACAAAGTGTAGTGGTCAGACATTATAATGTGGTTAGAAGTACCATTAATCGAATTATGGGTGATTTCCGCAAACTGATTCAGCGATGTGGAAGACCCAGAGTCACAAATTTTGCCGAAAAAAGCTTCATACGGCTGCATCACCTCGGAAATGGATTTATATATGCGTCTTCCACAGTCCAGTAAATACCAGCAACTCGTTGAATTTTAAAACAATCGGTCAGGAACCGGCTTCACAACGTTGGTCATTTGATTAGAAGACCCTGAAAAGGTCCTTTTCTTACGGACCGGAATCGTTAGAACCGACTGCAGTTTACGAACAAGCAGCGTCAATGGACCGTACGAATTAGTTTTGAATCAGTGATTTAGTGATGAATCAGTGTTGTGCTCCAGAGATACGATTGACGAAGAGAAGTTAACCGCAGAGTCCTTGAAAAGCATTAATGAGACTCATCCACATGTTGATGGAGGTGTACTGATGTTTGGGGGGGGGGAACATCAACATCATCGGAAGAAGTAATCTGGTGCAAATTGAAGGACGCCTGCATGCCGAACGAAACGTCACTGAAATTGTACTTCCTGGCGTCCTTCCAATATTGGCTACACGAGGGTCAATTTTCAGCAGGATAAAGCTCGACCTCATTTGGAAAAAACATCACCAAGTTCCTCGCTGAGAACACTTATCTAATATAAATCTGTGATGAGTCTTTATTATTTTATTCGTATACAGACTATGTTCAATGTACCAATCTTGTTACACATTTTTGGATTAATAAATAACATTGGAAAATATTATTTATCCTGCCATAAATATTTCACCCACAGTTGTCACAGAAACACACTCGCATGAATTTATGTTTCTAATACCAACATTTTCCAAATTAATGGAATGAATCAATAACAATGTCGTTAAACATAATGAGCGTGTTTTTCCTGATCAGAAATGGTAGCGCTCATGTAGCGGAGATATCCCTCATGGCGTTGGAACTGTTAAAAGCTGCAAAAGACTTTAAAATCCCTCATATGACACATCGATCTTTAGAGCTACGAATAGGATGTCACTCGGGTAAGTACGATTACTCGTATCTATATTTGTGTTAGCCTATATTTATGTTTCTGATATCGATTCTGTAAGTTTTATCTTTGAAATATATCATCACGTTATTACTAATGACAATAATTAGTTAATATTTAAATCCAACCAGCGATTACTGATAACTATGTAGTGTAAACGATATCAAATATCATATATATTTATAGTCATGGGAAATGTAACAAATCTTACCAAACTATATTTTACACAAGAGTATTATATATTATGATATTGATAACAGCAATCAATTTTCATAATTAAATATTTACTTACAATATTATGATTACATAAATCAATAGTGAAACGATTAAGATACTATATCAAATATATACATGGTAAGTCAATGTTGAAATAATAAATAACAAGGGCTAAATAACAGTTTTACGATCATCATTCCGACCAAAACAACTTTAGTCATCAACGGATATTTTCTCTCCACAGGTGAATGATTATTGATCGCATTCACACTTGCCGTTAAGCGTAGGGATGGGAGATTAAGCTCTCGTTTCAAGGCCAGATGTGTCGCCGCGGTTGCATTTAGTCCATGTTTGTTCAACGCCATCTTGATATTTTCTATCCGCCGTTTTCTGGGTCTGCCTTTGGCTTTACGCCCGAATATTCTTGTATTATATGCTCTTATTGGTAATTGGTTTGGCTTCATTCTCATAAGTTGACCGAACCATTTGACTTGCTGTCTCTCAATATGTTCAATACATGATATTATACCAACTTCTTTCCTAATTTCTTCATTTCTTATTTCATCTAATTTGGTATCCATTGCCGCTTTTCTTAGACACTTCATTTCACATGTGACGATTTTTCTTTGCCGCGATCTGCTAAAGACCATGTTAGACATTGGTAGCAGAAACTGGTAACGGACCAGTGAATTGTCCAAAATATAACTGCCGTACTTTCCCAGATAAAGGGTTTACTTTTATACGTTTTATGACATCTGTTCCGATCCAGAATATGTAATTTTCTGACATCACTGACTGCCTAGAAACAAATGGCTACCATAATCGAAAATTTGTTGAATAAATAGAAAGCATGTTACTGACTCGAAGATTTTAACCGGATTCCATGATGTGCGTCACACACTTAGAGCCTCCTCATATGCGAGCGCACCACATACAACTCTCCTACATTAGATATCTCGACCTTCAACCACTGATTGAGAATCATAGATTATACAAGGTAAATAATTTGCGGGAGAACATTGTCTACATTGTTTCGGTTCGGTTTCCGCTAAAAAAGGTTAAAATTGTATTGTGGAGGAACTGAAACTTCTATTTAACACATTATATGTATATATATACTTGGTTATTCTTGGCTTCATTTAATTATTCCTGTCGTGATTTAAACATAGGTCAACAAATACACAGCCATGCAAGTAGCGATACACAACCAACCATATATATATATATATATATATATATATAATTGTAGTTAGTATCATTGATCAACGATCGAAAATTCCACTGAATAATAATAAATAAAGATTGCTCTTTATGGGTGCCAGTCATCGAACACCAATATAACGCTGTTATCATAAGTATCACCGGGTAATAGAAGAACAAACGTCATAAAATTGGTTCAATCTTCAGTGTCGTAGAAACTACTGCAATGATGTTTCATGGTTGGCGCAGCAACTACATCAATGGAGTTTCATTATTGACGCAGTAACTACTGCAATAATGTTGCATATTATTTGGTTTTCGAGTAAAATCGTCGAGGGCCCAACATCACCTCTTGCTAACACAATATGACAGATCATTCACACTCATCTAAAAAAATGCTGCTCACACTTCAATATCATTTGTAGAACTCGACTTATCATCTGAGTACATCACATCAAAGTAGAAGCGTTTTTTGGGGGGTTTTTATTTAAATTTTGTGTGATCTGAAGGAGGAACAGCATCAGCACAGAAAATGATAGTCCTAACAACGCATTCTCCATCTATATATAGTGTCTAACACCGCTTTCTCCATCTATATATAATGTGTCTAACACCGTTTTCTCCATCTATATATAGTGTGTCTAACACCGCTTTCTCCATCTATATATAGTGTGTCTAACACCGCTTTCTCCATCTATATATAGTGTGTCTAACACCGCTTTCTCCATCTATATATAGTGTGTCTAACACCGCTTTCTCCGTACCATATGTGATATATCTCACACCGCTTTCTCCGTACCATATATATGGTGTGTCTAAAGCGATACTGACCTTACTATCTTGCTATACGATTTCGAGGTATGGGCAGTGTACAACATATATGCCAGTGTTAAACCACCTTAATACTTGCTGTATCAACCGACGTATCATGATAAGGTGATAAGATAATGTAGCTGAAAATGAAATCCTCACTTAGAGCCAATATCCAAAGAATCTACACAATGCTGAAGAAGATCCTACTGAATTGGATCGAAAATGTTGTGGGCATGCCTGACAAACGTACCCCAAACAGCTGATGTATGCTGAGGTCTTTAAGGAAAAAACCAATGGCCGTTGGAAGAAGAAAAGTTAACAAATGTTTTAAAGTGTCTCCAAATAGCTTCAACATCGACGTCACATCATGGGTATCTCCAGCTCAGGATTGCACGGTGGGACGCAACAACACCAAGACACATGCTTGCATTGATAAGAAACATCCAATCTCAAAAGCACATATAACACCTACTGTCCAAAACAAAACACACACACAAAACAGAACAAAATAAAACACAGATGTGCAATTCTGATCTTAAGTGTTCCAGTGGTTGCCAGGATTGAAATTTTTAATGTTCTACGCACAAATAAGAGATACACAACAATACAAGTCTGAAACTGAGGTAATCATCGCCCATGATAGACGGCGACAACACAAGAGATATACAACAACACAAGATATATACAACAACACAAGAGATATACAACAACACAAGAGATATACACAACAACACAAGAGATATACAACAACACAAGAGATATACACAACACAAGAGATATACAACAACACAAGAGATATACACAACAACACAAGAGATATACAACAACACAAGAGATATACAACAACAACACAAGAGATATACACAACAACACAAGAGATATACACAACAACACAAGAGATATACAACAACACAAGAGATATACACAACACAAGAGATATACAACAACACAAGAGATATACACAACAACACAAGAGATATACAACAACACAAGAGATATACAACAACACAAGAGATATACACAACAACACAAGAGATATACAACAACACAAGAGATATACAACAACAACACAAGAGATATACAACAACACAAGATATATACAACAACACAAGAGATATACACAACAACACAAGAGATATACAACAACACAAGAGATATACAACAACAAAAGAGATATACAACAACACAAGAGATATACAACAACACAAGAGATATACAACAACACAAGAGATATACAACAACACAAGATATATACAACAACAACACAAGAGATATACACAACAACACAAGATATATACAACAACACAAGAGATATACAACAACACAAGAGATATACAACAACACAAGATATATACAACAACACAAGAGATATACAACAACACAAGAGATATACACAACAACACAAGAGATATACAACAACAACACAAGAGATATACAACAACACAAGAGATATACAACAACACAAGAGATATACAACAACAATACAAGAGATATACAACAACACAAGATATATAAAACAACACAAGATATATACAACAACACAAGAGATATACAACAACACAAGAGATATACAAAAACACAAGAGATATACAACAACACAAGAGATATACAACAACACAAGAGATATACAACAACACAAGATATATAAAACAACACAAGAGATATACACAACAACACAAGAGATATACAACAACAACACAAGAGATATACAACAACACAAGAGATATACAACAACACAAGAGATACACAACAACACAAGAGATATACAACAACACAAGAGGTATACAACAACACAAGAGATATACAACAACACAAGAGATGTACAACAACACAAGAGATATACAACAACACAAGAGATATACAACAACACAAGAGATATACAACAACACAAGAGATATACAACAACACAAGAGATATACAACAACACAAGAGATATACAACAACACAAGAGATATACAACAACACAAGAGATATACAACATCACAAGAGATATACAACAACACAAGAGATATACAACAGCACAAGAGATATACAACAGCACAAGAGATATACAACAACAACACAAGAGATATACAACAACACAAGATATATACAACAACACAAGAGATATACAACAACACAAGAGATATACAACAACAACACAAGAGATATACAACAACAACACAAGAGATATACAACAACATAAGAGATATACACAACAACACAAGAGATATACAACAACACAAGAGATATACAACAACAACACAAGAGATATACAACAACACAAGAGATATACACAACAACACAAGAGATATACAACAACACAAGAGATATACAACAACAACACAAGATATATACAACAACACAAGAGATGTACAACAACACATGAGATATACAACAACAACACAAGAGATATACAAAAACAACACAAGAGATATACAACAACACAAGATATATACAACAACACAAGAGATATACAACAACACAAGAGATATACAACAACACAAGAGATATACAACAACACAAGAGATATACAACAACACAAGAGATATACAACAACACAAGAGATATACAACAACAACACAAGAGATATACAACAACACAAGAGATATACACAACAACACAAGATATACACAACAACACAAGAGATACACAACAACACAAGAGATATACACAACAACACAAGAGATATACAACAACACAAGAGATATTCACAACAACACAAGATATATACAACAACACAAGAGATATACAACAACACAAGAGATATACACAACAACACAAGATATACACAACAACACAAGAGATACACAACAACACAAGAGATATACACAACAACACAAGATATATACAACAACACAAGAGATATACAACAACACAAGAGATATACAACAACACAAGATATATACAACAACACATGAGATATACAACAACACAAGATATATACAACAACACAAGAGATATACAACAACACAAGAGATATACAACAACACAAGATATATACAACAACACAAGAGATATACAACAACACAAGAGATATACAACAACACAAGAGATACACAACAACACAAGAGATACACAACAACACAAGAGATATACAACAACACAAGAGATATACAACAACACAAGAGATATACAACAACACAAGAGATATACAACAACACAAGAGATATACAACAACACAAGATATATACAACAACACAAGAGATATACAACAACACAAGAGATATACAACAACACAAGATATATACAACAACACAAGAGATATACAACAACACAAGAGATGTACAACAACACAAGAGATATACAACAACACAAGAGATATACAACAACACAAGAGATATACAACAACACAAGAGATATACAACAACACAAGAGATATACAACAACACAAGAGATATACAACAACACAAGAGATATACAACAACACAAGAGATATACAACAACACAAGAGATATACAACAACACAAGAGATATACAACAACACAAGAGATATACAACAGCACAAGAGATATACAACAGCACAAGAGATATACAACAACAACACAAGAGATATACAACAACACAAGAGATATGTACAACACAAGAGATATACAACAACACAAGAGATATACAACAACAACACAAGAGCTATACAACAACAACACAAGAGATATACAACAACAACACAAGAGATATACAACAACACAAGAGATATACAACAACACAAGAGATATACACAACAACACAAGAGATATACAACAACACAAGAGATATACAACAACACAAGAGATATACAACAACACAAGATATATACACAACAACACACGAGATATACAACAACACAAGAGATATACAACAACACAAGAGATATACAACAACAACACAAGAGATATACAACAACACAAGAGATATACACAACAACACAAGAGATATACAACAACACAAGAGATATACAGCAACAACACAAGATATATACAACAACACAAGAGATATACAACAACACAAGAGATATACAACAACAACACAAGAGATATACAACAACAACACAAGAGATATACAACAACACAAGATATATACAACAACACAAGAGATATACAACAACACAAGAGATATACAACAACACAAGAGATATACAACAACACAAGAGATATACAACAACAACACAAGAGATATACAACAACACAAGAGATATACACAACAACACAAGAGATATACACAACAACACAAGATATACACAACAACACAAGAGATATACAACAACACAAGAGATATACACAACAACACAAGATATATACAACAACACAAGAGATATACAACAACACAAGAGATATACACAACAACACAAGAGATATACAACAACACAAGAGATATACACAACAACACAAGAGATATACAACAACACAAGAGATATACACAACAACACAAGAGATATACAACAACACAAGAGATATACAACAACACAAGAGATATACAACAACACAAGAGATATACACAACAACACAAGAGATATACACAACAACACAAGAGATATACAACAACACAAGAGATATACAACAACACAAGATATATACAACAACACAAGAGATATACAACAACACAAGAGATATACACAACAACACAAGATATATACACAACAACACAAGAGATATACAACAACACAAGAGATATACAACAACACAAGATATACACAACAACACAAGAGATATACAACAACACAAGAGATATACAACAACACAAGAGATATACACAACAACACAAAACATTTTATCCTCGCTTGCGAATAACATCTCTTTATATTATAGCTGGATAAGTCAATTGATTTTAATTGTTTAGTATGGTCACTTCATTATTTTGTTAATGTTTTCAATTCTAGGATCAGCAGTAGCAGGAGTAGTTGGCAATAAGATGCCCAGATATTGTTTGTTTGGTGACACTGTTAACACAGCAAGTCGCATGGAGTCTCACGGACAACGTAAGTCCTCGCTTTCAATAAGCCAATATGTTGTATGTGTTTGTTAGCACTCAGTAACATTAATGTTATATTTTTCAATAACGTTTTTGACTATTATCGGACATGCACTTAGAATAAAGAATAATATATTGCCAAACAGAAACATGGATGCAGTTAACAGCGGACAGTTAAGGCGACTAAGAGAAACGCTTCGCAGAACTGAACTTTAAACAAGTTTCACTAGCCTTGCTCTCAAACAAATGTAATTATTTGAGTAATTATTCGCAGTCGCTATGGTGCATCAAGACAATCTTGTCAGAAACTAATATTCAGGAAAAAATATTATAAAACTTCAATAGTCTTGCTATATGAAGAAATAGACTCTGAAACATTATTTTAAATATAAGACAAGCTGCTCAGCTGTGTCTGTTCTACACACGGGTGCAAATATATTAGCAAGACTCCAACCTGAATCAAATGTACTTGATAAACTGTGTAGAAGACACCTGCTTCCACTACCACAGATTGTTAGTTGACACACTGATGAACCAACATGGCTACCACTTTCGGAATTTGTGTGCCTACTATAAACAATATTCGCTAAAGCTTAAATATAAGGAAAGTGCGTGAAACGTAACAAAATTTCATATTTCTGTTTTGTACGTTTGTGTGTCGTAATAATATCCATTCGTCGTATTTTTATGTTTTGTGCATTTATTGATAAGAACTTTTGGTTGAATATGTTTTGTGTATTGAAATGTGTATATTTTCTTGTTTGCACATCATTATCCACTAGTTTTAGTTATAGTTCGTCGTGTCTGATCGAAGCGAATATATGAACCTGTGTTTTACGTAAGTACAATTGCTAAGGCTTAAGCGATGTACCTGAGTAATTTTATATCTTTTTCAAAATAATTACCATCTATATCTAATTCATCGTCCTCTGAATCTTCAAACACAATCTCAACAACTTGTCCAGCTGTTTTTGAACACATACAAGATCCTTATTTTCAACATGTCGTTTTTGGTTTAAAATACTAAAACTACGCAGGACACGTTGTCAGCACGTGTACGACATTGTGTGAAGCATCTATCCCACAATTCAATGCATAGGCCTACACAGTGACGTCGGTAACATTAGTAAATAGATGTGTCAATAATAATTAATATGAGGTACTGATTTCTGAAGCCGAAATACAGACAACTCGATATCTTGGGGTACCTTGTGTTTGTGTAAAACTCGGAAGTTCGGAATCAGGGATTCTAAAAGTTAATTATTGGAGTTAACAGTAGCTACACTGTTTTACTATACTCTGTATTAAACAATGCTTTTTTTCAATGTCTTGTTTTCCAGCTAACCGTATTCACATAAGCCTCTCCACCAATAACCTGTTAATGAAGTTAAGAGGTTTCACAACAGAGTCTCGTGGCCTGGTAGAGATTAAGGTGAAGCCTAAATTTCATTTTCCATATGTAATGTCATTAATAATTTCTAATACGTATGTGAAGTCAATGACATGCGTGGTAGGTCGCTTGCAACATATGGGGCCAATAGATGAAAATGATAAAAGGTTGACACATTGCAACTGTGTCACTATTATTGCTTGTGATAGATGTTAAGTTGTACTTTTAACTCTAGATTGCGGTTTCGCTAACATGTTCTTGTTATTATTGAAGTCACCAGTCCAGGTATGAATCTTGTGCTCGCTTGATCACATCACATATACGAACCAGATGATTGTGCAAAAGTATTGCCTGTAGATGTAGTAGTCTGTAGATGTAGTAGTTTGTAGATGTAGTAGTCTGTAGATGTAGTAGTCTGTAGATGTATTAGTTTGTAGATGTAGTAGTCTGTAGATGTAGTAGTCTGTAGATGTATTAGTTTGTAGATGTAGTAGTTTGTAGATGTAGTAGTCTGTAGATGTAGTAGTTTGTAGATGTATTAGTTTGTAGATGTAGTAGTCTGTAGATGTAGTAGTTTGTAGATGTAGTAGTCTGTAGATGTAGTAGTCTGTAGATGTATTAGTTTGTAGATGTAGTAGTCTGTAGATGTAGTAGTTTGTAGATGTAGTAGTCTGTAGATGTAGTAGTCTGTAGATGTAGTAGTCTGTAGATGTAGTAGTTTGTAGATGTAGTAGTCTGTAGATGTAGTAGTTTGTAGATGTATTAGTTTGTAGATGTATTAGTTTGTAGATGTAGTAGTCTGTAGATGTAGTAGTCTGTAGATGTAGTAGTCTGTAGATGTATTAGTCTGTAGATGTAGTAGTCTGTAGATGTAGTAGTCTGTAGATGTAGTAGTCTGTAGATGTAGTAGTCTGTAGATGTAGTAGTCTGTAGATGTAGTAGTCTGTAGATGTAGTAGTCTGTAGATGTAGTAGTCTGTAGATGTATTAGTTTGTAGATGTTGTAGTCTGTAGATGTAGTAGTCTGTAGATGTAGTAGTTTGTAGATGTAGTAGTCTGTAGATGTAGTAGTTTGTAGATGTAGTAGTCTGTAGATGTAGTAGTTTGTAGATGTAGTAGTCTGTAGATGTAGTAGTTTGTAGATGTATTAGTTTGTAGATGTATTAGTTTGTAGATGTAGTAGTCTGTAGATGTAGTAGTCTGTAGATGTATTAGTTTGTAGATGTAGTAGTCTGTAGATGTAGTAGTCTGTAGATGTATTAGTTTGTAGATGTAGTAGTCTGTAGATGTAGTAGTTTGTAGATGTAGTAGTCTGTAGATGTAGTAGTCTGTAGATGTATTAGTTTGTAGATGTATTAGTTTGTAGATGTAGTAGTCTGTAGATGTAGTAGTTTGTAGATGTAGTAGTCTGTAGATGTAGTAGTTTGTAGATGTAGTAGTCTGTAGATGTATTAGTCTGTAGATGTATTAGTCTGTAGATGTATTATTCTGTAGATGTATTAGTCTGTAGATGTAGTAGTCTGTAGATGTCGAAAAATTATTACCAATACTACCTGCTTCCCTTCAGGGAGTTGCACAGAGATGATGCTTGTGAATCGGGCAAGTATCGGTATAAATACTCATTATTCTTTCAATTTAAAGCGATATGTAACATCAAGCATTGTCTGACGATTTTCTGAAGAGAGAAGAGTTTTCATTCCAGACATGCAAAGATGTATGCAATACCACAATGTACGACTTCTCTATTGACCACATAAGCTAGGGAAATATTGCTGAAGACGATGCTGCATAGAAATTTGGCTCTGCGCAAAGGTACATGCAATGTTGAAAACCTTTTGAGGGACAGGGTTGAATGGAAGTGCCCCGCGCACACAAAGAAATAGCCGATGCAAAACAAAAGTGATTTATTCATCCTAAAAGAAACAATACTTATACACCGAACCTCCTAAATAGCCGTCTAAGTGACGAAAAAATTCATATATATATATATATATATATATAATACATATATACTGTTCAAAAGAAAAAAGGACATTTTAGAAGTTATGTAAAAAAAAATGTTTCCTTATTGGTCAAAATTCAACCAATGGACAGTGTTTACATGGTCATTAACTTCTCGTGGTTACATGAATTGTAGTCACCTCATGATTCATGAGGCCATGGTTAAAACAACATTATTGGTATTATCTGGTGACAGGTTCATGAAAATTCCGTGAAACCTACTGAAAACACAACTCTGACTATATTATTGAATGCTTATAGATGATTGAGGGTTCTCTAATAAATTCAGTGGTCAATTACATTCGCAAGTATTGTTCATATCACTACAGAACAACGACACATAATCAGTGGAAGACTAGATACTAGAACATCACACAGTGTAGTGGCCAGACAATTTAATGTGGTTATAGGCACAATCAGTCGCCTTTGGGGACAATTTCAATAAACTGGCTCAGTGACAGGCATGCCGCGCAGTGGATCATCCAGATTCAAAATCACTTCATACAGCTGCGTCAGAACTACTTCATACAGCTGCGTCATAACCACTTCATACAGCTGCGTCAAAACTACTTCATACAGCTGCGTCATCTCGGGAATCGATTTACATCTGCGTCTTCACCAGTTCACTCAATTTCAGAAGCTCGTCGAATTGCAGATCAAATGGTCTGGAATCGGCGGCACGACGCTGGCCCTTGATTTAAAATATCCTACAGAGGTCATGTTCTTACGAATGAGCATCGTCGCCAGAACGGTCTACAGTGGGCGAACCAGCATCGGCAATGGGCCTTTAGGAATGACTAGAGACAGGATAGGTTTAGTTAGGAATTATGTTGTGCACTCCGGCGACACAATAGACAGAGAATTGTTTACCGCAGACTGTGAACATTACGCCCAGAACAGCGTTCTCAGGCTCGCCCACATTGGTGTGGAGGTGTACTGATGTAGGGGGGGGGGAGTGGTGATCAACCTCATGGCACTCTGAGCTGGTGCAATTTGAAGGAAACCTAACGATACGTCGTCCTTCCAATTTTGGCAGCACAAGGGTCGATTTTTCAGCAGGATAACGCACGACCTCATGTTGCACAACTAACCACCCATTTCCTCGCTGACAACGTCTGGACCATTCCGTGGCCAGCATCTGATCAGAAATGAACCCAATACAACATACATGGGATGAACTCGACAGCCGAATCTGCCAGCGCGACGTGGCTCTAGCCAATCTCCGACAATTATCTATTGTATTGCGGGGCATGTGGACATCCATCCCACAACAACAGATACAAAGGCTAATCTGATGCTGCCACGAAGTGTCCATCTCTGTTAAGATATATATATATATCTTAATTAATAATATAAGATAAAGGCAATAATCTTTTTTTGGCCACTTCATGAGACAGGCAGGTTTAGAGAACATACTCACACCAGACAAAGTTGAAGGCAACAGAGATAGAGGGCGACAACGTGAGAAAATGTTAGACAGTTTGAAAACCTGGCACGGCAAGGAAACAACAACGACGTTGATTACATAATACTGTGGACAGAGAGCTGTGTATATATAGTATCTTGATATTTTGGTAAACTATCGGACTAACGAACCAATTCTTGATTTTCAATTTCCGTATGTTTTAGTGTTAATGTATTGCTTTTCTTGATTCGATTACTTATTTTTGTCGTGTTTAACATCGAGCTGCATTCATATTAACATGGGATTGCCTAACGCCAAGAGGGTTACGATTGCAGAAAATCTCCATTGTTTAACTTTGCTTAGTTCCAAGGAAAATACAATGCCAGTACGCCTGGAAACAAGCATAACTGCAAGCTATGTCAGAAAGTTAAATGCAACGTTGACTGCCTTAGGGTCTTCACTCCGGATATTGGATGCTCTGCAGGAGTGTACTCCTTGGCCTTAGCTACTACCGTGCTACACAGCTAGACAGTGGTGATTTTCTATAATGGTTAAACTTCTTGGCGTAAGGCAACGCCATGCTAATCCGTAGGCAGCGGGAGATAAATACGACAAAAGTAAGTAATCGAAACAAGAAAAGCAATACAATAGCATCAATGCATAAGCACTGAAAATCAAGAATATATATATATATAATGTGCTACATCTTCACTGTGCACTCATTTAAA
Source organism: Meghimatium bilineatum (assembly GCA_034231615.1). Classification (NCBI taxonomy): domain Eukaryota; kingdom Metazoa; phylum Mollusca; class Gastropoda; order Stylommatophora; family Philomycidae; genus Meghimatium; species Meghimatium bilineatum. Next base: position 51,721,194 of record CM067300.1, read on the forward strand.
TTGGTCACATGACACTAGGTCACATGAATTGTGGCTATTTAGTGCGAATCTGTGTGATGTCAGTTCACAGCGACCATATAAACAATATATACATGAATAATATATATAAACACATACATATAGTAATATATTTTTATAATTTCTAGATATTCGTGTGTCTGGTAATTTGGGTGCTGCTAGACATGTAGTTTTGTTAACGCTCCAAACTCTTGACTCATAATTTGAACAATAAACATAATAACTCGAGTATATCTACATTATGAATATTCAACAGGGTAAAGGACAGATGGAAACATATTGGCTGTTAAGTACAGACAGACCTCTACGATCTGTGGCACAAACACAATGGAGACATTCTCCTGATGTCACAAAGAACAGCAGCCTTATTTTGAGTGCACATGAACTAGACCATAATAGACCCTCATCAACATCCTCTCACATACAAACTGCGTGGTGCGCTGATAATGTTAGAGCGTAGACATGTTGTCATTCTCCATTCACTGATTTTTATTTCATGATTTCAATGAAGGTTATTTGATCAAGTCGTTTTTAAAAATTACAAATTACCCACAGACGACGATGAAAATCAAATCCGAATACATTGAAAGACAAACGAGTGAGCTAATCACTACAATACCACTGCATCTGCATGCTTCCATCTGATGTGAGGGTATTGCCAAGATATGCATGTCTAACCTTTGTTATTTTCCAAACATTGTCAAATTTAAGTACATGTTGTTTACCTGATATTGTATACTCATATAAATAGATTGAATGCATTAGTACCAGTTCTATTTTTTAAATGAACAATGAACCAAAGCAATTTATTTAAAGCAATGAAGAATTGCTACATTAATAAATTGCTGAGACATCATACTGTCACACAGATACACTATCCATAGAGAAATTAAGTAGAGGTTTGACGAACTTCTTATTTTTATCTTTTTTAATTGTGTGAACACATTTCAATTCACGTAACAGTATATGAGAGTAAGGTAGAATGATGAATGATTGCCTGATGTCAGGATGCTAGGTGAAATGTGGGTGAATTTAATTATATTGCTTTCAGTGAATAGTTTCAGAACTGAATGAAACTTACAAAGTGTCTAGTGAAAATATAGTCATAGCTATAATAAGACATCTTCTGAACATGACACTGGAAGATGCTGGGCAGCTCAAACAGAACAATGAATCTTACATAATGACAGTGGGAACAACGTTTTGCAAAGAACACGTCACATAAAGAGAAAGAGAGAGAGAGAGAGAGATAATAAGACTCACAACGTGTCAAAGTCGTAGGCGTACCACACTGGATCAGCACAAAAAGCTCTCACTTTATCCTCAGCCATTCACAGCAGTGTAGAAACATCACGCTCGGACCATTCCTTGATAGTATCAATCCATATTTTCATCTGACCTTCTCTCCTCCGTCAACCTGTGGCTATTTCGTGCACAATAATTTTAGAAAGTGAATCGTGTCTCGTTACATATCCAAATCTAACTAGTTTATGACATGTCACCTCTGCCAAAAGTGGTTCTTGATAACCTGCAAGTTTGTTTATTTGCTGTCGGAAAAATATATATTGTCCTGTGTGCTATAACACTAATTTTTAACAAAAGTCTATAGCACTTGTATGTAAAATTCTGAATCCTTCTTTCCACGTCTGCAGCGAGTGCCCAGCTTGCACATTCATATAAAAGTATAATTAGAATTGGCACTAGCTATCCAAATAGATTGCTCTTTACTGTAATACTGATATTTACTTTCCAAACAAACTATATTACAACTAAATAATCATACACAATAAATCATAACGAATTAGAAAAATAATACATACTGCACAAAACTAGAGATGATGTAACAAAAAGATACTAATCATTACAGGAAACCGCAGAGAACATAGAACAGGAGTGGAGTAAGGGGCTAACATGGCAGCTGTGAAGGCGAAACTCTAATAGCCTAGCCCAAGTCAGCTCTTTCGACAGTCCTTGCAAGCCGAAACGATTATAATACTGCAACTAGATTCCATATTTGGAGCTTTGTTATATGTGAAATTCAATTCTAGGAATAAGTGTGAAAATGAGAAGCAAATCAATGAAGACCAAAATGGCGACACTAAACGCATGCGGAATAACCAATAAGGAACATACAATGGTTAACTTTATGAAGAATAGAAATATATAAATAATGGAATAGTAGACAAGAGAAAGCAAGGGGAAAGATTAAATAAATTCATGAATACTGTGTAATCATCTGGAGCGGAGTAATCATCTGGTGTATCGTGTGGACCATCAGAAAAAAAAATGATAAAGTAAAAAAGAAAGCTACAAACCGAAAACACGATGACTATCACATTATGAACAGATCAGAACATGTAATTCTACGCCTCAAAACGGAACACAAACGACTCCGAAGTCACATGTACACATAGTTCAAGAGTGGCAACACGGCCATGCGTACATGTGGACAGGCAGCACAGAGTGTCAAACACTTCAAGATTGTTCTGAGTATGAAACGTTGAGGCAGACATGTTGGCCAGAGGAAACAACACTGGAATCAAAGCTCTATGTGCCACTGTATGAACTAAAAAAGACAGTAAGTTTTATCAGGAAACATAATTACATATATAGACATGTTTCAAGTGAACGAACGAAGAAGAATAAGAATTTGGAGTGGAGTGAACGCATTGTGTAGAGCAAAACATGGGGTGGCAATTATACTCTTTCTTATTTAGCAGGGTCAATAATAGAGACATAATTCATCTGGGAAATAATTATAATATTAAAACTAAGTGAGGAAAGTACGTCATCGACAATTACGCAAGTGTACGCATCGAGTAACGACAATACAGACACGAATGAATCTTCTTCACCCAATTATTTGACGTGATTAACAATGTTCAAAATAGAGATAAACCTACGGTAATGGGAGACTTCAATGGGCACGTAGGAAAAACGGAAAGCTCAGATGAAATTCGCCTAGGAACATTTGGTAATGCGACAACCCAAAGAAACCATCATGGGGAAGAATTGATCAACAAGAGTAGACAAAAAAAGAAGAAATACTGCAGAAAACTAGAGATGATCTAACAGACAGATACGAATCATTACCGGAAATCGCAGAGAACATAGAACAGGAATAGATTAAGTTTAAGAACTGCCAAACGGAGACATTAATAAACAACTGAAAAAAAAATAAACCACGAAAACCCAGAGCTAAAAGAACACCCTTGTGGAACGAAGAAGTAAAAACAGCAATAAAAACAGAACAAAAACCTTCTGAACATCGGTAAAAACAAACAACAGAGAGCACCTCAAAGATTATCAAATCAAGAAAAGAGAAGCAAAAGACATAATAAAGAAAACAAAACCAAAGAATTGGAAGAATACGCGCAAAAGATCTCAAAGATTTGTAAATCAAATTCTAGAGAATTTTATGAATATAAATAACCAAAATATCGGAGGATATCCGACAAAATGGAGAGTGCCGCATTAACCAAATTAATAAGTAGGACATACTAAGTAAGGTAGAAATGTTACTAAATACCTAAGTATCAATAGTAAAAAAAATAATTACAATAAAACATAGAACAATGACAATTTTCGACCTTGCGGTCCAACCGGGACCTTTTTCAATAAACAAATAACACTAAAAAACACAAAACCAAAATAAAAGTCATTCTATTTGTCAATAAGTGTTGTTTCGATAATGGTATGTCTATAGCATGGAGGTACAATTAAAAAAAAGACGGTTGATTTTCTGGTTAGCGACTCACAGTTACTGCCAGCGTGTGACAAGTTGTTTGCTTGTAACGCTTACCATGGACAAATGGTATGCTAACCTTAATCACTGATTACACTGACCAAATTAAATGTTTTATTTCCTCTAACACGTCTGTGTTTTTCTTGTGACATTTAATGCGCTGTTTTAAAATCTACAAGCCGATTTTCTCTATCAGGTCGGGATCTCTAGAAATACGCAACTGGCGTTTATAACAACATCATTCGTAGCAGAAGAAGAACAGTTATGTAGGATTGAATTTCTTTTCAGTCGAATTCCGTCAGTGAATGGCATATGGTACATCGCGATGAAGCATCCAACAGTAATCGACAAGCATTGTAAAACTCCACCGTCCTTGAAAACGTGACTCCATCAAGGCGATATCTTGATGGACTCGTTCTCCATGTTCATCGGTGACTCCGCCAAGGTTGTCAAGGAAAAAGTCAAGATGCGAATCGAGTATATGGATTTTGAGGAACATGTTACAGTCCATACATCTTTATGCATCTATACACTGATTGAAAATATGCACATAGTCAATATATTTATGATTTTCCAGAAATATATCGACAATAGATTTGGACACCATACATGTGCGAATTAGTGTCTAACCCAGATGAACGATTAAATGGTTCACTCGCGTCCGACGGCTATTATTCTGGTACGATGGTTATCGAACACGTGATAGGATCATGAGGCACTGGTTTCAAAACCAATTCAATATTTGGGTAAACCACAGAATTTCATGTTTTAAAAGTGAAACCATGAATATTTGTCAATCAGAAGTAAAAATCAGTAGCATGATTTTTCTGTTCACGACATATTAATGGAACTCAAAAGGCATCGAATGAAAGTTAGTCGATTTTCGTAACCAACCTGCCGATACATTTACACAAGTCGAACAAACTGCATTTGGCGTCCAAGATTTATTAGCATCATCAACTTTCGAATCGAATTAAAGTTCATAAGATTTCTTTAATAATGGTGTTACGTTTTTCTTGTGAACACGATCGGTGAATATCCGCACACGTAACAGAATAAATCAGCAGGATTTCTACAACTTGTAGAAGCTATATTTCGCTTAGAAGCATTTCAAATACGGTAACTGTTTGAAAATATCGCAACATGTCAGACACTGTTTAGTAGTATAAAAAGTAGAATTATTTTGCATTATATTAATCAAAAGTTTAAACATATATATAGTATAAATGAAACGGAGCATATAATGGTTTTTCAAGAAAATATTAATTCACAAATATCTTAAAAACCCGTTGTGATAGAGATAAACTGATTTCCACTATGAAATCAGCGCTAGAAACTGACATAAGAACACTTATTCTTATATAAGAAAGTAAAATGTTGTTGAACAGTGTTATCCGATAATTTCAGACTCTGCCACAAGTTCAAATAAATAGCAACCTCGATATCCAAGCCAATATATTGGATGAAGTTATGAAAGCAACCAACCAAGTGTCCAATAGAAAATCACCTTGTTATGACACATTGTTGGCAGAACCCTACAGGGCAGGATGCCTCATTCTGATGCAGAAATTAACTAATCTATTCCACTCAATCTTCATCAAGGAGCCTATTCCAAAAGAAATTATACTATTGTCATCCATGTTTACAAGGGCAAGGACAATCACCAGTCATGTGATAACTACACGGGAATCATTCTTCTATTGGAACATACATGTTGGTGGCAGAAATTTTTCCCGAGTCCTTCTCAACAGCCTAAATCGACTTCAGAATAATATCTTCTCCCATAGAGCTTTGGAGAATGCCGCGGAACAGTCAATATGATATTTTCAGCACGATAAGTCCAGGACATATGAGAAGAACAAAATTACAATTGCTACATGTCTTTCACAATTTTTACAAAAGTCGGTGATACGTATGCACGATCAACATATATTGACTTTGGAAGATCATGAGAAAAGGTGGATATCATGATACATGTAAAAGGTCGTCCAGTAGCTTCACGAGAGCATGATGTCCTGTGTACTAAACGAAGAGGCGTTGTTAGATGCATTTTTTGCAATTTTTTGTTAGATACTTTTCTCAAGATACAAAATGTGATACGAACTGGCACCAAGAAGTTTCAGCATGATGTCCACTGTCCTGCTCATGAACATTATCCAGGGTTGTGGGGAAAATGATGGAATACGAATTAATTAGAGACAGAAGGAGAGCTATTTAATCTCAACAACTACAAGTTTCCACATAAGTCAAATAAATAGACATCGAATGAAAGAATATGCGCTTTTTTCTAATGACTGTACACTCACTGCCAGCTCCAAAAAAGATATGCGGCTCAACATTGGCTGTATTTCCATATATTGTGATATGTAATGGCTGACCATCAACACCAAGGACACGAAGGTAATATTTCAACCCTCTTCCAGTCAACAGCTACATGACTCAGTTAATAAGATAAATAACAGCTGGCTCTTACCGGTCGACAGATTCACGTATTCACTCTCTTCAGGGCTGATGTCAGTGGTGCCCATGTCAGTAATAGAATCTCTAAAGCGATTGTTGCATTAGAGAGAGCGCCATAATGTGTGGAAACGGAATGGTATTAGCATCACCACAAAAGTATATGTATAGGAAATAGAATTGCAACATTAGACAAGAACGTGTTATAGACAAGACACGAGAAAGGAGTAGGGACCCGGTTATGTCACCAGGCACTCGGTAACTCCCATAACAACCTGTGTTTGAAAAAAAAATAATACCATGTGAATGTATTGCTATGGGCATATGCACACATACCCACATTATGCATGATGAACTCTATACGCTAGAAGCTTACTATATAACTGGACAGGCAATCAGGCTGTACTTGAATTGTGAGCTTGTGGATTCACGTCACAACCCATATCCTGTAGTTGTAAGCCCAGACCCTACATGTTATCCACCACATTCAATATGAATTTCAATGGAGCTGATCTTATCATTGTGGCTCCCTTGAAATAGAGGCACCGCAATACAATCTTGCACCACATTCGATAGTGCTAGGTAAGTCCATGGAAATTGCTATATGTTGCAGTTTGTACACGTAAGCCACTTGGTCTTAATACATATCATTCATTTAGTTAGATGTGGGTGGTGAGACCTCCGTTAAGTTTTTCTTCAGTCAGCCATGTATAGTTCTTTTATTTCGTTGCCATTTCCCATATCTTGTTTAATGAACACCTCTATGACTACATGTGTATAAGTACGCCATTGTTATCTTGGATGTCTATTGGTCAATGTCTGCCAGCTAATGATTTTGTGATAGTGTCTTTATTTTTACTGTTTGTTCACTATGTGTCTTATATTTTCTTGAAAATAGACCTGCAAGCTTGTAACTTTGAAACTTTTATGTATATTATTATTTATAATTTTACATGCCCATACACATAGTCTGACAGACAATTGTAAAGCTAATCGACTCTGTGTTTTTGTGTTTTACATAACTATTATTATTATAACAGTTTTTTAAAGTAGTTTCACGTATTATTTTTGATTTTGTGTGGAGATTCAAACTAAGTTTTGTACATGCAGCTGCCCTAAAGTGCTGCACTACGTTTTCATGTACTCAATGACCTATTTTACTTCTCCGCATACCTGCTCACTGTTTTCACCATCTTGTGAAAATATCTGCATATTGGTTATAACCATTTGGTAAAATAATTATTTTACCGGCATGTTACAGGTAGTCCACATTATTGGTTACTTTGCACGGTTTACTTTGTGCAACCGTGTGTGTTTTGTGTGTTTTTCAACTGTTTGTACAGATATTCAGACGCTGTGTTTGAAATATTGATGCATCTATCCATGCATTGATCGTAACGACTCCCAGGTCGACTCATCATTTACGTCCCGGATTAATCCGATACCCAATTATGGATATTTAAGGAGTATAAAGATATATATGGAGTTTGCGAGAGAGAGGAGTTGACTACCGCCCTCATATAGCAGAGTTACTGAAATATGAGATCGCTAATATTTCAAATCCCTACAACATTAACAAATACTATGGGTTAACTTTAACTTCCTTTGTTTACATATGTTCATAGTAAAGTGAAGCTTCTCACAACGAAGCGACACACACCATTTGCCAAGAGTATCACACTCTTTGCACGCACTCCATAGCTTGAAACGAGAATTCCTAGGGATCTCTGAGAAAATCCACTGTATAAACAATACATTGTCAACTCGATTAGAACCCGCGACCTTATGGGCACAAAGTAAGCGGATCAGTCACTACGTCAGCAGAGATCCCCCGTCCTGCAAGAAATGTAGTAAATATGTCTGGGTCAAGTAGCTCACCACTCTGTCGTCAGTTCTGTTGTCCCATCTGCTGTGATGGCATAGAAAACATTCCCCGCCACCTTGGTGTTGCCAAAAATAGAACATACGCGCAATTTTTTTCCCTGGATTGCATTACTAAATCATTAATGGGAACCACTTAACAGAAGACAAAAGACATATACAGTCCAGCGAAAATTACAAGACATGTAGGTGATAGATTTTCAACTCATTCCCTGAACTGTTTTAAAGGCGAAATGTCTACTGGAAAGAAGCCAGTGGCTCTATTCTTTATATTCAAAACTGGAAGTCCAGTTCACGGTTGCCATATTTGGGTACTGTTAATTGTAAAATGTCAATGCTAATTGATAGAGATGTTTAGAGAACATATTCATATACATTGTAAACACATTTCTTGCATTGTGAATAAAGGAACTTGAGAAATATAATGTTTTACATTATTTTTTTTTAATATAGCTTATTTTACATATATTTATTTTATTAACTAACACCCATTGGAGTGAACTCAAATCGAATAATAAAAGTAGAGAAGAGACACATCAAAATTTCATCGCAGATGTTATCAGAAAACGCCTTTGGTCCTACATCGGGCAAGTCCTACACGCAGACACCAACAGAATACACCACCAATCTCTTGAATGGATATCTACAGGCAAGGAGCAAGGGGTATACCAAAAGAAGCACTCAGAAGAACCACTACAATGAACAGATACATTAACATTTATACTGTTCTATATATGTACATATATATTGTTCACGTAAACTTGTGACAGTTGAAATGGCGTGCTTGCGCAGAATCCTAGGAATATCGTTAAGAGACAGAGTGAGGACTGAGGACATCCGATAGAAAACCGGCACCACCCCAATCTTAGAATACATCAAGAGACAACAGATCAAATGATTTGCACACATGAGAAGACTACCATCAGACAGCGTACCATAGCTAGCTATGCTACACAGATACGGCGAATTCATACCTAGAGGCCGACCACGAAAACGATGGGCCACTACAAATAATAGAGGCGACAAGATCCACAATATACTCAGCACGTAAGAGTAATGATTCCAGAAAACCCTTCTACCCCTGACGCCGAAAGGCAACAAGGGTTTCCGCGAATAGATAGATAGACTTCTTAGCAGCACATTACCATTTATATTGTTCTATTAATTCTTGGAAACACATCAAAGTTGATTTCGTTTTGTTGATTATTAACAACAAATTAAAACTTATATTGTGTTATTACTTCTTAGCAGGACATTAACTTTACGTTATGAGTTTTCTATAGTGTTAAGAGTGATAATGAGTCACTCTTTTCATAATTTTCTGAGCCAACAAGGTTAACGCATTAACTATGTCAGATCGATACAATTGACACCAGGCCATGCTCGCCAGTGTATATGCTCACTCATTATCCTCAATACCCGCATGTCCTGGCACTAATATAAATATACATTTTCTGGTTATGGATTGTGTCAATAACTTCACACATTGGCAACGGACGACTTCGCTTCAATGTTCATTGAATCACTAAGAATGCATGCATGTTAATTGTCCTGTGCCATCAGTCATGACAGTGCCGCCGTCATAGATTTGATTTCCATTGTAAAACTGCTCGAGGTTGTAGGGCATAGCTGAAATCCTTGACAATTTCCCCACCGGACTGTGAGGGAAAAAGCTATGACGGATGCCATCATTATAGATTAGCTTATCGTCTGCCGTGTTGGTATCAATGAGCATCCATACTTCAGCGGTGTTAGCGTCAATGAGCGCCCTGACTTCTGCGGTGTTAGCGTCAATGAACGTCCTTACTTCAGCGGTGTTAGCGTCAATGAGCGCCCTGACTTCTACACCCACTACCACCGGATTTATGTCTCAGCACTTATATGGACTGTGATGATCAAAGGAAAGGTCTCACGTAACGCAGGCGTAGTAGGTATCCACTCCTCCGCAGGATTAATGCAAAAGTGTTACATACTTGTACGATGATATATTATGTCTGTCCTTTTGAGCGTGGAACCTTTCACATTTGTGAGATCCAGATGTAGTGAGTGAAGTTTATTGGCACTGATTTTAAGATGTGCTAGAGCTCGCCACATCTTCATTCATTTAGCTACTATGTGCTATAAAAAGAAAGAACACTTCGGGCAATCCACAAGCGCAAGAAGAGAAAGGACAAATCCGAAAATTCTTCTACCCCGAACCTTCAGCACTCCTGCATGCACTGCGATAGAACGTATGTGCCAGGAAGTTACAATATGTGCTAGATCGCATTGAGAAGTGATGTAGTAACTAAGTTGCATTAGTTAATAGCTGTTACTTGAACCTCTATCAATAATCACATTGTACATACATGAACACCCATTGCTAATTTGTGTGGGAACATTCTTGAAAAAACTAAAACAGAATCTGTGGGGAAGCTTATCGACGGGAGTGTTATCTCCACTGATCGTGTCGATCACATCATTTTAAGGTCAAGAAAAGATTAGTTCTGAGATGAAAGTAATGACTGCTGCTCAGAGTAAAGAAGGTTTACTATTTTTTTCTATACTTATATTCGGTGTTTCTATGGTGGAACATGCATTGGCAATTATGACTCTCAGCCAAACGCAGATTAAAATTTTGAATAAAATTTAGAATAAGGCGATGCGTATCATTCTTAGGTGCATACACGACACATATGTACGAATAATGCGATTCTTGATTGTTCAACACTGGAATATAGATGTCAGCTGTGCCGAGAAAAGAACCTACCTCCATATTAGCTCTGATATAGTGCACCCACAGCATACGGAAATACAGATTGTGAAAGTTAGTAGACTAAAATGTGGACAGTGCTGGAAGGAGACGTGTTGATGAAGTCATACAAATCGCATGTTCATGGAAAAAAATGAAACATGGTGTGGATTGTAGAAGTGTTCCAGTAGACTGCTATACTTCCTTTTTTGGTAGATACAGAATGTAGGAAGATGTGTTAAATTGCTATTGAATCTAAGGTGCAAACATTGACCAGTGAGAATTCCAAGGGTGGTCATGTGGCTATATACACTGATGGTTCTGTTTTTAGAAGTGTGTGTAGTCCATAGGCCTCACAGCGAAGTGTAGGTAATACTATTAGAACGGATAGTGGAACTTTCGCTGTAAGAACAAATAGCATGGCAATGACAATTATGACAGTGATTAGGGCTTTCTGCTGGATGAGCACACAGACTGCACGTTTTGCTCAGCGACTTAATGATCTCGATCAGGAATATATACGCTTGATATCCTCGTCAACATGGGCTTGATGCCGTGGATAGGTCAAAATTGAAGTGGGTCACAATCATTGTGGTTTTTGATCATTCGGAGGTCCAAGTTAATAAGAGGACGGAGAGATTTACAGGCCCTGTCACTGCTTCGACTGGCAAGAAAATGGATCCCGCCCCCGCATTTGGGGGATCCCTTCTGAATTCTGAAAATGTCCTGCATATTTGTGAAATAATTGCAGTGTTACATATTTTTAAACATAGGTATGCATTTTGAAACAGACTATAGTTAGTCGAATGAGATTACCACTACATTCAGAACACATGCACATGTTCTCCTATCTCCACCTCAGTATAACAGCATATTGTTTGCAGAATGTTTGATTTGAAATTTAATGTAACATTTAAAAAATGAAGTTGTGATTCAAAAAAGAATAACAGCATTCATGTATCAAAAACACACTGTGGAGGGCTGTAACAGGAGCCGGATTCATTCTCCGAAAATGTGTAGGAGAAAACATGTTTTGTGAGCAACCACTTATCGTAGTCCTTAGAAGCAATAACACACAATACTTTACATCAAATATTATAGTGTAGTATAGGAAAGAGGTAGGTCATGGATGTGGCCAAGGGAGAGAGGAAACTATACTCATTATCTGGAAGAGCTCGCAGAATTTCTAACCAACAGCTGACCGGGACACTGAGTGTATTCACCTTGCGATGGCTGAGGGGATAGAAAGCAGAGCATTTTAGGGAATGCGCCAAATTTGCTGATGTTTTTTCTCATAAAAAGACGAGTATATTGAAGGTATGCACTTTTGTGAAACATACACAAAATTGGTTTTCAAATATCAATTCCTAGTGTATTTACCAATACAGTAATTTCGTTATACACAAACATATAGCAAATCCAGAAAATGTACGTTACGCCTGATGATGATGATAATGATGTTCGTCCGTCGTAATCGACGATGACCAAAAACTCAACCATAATAATAATAACAATAAGTAATAAAAAAAAAATTAATAGTGTGATTTTAACTGACTAACAAGTACAATGCGAGCAAAAAATGTTCTTCTACAGAATTGACAACTGTAGAGGGTGTCTATAAGACGTTGAGATGGGTTTTTTCTTTCTTTTTTACGTGCCCGCTTCTGTCTTCCAGTATCTTGTCTCGTCTCTTCCGCCGCTAGTGCTTCGTTGTAAATGTTACACCTATGCCACATGTAAGCGTCACAAACTATTTTACGAAATTACTGTAGAATTTTCTTTCGTCACTATAGTAATCACACATTCACAGACATCAAATTAATATGCCGCCACGTGCCAATAGCAACACATGGTGAAATAAAATGTATAAATTCTTGTCTTGCACTATTTAAAATGTCATACAAAATTGAAATTCTCATTAAATTCCGATTACTGTTATTGAGATATTAAAGGGAATGTGTGGGCAACTATTTTGAATTTTGAAACGCACTTTAAGGATTGTCTGTTGTCTGTTCCCAGGTGAATGATGGTTTACTGCATTCATACTGGTCGTTAAGCGTAGGAGTGGGGATTAAAGCTGTCGTTCTAATGCCAGATGTGTCGCCGTGGTTGTAACGCAAAATGAGGTAAACAGGTTACTAAAACCTAGCCTATTAATAAAAATATATTTAAAAAAGTATATATAAAAAAAGATACAATAAAACTAAACAGGACAATTCTCCACGTATCGGTTCAAATTGAACCTTTTTCAAGAGACAAACAACAGAATACGACAAAATAAAAAACAAAATAGATGTCTATATTTCATCAAGCCCCGTCTCCATAGCGCAGGGATGGCAACGCATCTAGTAAAAGTGAAAATGCGTGCATTCATTATAAACAAACCGAAAGTGGGAAATTAGAGACACTATAGATGAGTGCAAGAATAATTATAAAAGAAAAAGATAAGAAAAATAACCCTTTTGTCACTTTATCAGACAGGCAGGTTTTAAGAACATAGTCACAACAGGCAAGACTGAAGGGAACAGAGACAGATGGGGACGTGAGAAAATATTCATGTGACTACCTAGCATGGCTTATTATTTATGTGAGAAAGTGTTTATGTGTATGAATGTTCATATTTATGTATACATATATATATGTATATTTATGTGAGCGCTTTTTTATGTTAATGCACGTATCTCCATTCTGTGTCAATGTGTATACCTATTCTGGTGTGAGCCCTTTCCTGTGTGTGGATACATTTACATGCCTGTGCATTTTGTGTGGGTATCCTTCACACGTCTGTGTCCATCTTGTTATGTGTTTATTTCTTGACTCTTGGTGTGTGTATACATTTCTATGTATATTTAGGTTTGGTTTTATATATATGTTTATGTCTATATTTGGTTTCACATTCATTCCATGCGTTTTCAAATGTTGATTCTTCTTGTATCCTTCCTTCCCCAAACCCACTCACCCTACCACCACACAACCTCATCATTACTCATCTATCATTGTCATATGCCATTCTTGTTGGCGTAGGTGACCATGGTTCTCTGTTCACAGTATTGTTATCAGGATCGTTGTTTCCAAGCCTTGCTAGGTTGTCACATGAATATTTTCTCACGTCCCCATCTGTCTCTGTTCCCTTCAGTCTTGCCTGTTGTGACTATGTTCTTAAAACCTGCCTGTCTGATAAAGTGACAAAAGGGGTATTTTTATTATCTTTTTCTTCTATTATTCTTGCACTCATCTATAGTGTCTCTAATTTCCCACTTTCGGTTTGTTTATAATGAATGCTCGCATTTTCACTTTTACTAGATGCGTTGCCATCCCTGCACTATGGAGACGTTATTTTGTCGTTTTCTGTTGTTTGTCTCTTGAAAAAGGTTCAATTTGAGCCGATACGTGGAGAATTGTCCTGTTTAGTTTTATTGTATCTTTTTTATATATACTTTTTTAAATATATTTTTATTAATAGGCTAGGTAAGTGTTTTAGTAACCTGTTTACCTCATTTTGCGTTACTATTTGTTCATTAGGTTACTGCGGCACCATCTACTATGTCGGACACCCTCTGACCATTTGGTTATTTATATTCGCCGTGGTTGTATTTAGTCCATGTTTGTTTAAGGCTATCTCGATTTTTTCTATCCATGGTTTTCTCTGTCGAACTTTGGCTTTACGCCCGGATATTCTTTTGTTATATAATATTATTGGGATTTTGTATGACTTCATTCTCATAAGGTGACCGAACTATTTTACTTGTTGTTTCTCAATATGTTCAATACATGATAGTATAGCAACACTTTTTATAATTTCTTCATTTCACATATTCCAATTTTCCTGTGCTGTGAGTTTGTTAAAGATCATGTTTGACATTGGTAGCAGAAATATTTAGATAGTATCTGTTTTTTTTCTCTTCATTTTCATCTTGATCTTTGGTTGGAGAAGTAATGGTCGGAAGATCACTGTGTTTGCAATGTAACTGAGTAGCTAATTAACTAGACGAGAGAAACACTTGACAGAGAAATAAACAAGAGAAAGATGCACATTAGAGAGCTACAAGAGAGGAATAGAAATAGAGAATGATACACACGTGAGAGAAACAAGAGAGAGATACACAAGAGAAAGACACACACTAGAGAGAGACACAAGTTAGATACGCAACAGAGAGAGACACAAGTTAGATACGCAACAGAGAGAGACACACAATAGAATGAGGCCAAATGTTGTCGCAGAAACAAGATTGAGTTAGAATACACTGTTTCACACAGAGAAGCTACATTATTTACACATACCAATCATATGCGATTTATTCGCAATGCCTGGTAATCCAAACTTGTGATCCATCATCGACATCAGCTCGTACAGTTTGTGTTTCATCAAATATTAATAGCTTATAGATGGGAAATGCGTTGCGGCGTCGTTTTTTTGTCAATTGCCCGACACATCCGAATTCGACGGTATATATAAGTTAACTGCCAGTGGTTTAAAATGAGGTGAGACAGTAGAGTGAGTAAAACTTTAGGCGCATCGTCTTGTTCGTTGGTTGGTTTGTTAGCTGGTTGATAGGCTGGCTGGTTGATTAGCTAGTTGGTTGATTGGCTAGTTAGTTGGCTGGTTCGTTGGGTGGCTGTTTGGTTGATTGGCTGTTTGGTTGGTTGGCTGGCTGACTGGTTGGCTTTTTGGTAGACTTGTTGGTTGGTTGGCTGGTTGGTTGTTTGGTTTGTTGGCTGGTTGGTTAGCTGGTTGGTTGATTGATTGGCTGGTTGGTTGGTTTGCTAGTTGGTTGGCTGGCTGGCTGTCTAATTTATGGTTAGTTGGCTGGGTGGTTGGCTAATTGTTCGATTGGTTGGATGTTGGTTGATTGGATGGCTGTTAGGTTGGTTGGTTCACTGACTGGTTGGTTGGCGGTTGATTACTAATCCAGCGTTCATGAACTCATGCTCATGACCCATTACAAAATGGCATTATATTGCTGGGAAGTCTGTGGATTTTCTGCCCACCACAGGCCAGTGCCACAGAATAACTATCACACCACCAGGAGGTTAGGTTTCAACCTATGCACTGCTCCGATCAGAGTATTGACAATATAATGACCATTCTATAAACTCTTAGTTGTTCTTGTCAGAGGATTGACTTCGTTATACTTTGGTTTCTACATATACTGTTTTCCATATGTGTGTTGTTGGGACTACAAACGGTTGTAACGAATGACAAACCATCCTATCTTCCATGCATGTACTAAGAGGTGGTTAACTCTTTCCGGACCAATCGCCAGTATACTGGCTTTATACTATGAGTCTACAGGACCAATCGCCAGTATACTGGCTGTGATTTGATCAACGTCTTAGATCGATCATATATTGATCAGTTATATTTCGTTTTGCCCAGTTCAAGTTTTTATATCCGGGAAAGATCCACTTCCGTTATACAACTGAAGCCATATCACGAGGTCTTTACAAGAAGGTTTTTGATCGTCAAATTCTGTAATTTTTATTTCTGAAAAAATTGCAACGCCCACTTCTTCTAGATACAGTGCAGAACAAGCTATGGTTATGTTTCAGGGCTTGCTAGTTAGTGAATCGGATAATGATGATTCCGATAGTGATTATAGGCCTAGTGACTTGTCGAAAAGTAAGAAACCAAAGCAAACTGGTGTAGGTTTTATAAAAAATTTAACAGCTTGCATCAGATCAAGTAATGTTAGTTCCTCTGAAGAAGTATCTAATAGTAGTGATGAATCTACTGATTCAGAGGATTTAGCTGGTACTTCTAGGCCTACTAATGCTACAAATAGGCCTATGCATCATACTTCTACAGATCGACAAGGTAGGCCTATTACTGATGCTGTGTGGCGTGAAGCCCTAGAAGGAGAGAGTATAGGAGTGTCTCACTTCAGACATACATTCTGGCTGCAAACTTGGCCTTCTTGAAAATGCCTCACCTCTCCAGTGTTTACTATCCTTGATGACAGAACCAATAATTGACAATCTAATAGCCAATGTAAACTCTTATGCCCAGCAGAAATTGAAAATGAATACACCTCGAAGGAAATATTCTACTTATTCAAAATGGACTGCGCTCGACCGAAAAATTTTTATGAAGTTTCTCGCCACCCTGATAAACATGGCTTTGGACCCCAAACATTCCATAAAAGATTTTTGGTCCACAAAAACACACAGAAGTAGCTCCTGGTTTGGATCAATTTTAAGCAGGACCAAATTCTTATTGATTTACCAATCAATGCTTCATGCGGCTGGAGCTGATGCACAGGGTAAAATTAAAATAGAGCCGTTGATAAATGAATTAGTTGCAAGCTTTCAGAATTCATTCTATCCTTCTGAAAACATATGTATAGATGAGATGGTTATAGGCCACAAGGGAAGGTTTAGGCACAAGCAATATAATGCAAGCAAGAAAAAAAATATCATAAAAAATCATACGGACTCTATCACCGGATATGTTTTCAACCTGCTGGTATATTTTGGTGCGGACACGACATACAGGCTGGAAACTGATACAAAGTCTACTCATGCTGTCAAAATTGTTGACAAACTACTAGAATGCATCACATGACATCACCATTTGTTTGCTGACAGGTATTATTCGTCCTTACCTCTTGTCCAGTTTCTGCGGAAGAGAAATCACCATTATACTGGAACTCTCAATGCGAACAGACGAGGGTTTCCACCAGAAATGAAGAATAAGAAAATAACTGTCAATCAACCAAAATGGTTCATAAATGATGAAGATCAAGTTATGTGTGTCAGCTGGAGAGTTAAAAAATCGAAGAAACCTTGCCAACTGGTAACAACATGTGAAATTAGAATTGAGGGTAGAAGCGAAGTCCGGAAACCATCACCCATTCATAATTACAATATGTCAATGAATGGATGTGATAGAGTGGATCAGATGATTTCATATTATGGAACCACACAAGAAAAACAGTGAAGTGGTGGAAACAAGTATTTATGTGGATGTTGGAAATAACACAACTCAACGCCCACATTTTATACACACTGAGTCGCCCTTGCACAGAGAAGCCTATGCCCCTTTCAAACTTCAAGGACATATTGATAGAGGAGCTATGTAGTTTATTTGAATTAGAGGCACCTAATAACATTGATGCTACTTTATTGTCCAAGCCAGGAAGAAAAACAGTAAATTCAGAGCTTGAAAGGTATCAGGGAAACACCCATCTCATAGACTCCAGTGGAAAAGACAGGCAATGTGCTCATTGTGCTACTAAGCAAATACGAAAGCGCAGTAGTTACTACTGCATAGGATGTTCACATAAGCCACATCTGTGTGCTAAATCATGCTTTAGGTAATACCACACAAGATGATCTCATTTGTAACAAATAAAAACTTGTAAATAATAAAGCCGTGACTGGATGTAAATATTTTCATATTTTTATTGCTTCTGATGTCATTCAGAAAAATGTACATAACTTTAACATTTATTGATATTTATTCATCAACTAAACTGCATAATGAAGAAAAATGGATATATATGTGTAAATATTCTTGAAAATGGATATCAACAATGATAATCAAGGACAAGTATGGATACATTTGGGTAAGTCACAATAATTATACTAATAAATTAACATTTTCATTTTCTTTTTGTGTGTTTTACTAACTCTAACCTTAGAGTTTATACTCTCTAGCACTATTTATCAATATTAGTATGTCAAGTGATACAATGAAAAACACATGTAAGGAAATTTTTCTACA
Organism: Meghimatium bilineatum; assembly: GCA_034231615.1. Lineage (NCBI taxonomy): Eukaryota > Metazoa > Mollusca > Gastropoda > Stylommatophora > Philomycidae > Meghimatium > Meghimatium bilineatum. The sequence continues at coordinate 51,739,749 of CM067300.1, forward strand.
CTTAAAATTTAATCTGGTCCAAACCTAAAAATAATCAAGTCCTGAAAGAGTTTTAAGGAGGTTATGGTATGAGCGTGGATGTACCATTCCATGTATGCTCAAAGTAACCCGGAACAAATGCTTAAATCGGATGTGTCAGGCAAAAAAAGATCAGATATCGCAGCTGTAACTCTTGACACAGTGTATTCCGTTCTCAGCTACATCCTGCTAGTCTGTAGGAGTTCGAGAACTAACACGGACGAAGAAGATACTGTTACTTCCAACAGAGCAGCAAGCTGCCTGTCAGGAGTATTGCATAGAACAGTTAAATTTTAGCAAAACATCTACATAATTTATCTGAGTATATACTGCGTGTGCGCTATGTCCCATTGTAGCTTGAATAAACACTGCAGTCACCCCTGTAACATTTATCGCATTATATTTTAGGCGTGGTGTTGCTTGTACCAAATTGTTCTGAAAAATATACTCCGTATGGGTTACACATTAAATGATTCGTTAGACTATCTACATAAACCTGTGACATTAATCTACTCCCACGGATTGACGATTGTTCATACGCTTCAAGTTAGGAGATGAACAGATGGCGCGAACTACGTTTGAATTATTTTTTTTTTAAACTGGTAGCTTATGCAGGATAAGCCATCAACGAATAATTTTTGCTGCATTTATTTCCTAGTTAATATAAACATGTTCGATAATTTGTCATTGCTTTCTGAACAGTTCGGATGAACAATTGTCTGCAGCGGGTATCTTGGCCGTCACATACACGCTTTGAACAACACGCCGCAGACCCGGGTGATTTACCATTTTTGCATTGACTTGAATATAAGTCAATTGGATATAAGCCAATGCAAATATGGGAAAGTGTCGTGACCCATATGGTTATAAAAAGTCCGTTATAGTAATACCTTTACAAGCAGGTATATAGATACAATACAATTATGATTGTTTATTTTGTGACACGATGTGGATATACCACTTTATCTTCAACTTAAATTGTATTGACTAAGGCACATTCTTGAGCAATATTTTATTGCTTCGTTGATTTCGTCAATATCAGCTCATATAGACAAGACAATTCTCTGGAATACTGAGTATTTCTAGTGTTTTATAATGGATACGAAAGACAAAGGTAAGTGACTGAAATAAAATTAAAAAATATGATTTCTACAAATTAGTGATGAACATATGTGTCACAACGGTAATAAGATGAGATAGTAACGCAAAATGAGGTAAACAGGTTACTAAAACAAAATAGATGTGTATATTTCATCAAGCCCCGTCTCTATTTTGTTTTTTATTTTGTCGTTTTCTGTTGTTTGTCTCTTGAAAAAGGTTCAATTTGAGCCGATACGTGGAGAATTGTCCTGTTTAGTTTTATTGTATGTTTATTTATATATACTTTTTAAAATATATTTTTATTAATAGGCCAGGTAAGTGTTTTAGTAACCTGTTTACCTCATTTTGCGTTATTATTTGTTCATTAGGTTACTGCGGCACCATCCACTTTGTCGGACACCCTCTGACCATTTGGTTATTTATAATAAGATGAGAGTTTGTTACTTTGTGTTTTCTTGTTAATTGTTGTTTGATCAGTACGGGATTAAAGCCTACATTTATATTTAACATTGGTTAGCATAGACACATGAACAAAGTTAGACTTACGTAAAACACAGGTTTATATTTCGTCTCAATGGGACACGACAGACTATATCTAAAACTAGTAATGATGGGCAATAATGAGCACACAAGACATCATAAAAATTACAATACACAAATCACATTCAACGTTTCAATCAAGAGGTCTTTATCGAGACAAACAAATCATTAAAAGACGACGAATAGAAAAATTATCACAACGTCCAACGGAAATATGGAAATGATATGCCGGAAGGTCAGAAAGTAAAACTTTCTATGGTTATAAAAAGTCAAAAATAAAAAATGTAAAAGTTTAAAATTTTAAAAATAAAGTTAAAAAATATCAGAAAGTCAAACATCCAAAACTTATGAACACATTTCTAGTTTTGATAACTGCAGAATTTACTCCCGATTGGTTAGAGAGTATAGGAGTTACTTTGTCTGCATAGACTCAAAAATGTTCGGCGTCACCCCCCCCCCCCCCATGATTTATACAATGTAAATAGTGCACCTACATTATTTTGTTTAAAAATATTCGATGATTTAGAAGAAAAGAGTAATAAGACATGACGCTGCAAGCCGTGCAGACGAAAGTACAGAAGAAAAAAATATAATAATGACCAGTGGCGTAGCTTTAACTTTAAATGTGGGGACGCCGAATTACAATTTTTTTTAAATTCCATTAAAATGACACTATATGTTCACAGATGTAAACATTTATAATATGGAATACTCCACAATGCATCTCATCTATTTGTTGGGTAGTTCATGTTGATACTTTTAATTGCTTAGATAATATAGCCAGTGCCATGTCGTGCTATGATTTAGAGAGACAGTACAGTAAGGAAACGGTGTAAGCAGTGAAAACAAAATACAATTTGTATCGGTCAATATAAAACAAAAACAAACAAAAAACCAATTTAACTAACGGCGTTTCGAATACGTGCATCCTACTGAAAAATCTAGCGCACCAATGACAAGAGCCGTTTAATTAACAGAAAGAGGAACATAAAAACATACAACTGAAGATACCCCACCCTTTATTGTTATGATCGTAGGACAACTTAAATTATTTCTCAAACTATTTACATGTGATGAATTTATAAAAATGCCTTTTAAAATATTAGCAAAGTCGTCTTACGCCGGAAGTGAGGAAGCGTATGTAGAACACATGTTATTTAAAGTTTCCCTTGAACGCTACGGACTATCACTAAGACTAAGTGGTAATGAGGTATAAACAAGAAAACATACAAATTACAATATACAAAACATTTTCAACCTTTCGAACAGTCAGGTCTTTCTCAAGAATATATAAAACAAACAGTGAAAAACAATGAAAACTGTTAAAATATACGTAAGTAGTATCGTTGTTACGTTTAACTGCAGTGCTACGTTATATTGATTGTGGTGTGGGTATTACGTACTAATTACATACTATCATATATATATATATATATAACTATATCTATAACTTGTTCTTCTAGACCATTTCACCGACTCGGCCAAAATAGTGTGATGTTTCTAATTAGGTGTCTAAGAGCTTACCACAAAATAATACTTTGAAGTGTATTAATTAGTTTCCTTTAAATATGATGAACGCAGTCTGTAAGGTCATCTGTTTGTTCTTCCAACATATGACCATTTTCTTACATCCACTTTTGAAAATTCAGTTAGAATTATGGTCATACCTAATAATTGATTGGCGGGTAATAAACCATATACGAGCTGTAAATATCCATGAACAGTTCGGGCATAGAATGACCAATGTAGACGGATGTTGGTCTATCCGTGACTTTCTAGCTACTCTCCGCAGTTGAGCTGTTGCAGTTCTTCTCTTTTCACAAGATGACTGTAGATCGCCATGTAAATCTATTGTGTGCATGTTGTTCCCAATTATCAAAGTCTTGTGGTGATGTCTTTAACGAGCCATTGTAGCGCTTCTATTGGCTAATTTGAGATCGTGTACCCTTCTCCAGCTCACCACAGAGAAGAATCTTTGTCAGGCGATTGTCTGGCATGCGCACCAAATGACCTGCCCAAAGAATCTGTGTTTGCATCAGGATAGTGTCAGTGCTAGGTATACAAGTGGTATCTGGGAACTTGTCTTCCTATCTGATGTTCATAGCTTTTCTGAGTTGTGTAAAGGTGAAAAGTGTCCTCTAAGTATGTGTTATCGATTGATAATGATTTAATGAAAGGGCATGCTACTATTTCATATTTCATATTTCAAACCTTTTACCTCCTACATCGCGGTGGAGATTACAGTGTTCAAATATACCATACTTTATACTGTAGGATATGTAGGATATGGAAAAGCGGAATATAGCCGGAAGAATGGAAAAAGTCAGTATCCTTACCCATGCTAAAGAAAGGAAACCTTCAACTATGTACCATCTATATAGGACAGTAGCATTAATTAGTCAAGTCAGCAATATACAACTGCAGATCACAATGGAAAGAATACAACGCAAATTAGAAACAGAAATTCATGAAGTTCAAGCCGGTTTTCGAGCAGGAAGAGGAATAAGTGACCACATATTCAACATGAGGAACATAATTGAGAAATGTAGAGAATACAGCTTAGAATTACATATGTGTTTCATAGACTACACCAAGGCGTTTGATTGTGTTAAACATCGCCAGCTACGGTTCATCATGGGAGACATGGGCTTCCCCAAACATCTAATGCATTTTATTAAACCACTATATCACGAACAACAAGCAGCAGTAAGAGTGGATGGAGAAACATCTGAGTGGTTCACTGTTCAAAGTGGAGTGAGACAGGGATGCACTATTTCCCATCATTTTAACATCAATGCAGAGAATATAATGAAAAATGTAAGAGCAGAATTAAAGAAACATGAGATTCATCTACTACATATCGCTACGTATATGATTACAGAAATAACATTTACAGATTACACAGTACTCCTTACTACACATACAGAGTGGCTGCAACATCTAATCACAACACCAACAAAATACAACGAGATCTAAAATCTATATATAAACGCACAGAAAACACAAATTATGAGAACAAACAAAACAAAGATCAGACATATAGACCATATAGAACTAGAATATGTAAGCAAATTCGAATACACAGTTGTGGCGATTTTTCAGTAGATATTAGAATAAGGCTCATTTGTGCAAAACTGAAATTAACACACACGAGAAAGCTATGGCAAGGTAGTAATAAGGACACTAAAGTAACACTTTAAGGATCATGTGTTTTCCCAGTGGCAACATATGGATGCGTGACTTGTACTTCAAACAAGACAATCCATGTGGATTAGCACTTGAAGCTACGGAGTTACTTGCTATGAGTGGTACTCTCGTCAGGCGGCGTGCCGCTTCGTTGAGAGTGACGGAATACATATGGGAAACCGAGTACAGTTAAGTCAATCTTCTACGGCTGTTAAACCCTTTTAAACAAGACAATATCCAAAAGAATAATTTCAATAGAAATAAAGTGCCATAAAACGATCCTACGAATATCATGGACCGAGAAAAAGAATATTGAAGTTTTGAAATTAATGTAACTAAATGAAGGGTGTATTCTGAATACCATCATCAGAAGTAAGACACATTATTTTGGAAATTAAAGAGACATAATTGTATCGAAAAGCTGATTCTAGATAGTGTCATGTGAGAGAAGAAGAGGAAGACCAAGAAGATGATGGACCAGTGACAAGGAAGAATGTATGGAAATGCCTTTGAGAGAGACGTTAAAAATATACAAGACGACAACGTTCTGGAAAGAATATGTCAATTGATAAAAATACTTTTTATCGTTTATTATTAATGAAAGGCGAACGAATATAGTTCCGCATAAAGCATGTTATTTTTCGTGGAAAGTGTTATATACATTTAATTTTTATGATGTTTTAATTATTTACTATTCTTTTCCTTGGGTAGCAATAATGTAATATTTGCTCGCATATAAGGCAATATAATAAAACAATCGGTGTCGGTCGTAATGTTAGAGAGGGGGGGGGAGCCCTAAGTAGTGTTTTCTTTTAAGAAAGGTAGATCTCTTCTCACGCAATCATGTAGGGCCTTTCGCAATCATGTAGGGCCTACCCTATTAAAAATATTAACTACATGCGTCTGTTAATCTTTTCAGCGAAAATGTTATTACACTCTCAATAAATGTTGTTTATGATGAAGGTATACTTAATAGTTTCTTCTCAATCGTCAAGTATTCAGACATGATAGCAGATTGTTGTTCGTGGAATTTCTGAGATATGTTCTCTTCAGGGTAGTCAATTAATAACATAGTGAAAAAATAATAGCTTGTCGTTTATGCACAGAAAACATTGTCACATTTGGGGAATTCCGTTTTCAGTTCTGAGATATGCGCATCATCATAAATTAATTATGGACGTATGATTGGTCTGAAGCCAACGTATGAAAGAACAATTCCATCGCTATTAGTAGATCACAGGTCAGGTTTTCTGCAGTCAATGCAATTTCAGTTCTGAATGGAAACATACGCCAAGAACAGTTTGACGTCATGAACAGATAACTTTGTAAAAAAACAACTTATATTATCTTTCTGTAATGGTTATCAATAGCGTAGTCTCAATTGAAGCCAACATTCATGGCGTCCTTCTTATGATTAAACAACGTAAATAGCATACACAAATGTATTGTTATTTACTATAATAATTAGTAAATATATAAATATTTAAAAAAAAATTCGCCTAAAAGAAATACGAACTGATGCTGCTAGACATACATGACTATAAAGCGACAATAAAGAAGAAAGAAATCCATTATTTATTCATTCATTCATCCATTTTCTTTTTGCACTGAAGTTAGCGCATTGGGCAGATGTCAGATCTCTCCAATTTTGTCTGTTCAAAACTATTTTGTGCAGTTCTTGAATAGTATGGATATTGATTGTTTTAATTTATCTAAGTATTGTTCTTCTGAATGTTTCACTTGGCTATCCCTAGCTCTTTTGCCTGTAGGTATCTATTCAACAGGTATCCATTATTTATTATATAAATGTAATCGCAGGTTTATTCTTTCTTGAAAATTATCTGTTCTTGATCCCAAAATATTACCGCGTATGCATAAAGTTCAGAGCTGCAACTTTCATTTGCTGTAGAAGACCTGAGTTTATGAATTTATCTCTCAGAACCAAACTTTCGTATCTATTTAATATTTTATTTTCTCGTAAGCCATAATTTAATATTCTGTTTGTGTGATTAGTATATGAAAGTAAATTTAAAGATTACAGCAAAGAATTCTCCAATAATAAATTGAATAATTTACTAAAACAGTACCCATTACTTGATAACGTATATGCGGACGAGATTAAGCATTTACCTACTAACTAAATCCCTGCATATTTTGCTGTACATTACCTAGACTCAATCTATCAGGAAGTAACACAAATACTTCTTTCAGTGTTGACTGTATTTACTACTACAGCCAGTAGTGAGTGAAAGGTATGAGCACCTTGAAGAGAATCAAAACATATTTCAGAAGTTCGATGAACAACAATCGTCTATCATGTTTGAATTCCTTGGCGATTTCTAAGAAACTATTGAGTGTCATGTCATCAGAATTAACATTTATTTAGAGCGTACTGAACATTTTCGCGGAAAAGAAGAACAACCATTGAAGCTGCATTACAAGATTACATAACGTATGTTTTAAAAATATGTGGCCATAAATACATGCTTCTGGTAAGAACAAAGATGGGGGGGGGGGAGTAAGAGTAGATATCTACCTACTGAAACATGTCACACGGTATCCTCACATTAAAAATTAAATCAACACCACAGATGATTATAGTCTTTCTTTCTTTCTTTTCGTTTTGTACCCCATGTATGACTTGAAGCGTCACGTCTTATTACTCTTCTTCTTTAAATCGGCGAAATGGGTTTTTATATTTACATAGTTACTAATAATCTATAATATAATAGCTGTGTTCTGTCAGATCTCCGGAAATTTTATGAATATCACATTTATGTGGCAGGATTGCGTGCGACATCCCATCAAAACGATTGGTGCTATTCAAATCAGACGATATTTTGATGCGATATCATATAAACTTCTGTATCGGCTTGTGGTTAAAGTTATCTAAAATATATCATTTCTAAAATATGCACGTAATTTGCTTTACATGATGGATGAAAATGATCCACTCGCAAGAAAGCGGAAAAAAGAGCGAAACGCTAGATGGTTGAGTTGTTAAATTCAAGTCAATCGCTTTGATTCGTGCCGCAAATGCTGCAGAACATTGACATAGAATTGAAAGAGAGATGCAAAGAATCGATCCAGAAACCCTTCAACAAAGACACACATGACTTGCTAAGGATGCTTACATGCATCGGTGTCGAGCTATGCTAGAATCACCAGCGCAAAGAGAAAATCGACAAGCTATGAAAAGAGAATACCAACGTCGTCACAGGCAGCATGAAACTGTTGAATAAACGCACAGATGGTGAGCTGCAAATCAAGCAATTTCAAGCACGTTTACTAGTTGTTGCTGAATGGGAAAGATCATGCTCCCAAAACCACATCCATGGTAGTAAAGTAGAGTATTCCGAGTACATGCACTTGAATTTTCTCTGATAATACATACCTTAAATACGCACATTTTCGCGAGCATATTAGCTCTTATAATAGCATTATTTCTTTCGCGTCAATGGTCGCAAAAATCACTGATTGTCAAGGATGATGTCCTTTTTTTAAAAGTTCATGGAGAAACTTATCATCGAACCTCTCATATACATCCACCATACAACAATATTCCATAGTTTGTTCAGGTGTTTGTTTTGAGCAGTACTCAAGCAACAGACGTTCGACAAGCACACGCAAATAAATGCGAAGGAGTAATTCCTGATAAAAATCCATGGATTTTTTCGTCAACACAATAAACTAACACAGTCATATCAGTTAATGCGTGATATCGAAACAAGAGAAGAGAGATTCAGAATGCTGCTCAAACTGGAAGAGTTCCCAATAGTAAACTTGATCTTCATGCGTGATCCTCAGTGTGATAAACGTTGCTATAATGAACCAACATCTAATGAGATGACAATGATTTACGTCACGGGGGGACGTAGAACCATTTTTTAGCTGCGAAATTCGCAAATTTTCCATCGGATCTAGAGAATCCCCCCCCCCTCCAAAAAAAGTAATACCAATTTACTTAGCTTGAATATGGATCCAATATCATACTTGTTTTTGTTCTTATACGGTGCGCCGGTTTGGCAAGCACATTGGCAATGTGTGGCAAATCTGGGTAAGCAACCTAATAAATTCCGTCACAATGGGACGACGTGTCCCGACGGTAGCCGAATAAATCTAGTATTAAATGAATAACTATAATTTTGTGCGCGCAATTTAAGTTGTTTAAATCTTAGGAGGCGACGCCGAGCATTTTGGCGTCTATTCTCGCAAACCCACTACTATACTGTCTAACCAATGGGGTTAAAATTCGGCTGTTATTAAGATTAGAGTTTTGTCGACGTGTGTATGATTAGAATTAGTTAGTTATTAATTCGATCATCGCCATGCACTCTGGACAAGTCCATAGGTGCTCAGATCTTTCCTTGAGTGTATCCGCCATTTCACGTTGACTGACGATCCCAGTACGTCGTTGATTGACCATCATTCTTTCTCGCCCACGAAAACTCTCCTTTCTAGCGACACCACATTTCAAACCAAGCTCCTTTTATGATTAGAATTGTTAATTTTAAACCCTTTTAACAACTGTAAATGAGTTGTTAACACCCTGCCATCAAAAGACAGTTCATTAATTTTTAATGTACATAATTTTTTAATGTTAATCTAATATAGTAATGTATATGTAAGATAATATATTGTCTATTATGGAAATGTGTATCTATATATGCCATCATAACTTATTTTTTTTTCATTTGGAAACTAAGGTAGCATCTGGAATGAAATAGGTTGAACACTGGACTACCATCAAAATGGTTCATTCAGTTACGGCAGTTGTTCTATATTCTTTAATAATGCAGACAAATCATGAGTTTAACGTTTCTATTGTTGGTGACATCCTGCTAAGCAAATATCGATCCAAGATTTATATATATATGTGTATTGTTAGAATTTGTATGTTATTTAATATATGAAGAGAGATATATATTCAGACGGGAATTTATATGCAAATGTTTATGGTTGGTTGCACATGCTTTCTAAATAGACTGGCTGGAAAGTTGTCTGCAATTGAAGTCGACATTTTATTGTTTCCGTCCGACAGTTGCTTATTTTCACAGCAGACATTGCGTAGATATAATGATCTGCTCAAGGATGCAGATAGTTCGACGTATATTCAGAGCTTGACATCTGTCTGTGCTTTTCGAGGCGTTTTGAGTAGCACTAGTTCATTGTGCACATACGTATTGACGCTTATCAGATATGCGGGCACACGTGTTAGTTTTCCTGTGTCATAATGGACGATTATCTGCAGCATAATCACATGAAGTGATGTGTATGTATATATATTAGGCTCCTGTGTTGACTCCTAAACTCTAAGGATGAAGTTCGGAGTATATAGTAAGTTAGTTAGTCGTTGGATGATCGTCACATCACTCCAGACAAGATTCATAAGGGCTCATATCTCTCCTTGAGTGTATCCCCCATGACACATTTACTGACTGTTCCAGTACTCTGTTGATTGACCATCATTCTTCCTCGCCAACGACGAATGCGCCCACTCTGCTCCTTTCTAGCGACACCATATTTCAAACCAAGCGCTCTTATTCTAGTAACAGAATATGAGTTATCGTCACTTATAGTCATTTGTTCCAGCATGTTCCAGTAATACGTAATTCAAACTGTTTGTCTGATCCATCGCTCTGCCAACAGCCGTAATAGCCACATGTGCGGCCAAAATATCTTCTCTCTTATTGCCCCGGGCTCCCGCATGTAACGGCACAAAAATAGAAGTCACTTTTTCACACACAAATTATTCACCACATCCATTCTCTGTTCCCGAATGCACCCAGCTTGCAATTTCACAATCACCGAGTCACAGAGTATACAGGCATGTTACTTCCAAAATTACCATTGCCATGCTGCTTGTCATCTGAGCGAAAGCATCACAATTTTCTATGATGGTCTTCCCCCAACTTTCAGACGTGAAGTCCCAGGCATTCCCGATGTGTCTCACAACCGACCCATCTGTATATATAATCATATCACCTTCTATGTAATTCACACAGATCAGAGCCTGCACCTCCGACTCCACGACTGTCGGACACCATTTCTTGCATTCTCTATTGAGTGTTATTATTAATTTGAAGGCTGTCGAATAATGAATCACAAATGGATGATAAGTCTCTTTATCCTATCGGTACGGAACCCAAGTCACAACGTCCATACTCACCTCTTACAGCTGTATGTTACAGCTGTATGATGGTGTTGTCTATACTGTTATTGTTGCATGTCAATTCAAAAGTTTGTAATTCTTGCTGAGGTTTTTGTCTTTGTTGATGTTGTTGCTTTTGAAGATGTTATTGATTTTGTTTTATTTGTTTATGTTGTTTTTTGGTTACAGCTCACAGTGTTATTTTTCATGTTAATGTTGTTGATTTTATCAATGGTGGTGTTCTTGCATGACATTCACAATGGTGTTGTTCGTGTTGATGTTTTTGTACTTGTTGATGTTATTGTTCTTGTTGATGGTATTGTCCTTGTTGTTCTTGTTGATGTTGTTCCTGTTGATGATGTTGTTCTAGCTGATGTTATTGTTCCGGTTGATGTTATTGTTCTTGTTGATGTTATTGTTCTTGTTGATGTTGCTGTTCTTGTTGATGTTGTTGTTCATGAAGTTATTGTTGTTGCATGGCAAGTTACAATTCTGTAATTATTCTCCCCATCCCGTTCTCCAAAAAGCATGTGTCGGCGTCTGCGTGCACTAATCCGACATGAAAACAGCCGCAGTCATTGATCTAAAATTGTTAGTTCATGAAATTGTTACTGGTGATCAGCTTGGACGTTGTTCTTGTTGTTGTTGGTATTACTGTTGCTGCTGCTGCCATTGTTATCTTGTAGTTGTTGGTTTCGATCCTCAGAAATTGTGTGCAATTAGCTCTTACTTCATATGTGCTGTGGGGGTGGTATCTCCAGAGTTTTATTTCATAGTTGAAAATTTAAGGGAAGCAAGCATTCAAGATTAAGTAACCACCGAAAGATCAAGGGGAGAAGAGACAGAGGAAGACAAAATGAGAAATTGCTGAATGGGTTCTATAATGACAGAATGTCAACAGCGGAACTTATTAACAAGAGACAGGAAGATAGGACACTCGGCATAGACTTTACTGATTACTTATTACATTCACAGAAGACTTCTTATAACATAATTGTATGCACTTCTTCCCCAGTTTCCTACTTCATTTCACAGAGGTTTCTCTTATCGTTTCTGGCTTGCATGGGAACAATGTTTGTGTACACCCTGAGAGTGAACCTGTCGGTTGCCATTATGTGCATGGTTCGCAGTTACTCAGGACATCACAATATAACTCTACCCAATAACTATATATCACAGAATATGACAACAATCAATGAATGTGACGTCACTGATGAGCTGAAATCTTCATCTGCTTCTTATAAGGTACAGGTGTTTTTTTAAAAATTATTCATTTCCACTCTGTAAACTACGATAAAGTCTCATTGTGAAATTTGGATTCAGATTCTCTACAACTGATAGTTACTTAGTTAGTTGTTAGTTAGTCGTCGGATCACCACAGCAAACTGGACACGTCCATAGTTGCTCCGATCTCTCCTTGAGTATATCCGCCATTACACTTCTGCTGACAGTATCGGTCCTATGCTGGTAAACCATTATTCTTCTGCGCCCTCCAAAATGTTCACATCTAGCAGCACCACATTTCAAACCCTGATCCTTATTCCTGGCGATTGAAAATGAATCATCATCCACATTAGTCTCACTCTCACGTGCTTTTTCTCTTAATGAGTTCAACACGTCAGCTGATAGTAATTTTATTATACAATATTTCAGACTCGTGCATGTCGTTAGTTATTGATTGTATAGACTTTTCCAAAACTACAGATCATGTGGGTTCTTCTCTTGACATCACCTGCTACATGAATTGAAAATTCCCTACACAGAAATACAAATATCCTAAATGTTTACATGCACAAGTGTGCTGCTGAATTTCAAAGGAGAAGCAAAGAATATCAACACTGCTATCTACCACGCAGTGTAAGAAGTAGATAAGGCAGTTTGTAGATAGAGTTGACTGTCCCATTCTATAAATCAAAGGTAACCAATAGGCATGACCAATAGAGATGTATTATACAGAATGTAGGTATATACAGGCAAGCTGTTAAACATGCCAGGACATATATTTACTGGACAACATTCTGCAAATAAGCAGGAGTTTGAGAACAATCATAGACAAAGGAAATGATACATTGACAAATACATTACCTTTAGAAATGTCTCATTATATCTATAACATATCTAGAACTCTAAATAAAAATGTCTCACTATATATATATATATATATATATATATATATATATATATATATATATATATATATATATATATGTATGTATGTATAAATAAACTATCCAGTACCTCCAGAAATGTCTCAGTATATCTATGAACTATCCAGTATATCTATTTATCTATTCGCTGAAATCTTTGGTGCCTTTCAGCGTCAGGGGTAGAATTGTATTCTGGGATGGTCCTCGCATGTGCTGAATATATTCTGGTATTTGCCGCCTTTTTTTATTTCAGTGATCCATCGTTTTTGTGGTTGGTTTCTAGGTTTACTTTCACGGTATCTGTGTAGAATAGCTTGCTGTGGTATGCTGTCTGGTGGTAGTCTGCTCATGTGTGCACACCATTTGATCTGTTGTCTCTTGATGTATTATAAGATTGGTGTTGTGCCGGTTTTTTTGTTTTATGTCCTCATTCCTCATCCTGTCTCTTAACGACATCCCTAGGATTCTGCGTAAGCATGCCATTTTAGCTGTAACATTTCACGTCAGTCTTACGCTGTCGTATTCCATGTGTGGCCAGGTAGCACAGCATTGGCATAATAATCGTTTTGAATAGTGTTATTCTGGTGTTTAACAATACGTATTTGTTTCTGAAGATTGGTGTCATTTGTCCTAGTGCTTGGTATGCTTATCCAGTACCTAAAGTAAATGTATCATTAGAGACATGTATGTATCCATTCATTTTCCTTTGGCGCTGAAGTTAGCGCATAGGACAGAGTTCTCCAATTCTGTCTGTTGAAAGCTATTCTTTGCAGCTATTGAATAGTATGAATACTGCTTGTTTTACTTTCTCTAAGTATTTTGTTCTTCTGAGTGTTTCGTTTGGTCTCCTTTTTCTTTTGTCTGTAGATATCCATTCAAGAGATTGGTGGTGTATTATGTTGATGTCTACGCGTAGGACATGCCCGATGTAGGACCAACGGCGTTTTCTGATAACATCTGTGATGAAGTGTTGATGTGTTTCTTCTCTGATTTAATCATTCGATTTGAATTCACTCCAATGGGTGTTAGTTATACTATGAAGACATTTGTTCTCGAAACTCAGTAATTTCTTTTCTGAAGATAAAGAGCCTTTCCAGCTCTCACATCCATACCGGAATAACACGGGAGTTAAATAAGCGTATTTTCTTGCATGTGCTGATTGACTTTGACCTCCAGATATTAGACAGTCTGTTAAAGGCATTTGAAGCAAAATGTATATACATGATAATATATGTATGACCATATATGTATTATTTTTATGTATATCAGTTATACATGTACTTTTGTTATGTATATCAGCTGTATATGTTTTAACATGACACCATTGATAGGCAACATCTGCGTTAATTTCAACAGCTTATATCAACTCAATAAGAACACAAGTAGGATAAGTAAAGTTAAGCGACGCTGCGTGAACTCAGCAGGCAATATTATTTTAGGTATGGGCTTGGTATGCATGAAACACATACTTATGGAAACTGATTCAAATATTTAAGAAATGTCGTCATTTCACTTTGTGCACACCCATAGGTGCTCAGTCCCTGAAACGAATGGTGAAAAGTATGCACGTTTATTGTTACTTCTGCGCGCTGAATTATGTATGCGTCTAATTCATCCTTTCTCTCTTGACATTTTCTACTTGTCCCACGCTTAATCATGAATTCCAACACTGTAATACCGATTCGTCAAGTAAATTTTCATTCTACAATATTCTTTCAATCCAGTATACATTTCAAGATCTCTCTTTTATTCTTATGAAATTTCCCACTACATGTGCTCTTGTAGCCAACGTATCAGCTCGTTCATTTTCATGCACTCCGGCACACCATGGACTATATATATATATATATATGCACGTGTTCCTAATGGGCAATGTTATCTATGTATGTTTCCCATATATATTGATCTATAGATACATATCTATTGTTAGCGTGTCCATCGGCCTTGGATGTCAGAAGTTTGGAGTGAAAACGGGACACAATAACAGACCCGTTTAGCGTGATTTCCGTGAACATCGTAAAATTGCTGTAATAACCTTCATCAAACTGATTCAAGGATGTGACAACCTGGCAACGTTTCTTTGACAACCAACTCTTTTTTTTCTACAGCCGTAGTATGACCGTATATATATCTAGCTAGAACATCGAGTCCGCCGCTCAACCCTATCTTTTATAATTTTCCTACATTACTGTCAACCCTCATCGCAGCTGTTTGTTTCCAATTCAATTTTTTTACAATCGCTAAATCTTTCCCATCAACATTGAGTTTTTGTAACATTTTTATCATTTCTGAATGTTTCAACTTGTCATATACTTTGTTATATTATATGAAGCACAAATACAGGTCTTTTTGTATTTCTATTGCCAAGCCATCAATTTTCGTATTATATATAGGGCATTTATTGTGATTTTTCC
>CM067300.1:51760305-51883345 GCA_034231615.1 Meghimatium bilineatum
CACTTAATTTGTCCAACTTTACTTAGTCCACTTCGACTACATGCCTCGTTAGAAGACACTTAATTTGTCCAACTTTACTTAGTCCCCTTCGACTACATGCCACGTAAGAAGACACTTAATTTGTCCAACTTTACTTAGTCCCCTTCGACTACATGCCACGTAAGAAGACACCTAATTTGTCCAACTTTACTTAGTCCACTTCGACTACATGCCTCGTAAGAAGACACTTAATTTGTCCAACTTTACTTAGTCCACTTCGACTACATGCCTCGTTAGAAGACACTTAATTTGTCCAACTTTACTTAGTCCCCTTCGACTACATGCCTCGTACGAAGACACTTAATTTGTCCAACTTTACTTAGTCCACTTCGACTACATGCCTCGTAAGAAGACACTTAATTTGTCCAACTTTACTTAGTCCCCTTCGACTACATGCCTCGTAAGAAGACACTTAATTTGTCCAACTTTACTTAGTCCACTTCGACTACATGCCTCGTAAGAAGACACTTAATTTGTCCAACTTTACTTAGTCCACTTCGACTACATGCCTCGTAAGAAGACACTTAATTTGTCCAACTTTACTTAGTCCACTTCGACTACATGCCTCGTAAGAAGACACTTAATTTGTCAAACTTTACTTAGTCCCCTTCGACTACATGCCACGTAAGAAGACACTTAATTTGTCCAACTTTACTTAGTCCACTTCGACTACATGCCTCGTAAGAAGACACTTAATTTGTCCAACTTTACTTAGTCCCCTTCGACTACATGCCACGTAAGAAGACACTTAATTTGTCCAACTTTACTTAGTCCACTTCGACTACATGCCTCGTAAGAAGACACTTAATTTGTCCAACTTTACTTAGTCCCCTTCGACTACATGCCTCGTAAGAAGACACTTAATTTGTCCAACTTTACTTAGTCCACTTCGACTACATGCCTCGTAAGAAGACACTTAATTTGTCCAACTTTACTTAGTCCACTTCGACTACATGCCTCGTTAGAAGACACTTAATTTGTCCAACTTTACTTAGTCCCCTTCGACTACATGCCTCGTTAGAAGACACTTAATTTGTCCAACTTTACTTAGTCCCCTTCGACTACAGGCCTCGTTAGAAGACACTTAATTTGTCCAACTTTACTTAGTCCCCTTCGACTACATGCCTCGTAAGAAGACACTTAATTTGTCCAACTTTACTTAGTCCCCTTCGACTACATGCCACGTAAGAAGACACTTAATTTGTCCAACTTTACTTAGTCCCCTTCGACTACATGCCTCGTTAGAAGACACTTAATTTGTCCAACTTTACTTAGTCCCCTTCGACTACATGCCTCGTTAGAAGACACTTAATTTGTCCAACTTTACTTAGTCCCCTTCGACTACATGCCTCGTAAGAAGACACTTAATTTGTCCAACTTTACTTAGTCCCCTTCGACTACATGCCACGTAAGAAGACACTTAATTTGTCCAACTTTACTTAGTCCCCTTCGACTACATGCCACGTAAGAAGACACTTAATTTGTCCAACTTTACTTAGTCCCCTTCGACTACATGCCTCGTAAGAAGACACTTAATTTGTCCAACTTTACTTAGTCCCCTTCGACTACATGCCACGTAAGAAGACACTTAATTTGTCCAACTTTACTTAGTCCCCTTCGACTACATGCCACGTAAGAAGACACTTAATTTGTCCAACTTTACTTAGTCCACTTCGACTACATGCCCCGAAAGAAGACACTTAATTTGTCCAACTTTACTTAGTCCCCTTCGACTACATGCCTCGTAAGAAGACACTTAATTTGTCCAACTTTACTTAGTCCACTTCGACTACATGCCACGTAAGAAGACACTTAATTTGTCCAACTTTACTTAGTCCCCTTCGACTACATGCCTCGTAAGAAGACACTTAATTTGTCCAACTTTACTTAGTCCCCTTCGACTACATGCCCCGAAAGAAGACACTTAATTTGTCCAACTTTACTTAGTCCCCTTCGACTACATGCCACGTAAGAAGACACTTAATTTGTCCAACTTTACTTAGTCCCCTTCGACTACATGCCACGTAAGAAGACACTTAATTTGTCCAACTTTACTTAGTCCCCTTCGACTACATGCCCCGAAAGAAGACACTTAATTTGTCCAACTTTACTTAGTCCCCTTCGACTACATGCCACGTAAGAAGACACTTAATTTGTCCAACTTTACTTAGTCCCCTTCGACTACATGCCTCGTAAGAAGACACTTAATTTGTCCAACTTTACTTAGTCCCCTTCGACTACATGCCCCGAAAGAAGACACTTAATTTGTCCAACTTTACTTAGTCCCCTTTGACTACATGCCTCGTAATTTGTCCAAGTTTACTTAGTCCCCTTCGACTACATGCCTCGTACGAAGACACTTAATTTGTTCAACTTTACTTAGTCCCCTTCCACTACATGCCTCGTAAGAAGACACTTAATATGTCCAACTTTACTTAGTCCCCTTCGACTACATGCCTCGTTAGAAGACACTTAATTTGTCCAACTTTACTTAGTCCCCTTCGATTACATGCCTCGTAAGAAGACACTTAATTTTTTCAACTTTACTTAGTCCCCTTCGACTACATGCCTCGTAAGAAGACACTTAATTTGTCCAACTTTACTTAGTCCCCTTCGACTACATGCCTCGTAAGAAGACACTTAATTTGTCCAACTTTACTTAGTCCCCTTCGACTACATGCCTCGTTAGAAGACACTTAATTTGTCCAACTTTACTTAGTCCCCTTCGACTACATGCCTCGTTAGAAGACACTTAATTTGTCCAACTTTACTTAGTCCCCTTCGACTACATGCCTCGTAAGAAGACACTTAATTTGTCCAACTTTACTTAGTCCCCTTCGACTACATGCCTCGTAAGAAGACCGTGATCATACTTGCACATTCAACTGGAAATTCATATCCGGTTCTCATACATGTTCCACAAACTGGATACTAACAGTTTCACTATTCACGTTTGTTGTATCAATTCATAACTCCAGCTTAGAGACCAATAGCTAACACGTTCAGGAGTTCCAAATCTGATTACTGTTACTTACTTTAGTAACAGAGTTTCTTCAGACGATGACTCAATGAAAGAAAGACATTCTCGTATAGTAGTCGCAGCAAGCACATTCACTAAACGAACGAGCATCTAGAAATCCAGACATATGGAGAAACACAAAGTTAAAACTATTCAACTCCTGTGTTACTCCATCACTGACTTATGGCAGTGAATGCTGAAAACACATGCAACGACCAAAAGTTAAACAATTTTGAAAACAATTGATATCAAGATATAAATATTACACCATTTTCCTATTTCTCATTTCATATGTTAACTTATTAGATTTATGAATTGATTGGCGACACAAAATATACGTGAAGTACCAGTGAAATTCTAGAATCTGTCTAGTCAGGCAATGTGACTAACTAGCTTAGTTAGTTTAGTTAGTGTTTTCATTTCGCACCAAAGAGCAGATGTTTTGATTCCCCCATGCGCTGCGGATCGCTGCCTGTATGTTTAATTCTTGTATGGACTTGCATATTATTTCTTCTTCTTTCAGTATAGCAGTTTTAGGATAATTTTGGATTTGTATCTGTTTCCTTTCTCTTACGTGTACGGGAATCATACGGGCAATGATGGAATAACATAGGAGGTGAAACTTGGTGTTTCTTCCCTATGTCTTTGGATTTCCAGATACTCGTTAGTCTAGTGATTGTGCTATGCCTGTATTTATTTAAATTATGCTATTAAAGTAAGTAACGGTGGAGACATTTTCTAGTATTTGGTTAACCTTATATTAACCTATAATTTTCCAGTATGTGGTAAACCTTATATTAACCTATAATTTTCCAGTATGTGGTAAACCTTATATTAACCTATAATTTTCCAGTATGTGGTAAACCTTATATTAACCTATAATTTTCCAGTATGTGGTAAACCTTATATTAACCTATAATTTTCCAGTATGTGGTAAACCTTATATTAACCTATAATTTTCCAGTATGTGGTAAACCTTATATTAACCTATAATTTAAGGACGTGAATGTTTGATCTGGTGTAAGTCATCTTGTATGTGCATCAATTGCATTTTGTTTCTAACAACTGACACGTGATCTTGTTCAAATTTTAGGTGGTTGGCTGGCACTCCGGTATGGCGGCAAAAATGTTTTGGGTATATGTATGACCATCTGCTCTATATAAACCATCCTTACTCCAATCAGCGCTAGAATGCATGTCTATTTGGCTTACGCTGTCAGGTTCATGCTGGGCCTTGCTGCGGTAAGAAAATATGTATCGTAAATAAAAATATCGGACATATACATACAATGAATTAAAATGAACTGCCACTACAAGCATTTAAATTGATATCAGGTCGCAAAAGAAAAGATGAATACCAGCAAAGATTCCTCGCAGAATAACCACCAAAGTCACCAAAGACTATGGGTCACAACAACATGCAAGAATTACATACAGTCACATCACATCGCTCGAGCTGGAGTGCTCTGGTTTCTGCTGTATGCGTCGTAATCGTCGCTGAAGGAGCATATATAGATTTGAGAGAATGAAGTATATTTGTGTATTCACTTCACATCTATATATTTCATATGTTAATATCATTGTTTATTCATTCAAATGTAGACTACAGTTATTTGGATAGTGAAATTAATTTCTACAAATATCTACAAACACTCTCGAAAATACTCAAAACAATTGATGGTTCGATCCAAAATGGTATTTTTTTAGATTCTTAGTAATGTTGTTAAATATCACGTTAGTGTATGCGGATTTCTGATCGCTTGTTAAGTATTGGTTTTACAAACGTTATAAGCCTGTGTCTGTGTTTTCACTTTTGTCTTACCGGATTAGGTTTTACTGCATCCTGCCATATGACAGATTACAACTAGTCAAATCTGTCAACTAGATTTGTCGGATCTAAGATTATGAGAACAATTTTGTAGCAGGCAACAATTGATATATTTCTATTACTATTTTTTATTTTATGTATGGTTATTCTTCCTGTCCGTTCCTCTCAGAATATTACATGTTAGCAAAATAAAGTATAGAAATTGGAGTGCATTATTTTATGATTTACAGCTTGGAATTTTCGACCCGAAACATCTTTCTTCATTAGGGATTCTTAATTGGCATTAATTGGCAAGAAACATTAATTGGCAAGAAAGGTTATCACATTTTTTGGTGATAATTGTAATACCAACTACAGTGGATAAAAAAGAGCGTGTTCCAATAATGTACTTGCAAGACTCAATAAAGTCTTAAAACACAATATTCATGGTATTGGTTGTGCTGCTCACATTGTCCACAATGGTGTTCAGGCAAGTGCTGATATATTGCGTCCAAATTGCAACAATTGTCAATAAAGTGTGTCAATATTTCATATTTACTCGGTGAAAGTAGAGGAATTGAAGAAACTCTGTGAATTTGTAGAAATAGAATACACGCGCGCACTTAAAGCGTGAGAACTAGATGTTATCATTACTGCCAGCTGTCAGTAGAGTTATTGATATGTATGATGGACCCAAGTGCTATTTTCTGTCACAAGATAAATGCTCTACACTACTGAAAGCATTTTTAATGACCTTATAAGGAGAAATGTACGAGGCGAACTAAGAAAAGAGTGAGTTTCAACCAATAAATATCAGTGAGTACAAGATTACAGAAATAAAATATACAGATGACAAAGTCCTCCTTACTAGACATCCTGAGGGACTTAAACAGCTAGTCACAACCACACAAAAAATACAACGAGATAAAAATCTATATCTAAACGCATAAAGACACAAAAATTATGACAAAACAAAGTTAAAACCAATAATCACTATAGATAATATAGACCTACTTTGTGTAAACAAAGTCTAATGTCTAGGAGCAAATAAAAACAATCTCGAGATTGTTCAGTCGAGATTAGAAGAAGACTCGCAATGCAACACTTAAATTAACACAAATGGGAAATATATTGCTAAGTAGTAATAACAACACTAAAATAACCCTGTTAAGATAATGTGTTTTCCCAGTGGCTACATAGGAATGCGAGACTTGGACAAAGACAATATAGAAACAAAAAATTAATTTGAACTGAAGTGCTACAGAAAGATCCTACGAATATCAAGGACAGAGAAAAAGAAGAACATTGCAGTTTTGAAATTCAATCAATCAAGTGCCATGCCGAATGTCGTAGGCGATCATGTTTCTCCACGATTCTCTGTCTCTTGTGGTGTCAATAAGTTCAGTTGGTGAGCTTCTACTGTGCCACAATACAAGTCCATCCCGTAACTTTTCTCTTTGTCGTCCCCTATCTCTTCTCCACTTGATCTTTCCAGTGGTTATTAAGTGTTCAAGCTGTGTTCTACTCAGCACATGCCATAGAAACCGTGACTGGCTGCCCCTAATGTTTGATATGATTGATATTTTTACACAGCATCAATGAGAACATTTGCATTAGTTTTCTTTGCTGCCCAAGGTGTTTTCATCATTCTTTTCAAAAACCACATTTCTGTTGCCGCTAATTCGCTTTAAATCTTTTTGTTTACAGTCCATGCTTCACATCCATAAAAACGAATTGATTCGATATAACATCTCAGCACTCTAATTCGGGTCGAATTTGAATTTTGAAATTGCTGAAACGAAATAAAGGGTGGCTTCTAAATACCACAATAACAATGAAGCTACAGTATTTTGGACAAGTAAAGCGACATTTAAAAAAAAATCTCATTCTGGAGGTCAAAGAGCCAGGCAAGAGAAGAAGACAAAGACAAAGACGACGATGGGCCAGCGATATTCAAGAATGTATGCACACCTCTATTAGCCAATACAGGCGTGCTTGTACGAAATAGAGAGGCGTTCAGAGTATTCACGACGGCGACAACATTCTGTAAAGAATATGTCACTTGATATAATTTTACCATTATTACAGTGTACTAGACATTTGAAGTACGTATATTTACTATAATGACAGTGTACTAGACATTTGAAGTACGTATATTTACTACAATGACAGTGTACTAAACAATTGAAGTACGTATTTTTACCATTCTGACAGTGTACTAGACATTTGAAGTACGTATTTTTACCATTGTGACAATGTACTAGCCATTTGAAGTACGTATTTTTACCATTCTGACAGTGTACTAGACATTTGAAGTACGTATTTTTACCATTCTGACAGTGTACTAGACATTTGAAGTACGTATTTTTACCATTGTGACAATGTACTAGCCATTTGAAGTACGTATTTTTACCATTCTGACAGTGTACTAGACATTTGAAGTATGTATTTTTACCAGTGTGACAATGTACTAGACATTTGAAGTACGTATTTTTACCAGTGTGACAATGTACTAGACATTTCAAATGTTTAATATTGCATTATAGACAATATATCCAAGCTAAACATACGAGATAAAGGCGAGGGTCAATCAATACTGGAAGCAGAAATAATGGAGGCCCTAAGGCACAAGAAATATGCAAAGCCCCAGGACCACACAATATCACATTAGATGAATTAGTAGCTTTAGAGGACTTTAGAATTGAAATAGTCACAAAATTACTGAATAACGTAAAATCACCCTCATCTTTAAGGGGACACATACCCATTTCCTTAATGAGATCCATATTTATAACCTTACCAAAGAAACCAGGGACAAATGAATGTGAAGACCACAGCCCAGTCTGCCGCATAAGGCAAATATCAAAAATACTTTTCAGAATCATAATGAATAGTGTATGAAACAAAATAAACACAGAAATAACTCCAGAGCAATGCGGCTTCGCAGAAGACAAAGGTACCAACATTGCTATACATATTTTGAGAACAATAATAGAGATGTCTATAGAGGTAGAAACAGATATGTACCTCTGTTTTATAGACAACACAAAACATCATTTGATAAAATTAAACATAGTGATGTTATACACATAATTTGATAAAGTATGCTACATAATTTGAACATCGACAGTAAGGATTTAAGAATCATCAAGAACATGTACTGGCAACAAACAGCAGCAATTAGAGTAGAAAATCAATTTGGCCTCTTTCAACTAATAAAACAAGGAGTTAGATAGGCATTTATAATTTCAACAGGCCTGCTCTCTTTATACAGTTAAAACGAAATACGTGCAATAGTTGATATCCCAGGAATATCAGTGGGAGAACATAACATAAATAATTTAATATATGCGGACGACACTGTCATGATTATTAAAATTGAAGAAACCTTCAAGAATTAGTTAATGTAGTAGTTACAGAAAGTAAAGAGAAATGCCTCTTCATAAATATCATGAAAACAGAAGTAATGGTTATTTCAAAGAAACAAATACCACAACTTTCAAGATTCAAAAAGATGATATAGTAGTAAAACAGGTCCAACAATTTGAAATGTTTAGACACAACGCTTAAAGCAGATGGAAACAGTTAAACGGAAATAAAAAGCATAATATTGAAGACAAAAACAATATTCAAAAACACAATTATATTGGGTAATCTATGTAAAATATAATATTGTAGTGTGATATCTTGTATAATGTATGGTAACCCTTGTCATTAGATGTGAGGATATAGTTTTTCATTGCTTTATAACTCTATAATGACATAATATTGACAATCTTGGACACTAAACAAACATGAAAGTGATACAATTATAGGCAATAGAGATGTAGTTCTAAAGAAGAATTCCTAGAATACCATGGCAGCCAGGAAAACTAATGTGGATGTGTTGAAAGAGTCAAATTCCAAGCGAACCGTAATCAATAATATAAGCAAAAGACAATCTTCATGTGTTGGCCACTTTATGAGACAAGGGGATTTAGAGAACATAGTCGCAACAGGCAAGATTGAAGGCAACAAAGACAGAGGGCTACAATATGAGAAAATATTAGATAGTTTAACAACTGGGCACGGCAGGGAAACAAAAACTATCTTGATACAAAATAACGGAGATAAAGAACTATGGAGAGCCATGATCGCATACTCTAGCCGGCATGGCACCTGATGATGATGATAAATATCACCATTATGACAGTGTATAAAACATTGGAAGCATGTACTATTACCATGATGACAGTGTATATTGTGCTACACACAACAGATGACTTTGTCACAGATATTTGAGCTGTAAAATTAATCCAAGCGTAAACTACAGTGGACAAATATAACTTGACAACAGAGTTTGGGTCAAAGGACATTAGCCCATGAAACGCTGGATCAGCAACCAATCAACCGACTACAGCGTCATAAAAGAACCCATCTTCATGGAGGGGTGTATGTTACCTTTTTAAAAGAAGGTAATTTGACTAATTTCATGGACAATTACTTCTTTTTCATTATATTTTCATGACTTTTTTAAAACAATCGTTAAGGGGAAGGAGATGTTGCGGGAACTCCCCTTCTCCTCGCTGTATATGGGCTCGATTAACTAATATCTGTATTCTCTAGCATAGCGGTTATGTAGACAATTGGTCAGACATGATATCTAATGTTTTTTGTTTTGTATTTCAGGGTTTCACTTTACCATGTATACACGCCCTACTTGGACAGTGGGCACCACCAAGTGAACGAAGTAAAATGGCATCGCTATGCTTTGCAGGTTGGAATTATTTCTGAGAATATACTGAAATTGTGTACATACTAGGTCTAAATTTCAAGTATATATCTCAGATATAACAATTGCTTAATAAAATTCAAAATATAAAAAGGACAGTAAAAGGTAATGGGATTTCGTCACAGAAAGAACGTAAAACAAATGAAAGAAGGAAAGGATGTGCTATAGCACGTTTGAAATTATGTGTGTATGTACGCGCGAGCGTGCGGTTGTGTACGCGTGCGTGCGTGTGTGAATTTGAAATCATATAGATCTAATGAACTACATATTTCAGAAAAATTCCGTCACTGGTTTCCATTTTACGCTATATACCACACGTTATCTTGTCAACACACACTTCACACACATTTTTAAAGATATTTACAGTCCTCTTGTACACATAATTGATTTCTCTTATAATTCACACGATTTGCGCGTGAAACTGCACTATTTTCTATTATTTAACACAAGATTACATCTTAAGGTTACATCCGCTATTATCTCTGAAGTGGTAAAATTTCTTGTCTCGATACATAATAATTAATATGCTAACAACGATCAAAAGATTTCATTTTCTTATAACAATTAGTCCACGTTTTTGTCAAGAAATAGAAATGGCTATCACGAATAGCAGAATAAGAAATCGCCGATCACAGATGACATACACAACGAAGCCAGTAAAGAAAACGAGGTAAACTGGCTTCAAAGAATATCCAAACTTGAAAGATTACGAAATGAAGACATCTGTGAAAGAATAGGTATACCACCTTGTACAGAATATATAGAGAGGCAGCAGATCAAGTGGTTTGAACACATTGTGAGAATGTATCACGACAATTTACCGTGACGGCATATAGTCAATGGTGAGTGGGCATAAGTTTGAGGTGGTGAATACCTTCAAATACCTCGGATATGCAGCGATGGAAAATGCACAGCAGAACTAAAATTAAGGATGGAGAGGACTTTACGTCCCTGTTAAGGCTAACGGTGTTTTCGAAAATCAACATCGGTGCTGGAGTGAAAGTAAAAGTATAAGTCGCTGGTGTTTTCTATTGTGCTGTATGGTTGTGAGAGATGGACACTCACTGCTGACATAGAGAGACGATTACAGGCTTTCGAGTACAGATGCTATAGACGAATTCTACGAATTCACCTGGGGAAAGACAATAGACAATAAAAACAGCACATGATGTATAAAATAAATAAAGTATATATTTATTTACTTATATTTATTTATAAAGTATATATAAAATAACGTATTTATTTATTATGTCTATTATGTATTATGTTTTATTTTAATTATTTAGTTAGTTTATTGTTTATTACTACATATGCAACACTAGGTATAGGATAGACGATTAATCAGATACGGACATTTGTTTGAGTGTATAGATAGTGAAACGTGCTATAGTTGATATTCTGTGTTCTTGTTCTCTTACTCCAGCTGCTTAGCAATATGTTGTCTGAGAACGGAATGCTTTGTGAGATGAGTTATTGATTGGCTGCGATATTTGCACCTTTCGGTTTAATATATATGATACCAGGGAGATTAGAAGTCACTTTGTCATATGGTAAAGTTACATATGCCTTATTTTAACAATACCGTCTTTTTCAGACCTTAAATTTCCATCCAGTAGGATTTTGAAAAAAAAAACAATTATGCGAGGAATTTTTATTTCCGCATTTTGTATTCACATTTTCCTTATCGTCATTATAGCAAAATACTACAAGAAAATCGCAATGTAAAGCTATTTCAAAATATTTCAATTTACATTTTTTATTTTTGTGTTATTAAAATATATAAGAAATAACATCCAATACGCTTGATATATTATATATTATTAAATAAGCACAGTCATTGTACAAAATATTTGAACACGTGATTGAAGACCCTTCAAGATTTCTCTTGTACGACCCTAGAAAAGGTACCAAATTGATACCTCACAACGCGAATGTGAAGCAACTTTCTCTCTTTTATGCTGGACCACTTAAAACAGGAAATAAACTATTTGTTTCCACACAAAAATAGCATAAATTAGTGCAACATTACTGTAGTGGTAATGGACACCAAATTTAGAACGTGTACCAATATTTTATTTTAAAGAATTAATGTTTAAACCTTGGCATGAAGAGACTTTCAGAATCTAAAATCAAATGATATTCTTTAAATTTGATTTTGACATGTATTATCTGTGACTGAGGCCTCCGTTTAGATAAGGCCTCTGTTAGAGACCGACATCTTAGTGGCATGGATCCAATTAGCCGTTGGTTCTGTTGTTTTGAGATGGCTGCCCACCCTTCCTACAGTGTAGAGACAATTGTCGGAGATGCTGGGGCCATGCCTTGCTGACGGAGTCGTCTGTCGAGTTCATATCTGTTCTATGGAGTTCATGTCTGCTGACATGGCTGGTCACATCATGATATGGACGCTGTTGTCAGCGAGAAATTGGGTGGTGAGCTGTGTCACATGAGGTCGAGCGTTATCCTGCTGAATTATCGACCCTCGTTAGTTCAAAATTGGAATGGAGCGAAGACGAACACTTTCAGCGACGTATCGTTCGACATTCAGACGTCCTTCAATTTTCACCAGGTCACATCTTCCTATAGGTAGCTCGCCTCCTCCACCCTTTCACCATCAGTACACCTCCATCATCATGTTATGTTGTCTCATTAACGCTGTTCTGGGTGTAGCGCTTACATACACTGATGTCAACTCTTCTCCGTATATCGTGTCGCTGGGGCATTAAACAAAAAATTCATAACTAAACCAAATTCGTTTCCAGTCATTACCAACGGTGCGTTGACGATTCTGGTTCATCCACTGCAGGCCCTTTCTGTAGTCGCCGGTCCGTAAGAACAGGACCTCCGTAAGTCCAGAGACCATCGTCATGGAGCTGGTTCCTGACTGTTTGATCTGACATTCGACGAATTGCTGGCATTGACTGGACTGTGGGGGTTTCACTGTGTCAGTTTGTTGAAATCTACTTGAGAGGCGACTAATGGTGATTTAAACCAAATTAAATTGTCTGGGAAGTACACTTTGTGATTTTCCAGTCTGCAAGCATGCAATGATGACGTATCTTTGTTCTGTAGAGAGATGAGCCAAACTTGCGCATTGAATTTTCAACTTAATTTATTCCAGGATCGTAAATATTGTGGAGGCATTCAATAATATGGTAAGCGAGATTTGCGTTCAGTAAGTTACACGGGAGTCTCATGAACCTGTCAAGAGTTATTACCAAAAATGTTGTTTTGAACGTGAACTGTTTCATGACCTCACGAATCATGAGGTGAGTACTAGGTGGACATGCTCATGATCAGGTGGACACAGTTGATCTGTTGAATGATGTCCAGTCAGCAATGGGCAATGTTCAAAACATCAATGACAATTAATCTAAAAACATTATGGGGCGCCAACAACTAAACTAAATGAACACGTGGTGTAAATGATCTGCTTGGTGGAATGAGAAAATCAATCAAGCAATCAGTAAAAAGGAGCAACCGTTCAAAATATGGGTAGCAACAGCTAATCAAAATAATTATGTGCAGCATCATTTAGAGACAAGCAATGTCAAAACAGCAAGCAAACAAGCAAATGAAAATGAGTAGAAAGAATATGGTGAATATCTATCTGACATATTCACCAAAATGTCAGGAGACGACTTCAAAAGTATAAAAAAACAATGAAAGTAAGAGATATAGTTATAACTCCACGACAGTCAACAGCAGAAACTGTACCCGATATTCAACAGGGAAGACAGGAAAACATGGTGGCTCGAGTATTTTAAAGAGTTGTACAATTCATCAACCACCACAATACACTATTCCTTCACTCTAAGATAGTAACGTGTTCTAAAAAGCAAAAATACATGTCCATGAAACAAATCACCTGGCGTGTATGGCATAACAATTGAAGCCATCCTGGCGTGCAACGCCATCGGTGTAAGCTAGCTAAAGAGAAAATTCACAGCAGCATGGTCAGAAAAACAAGTACCAAAAGAATGGCAGAGAGCAATAATTGTACCCATATGGAAAAACAAAGACACCACAAGAGAATGTGAGACGTCATATGTATATCTCTGCTCAGCCGAATAGGAAAGATATACGGAAAATTAAAAGAACAGAGAGTAACACTGATAATAGAACCCCAGCTAAATAAGACAATTTAACTTCAGGAAAGGTGTGGGATGCATGGATGCTACGTGAGCTGAGCGAAAAGACACTTGAATACGACCTTCCGCCGAAGACGTATGTGTCGGGCCATTGGCGCAAATAAAACGGCGACACAACGCATTTCCATTCTCTGGACTACATCCTGCTGGAAATCGAGTAGGACCATGGTCCTGCTACAAAGGAGATCCAGCGGGAGTTTGAGAATGAACGCTGAAGAAGAAGAAGAATACGACTTACAACAAAACATCATCTTCATCTACCAAGAAAAATTATTTTACAGAGTTGACAGAGAAACACTGTGGCTAATATTGGAGAACTATGGAATGCACGGACAATTACCAGACAACATCAGAGTTTTATACAAAAACTGCCAGAGCCCATTAAGAACTACTGAGGGCACAACATGTCCATTTAAAATAAAAACAAGTTAGACAAGCGGCGTACTATCACCACTTTTGTTCGTAACATACATTGACAGGATAAATAAAGCTGCTGACACAAGACAAACATTCACCCGCGGAGAAGCACCAAATGAAGATTACTGCTCACTCAACGAACTGCTATTTGCAGACGATCAATATTGAATATACGAATCTGATAATCAATTACAGCGGCACACACACTTTCTCTATACAACATGTGAATAACACACCATAAAAACTAAACATATCTAAAACAGAGACTATGAAGAAAAGCAGAACAACAGGCCAGTTAAATGTATCTTCCAATGGTACAAAACAAAGCAAGTCACAGAGATTAATTATCTAGGAATCATATTTACGGAGGATGGAAATTTCGACAGAGAGATTGAATCACAAGGTGACAATAGTCCAAAGCTGTGACTTACCAGCGGCCACCAATATTTAAACACCAATCAATCTGCATGGCTACAAAACGACAATTAATTAATAGTATTTTTATACCAACTCTGTGTTACCAATGTCAAACATGGCCCTGACAAAAACACTATCGAAAAAGATCACAGTTTGCGAAATGAGATGTTTGAGGACAGCTATACATGTAACGAGAAGTTACCGCCGGAGAAATGAAGGTATCAGGAAAGAAATAATGACTATCTCAAGTCAAGTCTACATATATACATGCATCAAACCACGTCATGATATTGGAATCTGCCCTTCGTGCATACATCAGCAGAAGACAGGGCTATAAGTCACAAGGAAGACCTAGATCTAGATGGGAAGAGACAATTAAAGAAATATTAAATAGACACGGACTTACCATGGTCACTGCAACTCAAATGGCCAAAGAAAAAAACTCCGTACCACCTCCCCCCCCCCCCACGTCGCTGAACGGCACAAGTAGATATGACAATAGATCAATCAATATAAACGTTATATTTACATATTAACAAGCACATTATTTATTTTTATTGTTTCCTGTTAGAATGTGTAATGTAAACAGTATTTTACATATTAATACGCGCAATACCGATCTATAGTATTATTTTTGTTGTTAGAATGTGCAATGTAAGCTCTATTTTAAAAAAATTAACATGCACAATACAGATTTATATTGTTTCTTGTATTTGTATCCAGCTTACTATTGCTAACACGTTATTAAATTTGTTTCTTCTCCCATGCCGAATATTTACTTATCTTCTTGTTTAATAAGTGAAAATGCTGTAAAACTGTATAACATTGTACTTGAGTAAAACACATGATTGATCAGCTTTACAATGTACGCACAGACTATCATACTATTAGGGGACGGATATGCAAAAAAATACAGATAACAGCTTACAAGACATTCTCCATTTTACATGCAATAAATTTGGCAACCCAACCTATAGGACGTCTATCCCCCCTTCACATCTACTATTTTTACCTGCCTCTTACGACATACAACGCAGGTTATATGCAGAGTTGCTGATACTCTTTTCTATTTGGGTCCCGTCAAACATCAGACGAATGTCTAAACAAATACATCCGTGCAGTTTCATTGGTACTCTAGGAAATGTCGAAGAGTTTACATACTGACTGTTGTCGTAGATTACCGTCTGAACACACTGTATATTATTCTCTTGGATACCTAATGCAATTGGTTGAACTTCCTGCCACAAACATCGGTACTCCCTCTACGTAGAAGACTTCTCCAACAGGTATTGCACGAAGCTAAAAGCTGAAGCCTACCAGGTATAAAAGAAAGAACTTTCGGAGAACTGTCCCACTGCAAATAGGAAATAAGAGCTAATGGCTGGCAATTCCTGGGGATTGAGAAGAAGAAGAAAAATAACATTGCATTATACATGA
The DNA here is from genome assembly GCA_034231615.1 of Meghimatium bilineatum. Classification (NCBI taxonomy): domain Eukaryota; kingdom Metazoa; phylum Mollusca; class Gastropoda; order Stylommatophora; family Philomycidae; genus Meghimatium; species Meghimatium bilineatum. The sequence goes on from CM067300.1 coordinate 51,776,364, forward strand.
AACATCTCAATCAAATTATGACTCAAACATGTATTGATGTTCACATTTTATTTGATCTATCTCAGGTCCACTGTTGGGAAATATAGCCACGTTTTCTATCTCTGCTATGTTGTGTGAATATGGGTTTGACAACGGATGGGGATCTATATTTTATCTTTGTGGTAAGAATGGGTTAATTTTGCAACTAATAACGAATAAACAGAGTTGTGGAGACGTCAGTTGCAATCATTTAATTAATTATTCAACTTTGAGTTTGAAAATAAATTACATTTTTTTAAACCAGCTTGTAACCCACTGTCAACAAATGTCACGAGTTCAGAAACTTAATTATTCTGAATTTATGTTCTAAATAATAATCATATTTTTCTTTGGGGGGGGGGGGGGTTCTGAATCCCCCAAACCCATTCCTTCAAAAAACTTTAGGACAGAAAAATTAGAAAATGTTTAGTACTGTAGCAAAAGTATTGAAAACAATCAGATTTTCAGATTATGTATTCTGTATCCCTTCATATTCCAGCAAGTGTCTCGGTGTAAAGAAAACATTATTGCTAACATCAGCTGTTGTCAGCACTCTTCCTTGTCATTTTCTGTGAAACTTGTTCACACCATCCTCCTCGCCACTAATTATTTACGTCATTTATGAACTGCTGTATAGTGGTGTGCTTCCCCTCTTCATCCATGGGGACTATATGTATCACCTACTTATAAGTAGGTCTATATATATATATGTATCACCTACTTATATGTAGGTATATATATATATGTATCACCTACTTATATGTAAGGCTATTTGTCAGCGTCCCTTAAATTCTCAATAAACATTTATATCTAGTAATCGACGGGCACATTTGCCCATTCTACACCTGGTAGCACATTTTCCAGCACAATCACATTTTATGCATCAGTACAATACACTTTTGACGTTGTATCATTGGCAATGTATTTAATGATTTAGTACTATCGATGTATTTATATTGTATCTTTGTTGATGTATTTAAGGTTGTAGTACTATCGATGCATTTAATAGTGTATCATTGTCGGTGTATTTAATATTTTATCAATGTCGACGTATTTAATATTGCATCAATGTCGAAGTATATAATATTGTATCAATATTGGAGTATTTAATATTGTATCAATGTCTAAGTATTTAATATTGTATCAAAGTCGACTTATTTAATATTGTATCAATATCGGAGTATTTAATTATGTATCAAAGTCGACTTATTTAATATTTTATCAATGTCGACGTATTTAATATTGCATCAATGTCGAAGTATATAATATTGTATCAATATTGGAGTATTTAATATTGTATCAGTATTGGAGTATTTAATATTGTATGAATATTGGAGTATTTAATATTGTATCAGTATTGGATTATTTAATATTGTATCAATATTGGAGTATTTAATATTGTATCAATATTGGAGTATTTAATATTGTATCAGTATTGGAGTATTTAATATTGTATGAATATTGGAGTATTTAATATTGTATCAGTATTGGATTATTTAATATTGTATCAATATTGGAGTATTTAATATTGTATCAATATTGGAGTATTTAATATTGTATCAGTATTGGCGTATTTAATTATGTATCAAAGTTAATGTATTTAATATTGTATCAATGACGGAGTATTTAATACCGTATCATTTTTATGTATTTAATATCTACAATTAACGCGCCAATAATATATTTTTTACTTGACGCAGGTTTATTTAACCTTGTGTGGGTTGTGGCATGGTACTTACTGACAGCCGACAGCCCAGCTAAGCATCGACATATTTCAGAGCAAGAGAAAGTCTACATTGAGACATCTATTGGGGAAGGGCTTGTTAAAGTGAAGTAACATTTTATATGTAAAATGTAATCATTGACTATGCTTAATGCCATGAGGGGTCTGAACATGCTTGACATTTGTTACAAATGGGAGAGAGGAATTGTACAAAAGTTGACGTCAACAATGTCGTTCTCACTAACGAAATTGTTTGACTGAAACATTAGTCTTTACATGGGACCAATAAATGTCATATTTTTACAGCTAAAAATAAATTATTTCCTATTTTGGGACGGGGAGGGGGCGGGGTAGTGAGGTAGGGATAAATATTAACACAATTAATTAGATCCCTTAATTCTTAATACATGTGATATCTTGTTTGTTGTCCTAGACTGTAGACACATGTTTGATGTCCGGGACTGTAGACACATGTAATAGCGTGTTTGATGTCCGGGACTGTAGACACATTACATATCCTGGAGTACATATCCATTTGATACCATGTGCTCATATCGTGGTCTGCAGGTCCATGTGATAACATGGGTACATATCGTAGACTTTACATCGATGTCATACAATGGGTACATGTCATGTATACCCATGTGTTTACCTCCTGGACTATAGACTCAGGTTATACCATGTCGTGGAACTGATCTTACCTATTATTTCTTCACACCTGACAATTGTCTATTGATATATGGCTATTTCTGTCTATCAATAATGTGCAAACATATGCTCACATGTTAAACTCACATAATTGTTCATTTACCAGACATGCATGGCGTGTCTTCACTTGGTAATGTTTTGTGGTGAGAAAAACATGTCCCAGTCATCAAAGTTTTAAATATTTTTATGGCTGTGTTTGTGTTTATTTTATTGTTATGTATTTCTTTAGAAAGGTCCCTGTTGGACTGTAACGTGGAACATTGTCCTTGTTCATTATTTTATTGTCATGTATTGAATATTAAAATTGATTGTTAGGTTTTTTTAGTAATTTGTATACTTGAATTTATTTACATGTTTTACTACGTAATTTGGAATTTAAATCTAAATTTTTGTTTCTGAAGGTTGGTGTCATTTGCCCTAAGGCTTGGTATGCTTTACTTCATATATTGTGTATTTCTTTACTGCTCTTGCCCACTGGTACTATACTGCTTCCTAGATATCTGAATTCTGTCACTTATTTAAGTCATATATATATATATAGTATTTCAGTTACGCAAACATATAATCCTACTTTATTGTTATACAAACAAATACGCCATCATTTCGGTTATACAAGCAGGCAAGCTTGCCTTTTTAGCCTGTAACTTCTCACATGTAACTTCTCACATGTAACTTCTCACATGTAACTTCTCACATGTAACTTCTCACATGTAACTTCTCACAATTTTTTTTTGTTGCGTTCGTTCCATTTTAATCAGCACGACTATCTGTGCGATTTCCACCGAGAGCGTAGTTACGTTATGCGCCGTTTAGGCCTAGCACATCCGATTTCGGCATGCCTTGACAATTCGGGTGGGCTACCCTAGGCTGTGGCAGCCTCCCTATCTATCGCCAGGCACGCGGGTGTGTACTGACTCTTCGCCAAGACGATAGTCGTTCACGTCTATCTCGCACGAGGTGTTCCATTGTCTCTGAACTTGCCTCGTGTAACTGGACATACTATGCCTGTGTCCATCGGGTACTGAACCGTTTCTCATCCGAAAGCCTGGATCCGTAAGAGAAAGAACTGAGTAGAAGAGCTGGAGCCTGGATCTTTCGCCTTCTTAGCTGAGGTGTCGTTCACCAACATCGTGAATCCCTCGTCCACGTTCGAGTCTCACACCGCACGTTTGGGAGCAAAACGTTCTCGAGCAGAGCGACCTTGTCCCAATAGAGCCTGCGCCCATCAGGTACTGAACCCTTTCTCTCTGCAAGTGTATTTCTGGTAGAGGAAGCTTGACAGTAGAATTGGGTTAGGGCTAAAAACGTTGTCCCATTTGTGCCTGAGTCTATCGGGTACGGAACCCTCTCTCTTCGCGAGCATGTTTCTGGTTTAGGAAGACTCGACATTAGAGTTAGGCTTGATCTTCTTGCATTGCCGGGCACCCATAATTGGGTCTGGGTCTCTGCTCATAAGGATCACAAGTAACTAGAAGCTCGCCTCGAGCTAACAGAGCTTGTAGTTCCTATTTCCTTGGAAAGTTTTCACTGTCTATTTGCTGTTGGCGCTGCCCTCTGGCGCCATTCTGCCTTTTCATTGTACTCTGTATGAAATCTGCTCATTTGTCACCATGCATCTACCTTTTGGTGCCTTTTTCATTGGACGCCCCTCCAATGTTCGGACTGGACTTATTAGCTTCATTGTATGTCTACAGTGCCGCTATATGTGGTGATGCAGGTGGTGTCAGAGATACTGTCTGTCTTTTATGCAGTCAAATCTCTTTCCATCTGCTACCTCCACAGTATCGGCCCAAATGATTTGGCTAGAATCAGCTCGAGCTGCTATATTTCTGTTTGCAGGGTTCACCGCGAGGAGGTACATTTAAGATCTTGGTTATCTGCTAAACCTGAGTCCGCCGAGAGCATTGCGTTCCCTTTGCACCCCTTCTCACATGTTACTTCTCACATATTAACTTCTCACATGTTACTTCTCACGTATTAACTTATCACATGTAACTTCTGACATGTAACTTCTCATATCTTACGTCTCTCATATTAACTTCTCACATATAACTTGTCACATATAACTTGTCACATGTATCTTCCCACATTGTAACTTCTATATTTCAGGTTCGCAATGTACCTTGGATAAAGATGTTCACTTCCGGGCCGTTATGGGCAATTATATTTGCGCACGTTTCCAACAATTACGTCAATTATACCTTACAAACTACTCTTCCAATGTTCATGAAAGAAAGTCTACACTTTAATCTACGAGAGGTTAGTTATACTTAGATGTATATTTCTGACGTTTTCTTCTTTTTCTATTACATGGAACGGGTATACTGTGTGTCATTTGATTATAGAGTAATTGAAAGCAATGTAGTTGAAAAGCAGATTTGGAAATCAAAAGAAATACTAACACAAAAGCTGTGTCCACCTCCCACTCAGTATGTAACGCGCATACCGACTAATATGGGGCTCTCATTACTAAACGTGTAGAACGTTGGATGTGTCGTAATATTTGTATTTATCGGAATTGTGTTCCTTTTAATTATGTTACCTTTTTGTTCCGTAGAAATTTGTCCACTGATTCTTGTATAGTAACAAAATAGACATTTTGAAATAAATTAACCGAGATCTTCTGCGTAGAAGTCCGATTGTCTAACCGACAGGTCACGAGAATTATATACGAACTAATGTAATATTGTGTACTTATGTATATTATGTAAGTCTATAAGTTAGAGATTCGTTGAGTGGAAGTTTCTGGTGCCAAATTGAAACAGATGCGAAATGTTCCCCTATATGGAATAGCAGAAACGATAGTGGACATCACATTTCATATATAAAGACCGGTAATTCAATCGTCACCGTTAATTTAAACGCATCAAAACCCCATATTTAATGAATAATCCATTCGTTGTTGCAAACAAATGTTGATATTATGCACACATATGCCTCAATTAGATGTCTGGTACATGGACAGCTATTCGAAATTCTCATAGCGCCTTCCCCATCTTCGTTAAATTGTCTAAAAGTATATCATATATTTTTATTGGTCTGTGTTAAGAAATAGAGGGGCGAATGCAACATAATAAAACAAGGCGCTACTGAGCTTATCCATTTATATATATATATATATATATATATATATATATATATATATATATATAATACATTTAAATGTCTCTGTATAACATCAACATTGATGCTGGATTCCAATTATTGCTTAGATATATGATATCAATTCTCGCCACACTTGTACGAAGACAAATAATCTAACCGAAATGATGCAATCAGAAAATGTTTTCTTCATCCAATAAGTCTTTCTCTTAGTGACATAATTTACTTTTTCATTATTTTTATACTTTTCTTTTTATTTTAGAATGGCGTTCTGTCAGCTATGCCTTATGTCTTCGAGTTCTTCGGATCTCTTGGAACCGGATATTTGGCTGATGTTCTAATGAAAAAAGGAATTATGTCAACAAAAAATGTCAGGAAGACTTTTCAGTCCATATGTGAGCAAATGTATAAATGTGTACTAGCTGCAATACTACCGAGATAAAATATAAATATATCAATTTTATTGTGTGTGCTGGTAACAGACGACAGAAGACAAGATTTCAACGAGATCTGGGGTGGAAAGGGAAGGCATTTCTCTCGGCTGATCCAGAGTTAGTAGATAACCAAGATCCCAAATGTACCTCCTCGCGGTGCAACCTGGAAACAGAAATACAGCAGCTCGAGCTGATTCCGGCCAAATCATCCTGTCCGAGAATGTGGAGGTAGCAGATGGAAAGAGATATGACTGCATAACAGACAAACACAATATTTCCGACACCACCAGCATCACCACATACAGCGACACTGTCGACATATAGTGAAGCTAGTCAGTCTAGTTCGAACAATGGAGGGGCGGCCAATATAAAAGGCACGTATGGCTAGAGACAAGTAGATTTCATACTGGGTACAATGACACAATGAAAGGGCAGAACAGCGTCAGAGGGCAGTGCGAACTGCAAATAGAAAGTAAAAAGTTCCTAGGAAAGGAGAACTACAAGTTCTATTAGGTCGAGACGAGCTTCTAGTTACCTGTGCTCCTTATAGGCAGAGATCCAGAACCAATCATGGGCGCTCGAAAAAGCATGGAGACCAGACCAAACTCTAATGTCGAGCCTTCCTATACCTGAGACATGCTCGCGAAAAAAACGGGTTCTGTACCAGATAGGCTCAGACACAAAAGGGACAACGAATTTAGCCATGACCCAACTCTTCTGTCAGGTTTTACTATACAGGAAATACACTTGCAGAGAGAAAGGGTTCAGTACCTGATGGGCTCAGTTACTTTTGGGACAAAGTCAATTAGCTCGAGAACACCTTGCTCTCAAACGCGTGGGGTTAGACTCGAATTTGGGCAAGGGTTTCACGATTTCTGTGAACGACACCTCGGGTAAGAAGGCGAAAGAGCCAGGGTACAACTCTTCTGTCGAGTTCTTCCTCATACGTACCAGGTTCGCGAATGAGAAACGGTTCAGTACCCGATGGACACATGCAGTATGCGTCCAATTGCACGAAATGGGTTCATAGACGGTGGAACATATCGTGCGAGAAAGACGTGCTAGACAAGCATCTTGGCAAAGAGGCGCTACACACCAGCGTGCCCGGCGACAGATAGACAGGCTGTCACGAACTTGGACGCCTATCCGAATTAAAGGCATGACGAAAACGGATATGCTGGACCTCAGACGTCCAGACTACAAGTGGCCAACTGAGGTGCAAATAACACAGTTCTACTGTGGAACTTGCAGCACAACGTACCTCACGCTCTCCGCCGGAAATCACATGATATATTCGTTCTGCTTATATGAGAGCAAACGTTAAAGAAGAAGAGCCAGATCTTTGTAGTTGTCAACTAATCACTTCTGAAGTTGAGTCAACAGGTTTTAAGAATTCGGTCACTCCAAGAGCATAAGAAGGGTGTAATTTAGTCAAGACTTTCGATGTGCTTGTTCCAAGTTACCATGTATATATGTATGGCCTTGAGGAATACCATTTAGCAATAAATATAAGTAGGAAGTCAGAGGACAATTTTTAAAAAAATTGAGACCAACGGGAATTGAACCAGTCTATTCAACGGCACCAAATCGCCTAGCAACTATTGAAAACGCGTTCTTCCGTACTTGACTAACCGCATCTCCAAAAAAAGATGCGATTTCATCAAGCCTTTCAAACCGTGCACACAAAGTCACCAGAACGGACCGATCGAGACAAGGACTATCACAACAACAACAAACATCCCGTATAGGTATTGAAATATCCTCAGTAACAACAAACATATAACATAATATCCGTATTAGTTATACAAGTAAATATAAGATTGTATTGTCTATATATGTTAATCATGTTTACAAGAAGACCAATCTGCCCTTGTATAACTAATACGGATATATATATAATTGTTCTTACTATGGATATTTCAATACCTATACCGGAAGTTTGTTGTTGTTGTTGTGATAGTCCTTGTCTCGATCGGTCCGTTCTGGTGACTTTGTGTGCACGGTTTGAAACGATTGATGAATTCGCATCTTTTTTTGGAGATGCGGTTAGTCAAGTACGGAAGAACGCGTGTTCAATAGTTGCTAGGCGATTTGGTGCCGTTGAACGGACTGGTTCAATTCCCATTTAGCAATAGTAAGAAGAACCCAATGAATATATTTTCTCCGGATGGGGACTTATCAATCATATCACAGCAACAGAAGATTTTTGTTTGCTTTTTTCTCTTTTTTCTTCCATATCTTTAAAAGGTAACGGGACAAAAAATACCAGATAAAATATCCCTAGACAAAATATACCCTGAAAAAATATCCCACGGAAAAATATTATCAGATGAAAATATTACTAAACAAAATATTCCCAGACATAATATACCAGACAAAGTATTCCCAGACAAAATATACCAGACAAAACATCCCTAGACAAAATATACCAAAGCAAAATATCTCAAGACAAAATATTCCAGACACAATATTCCCAGACAATATATACCAAACAAAATATTCCCAGACGAAATGTACCAGAAATTTATTTTTTTAAAAGGCTAAATGCAAAGATAATATATCAACAATTTCATACAAACTGTAATAAACACTAATGAACACTATAGCTAGTAAATAATTATAATAAAGTCTTTAAATGATATGAATTGTCTCATAAAGGATAATAAATAAAATTAAGTTCTCTGATTGGGCTAACTACACAACATTAATGTTCAAAACACGTGCTAAGTTTTTCAAGAAGCTGATAGGTTCTACTGAATTGTATCGTTCAACCATTGTTTTAATAGCATCATTGACACGTTGGTAAACTTTTCGTTTCCTTGTTGTTGGTTGACCAGTGATAATCTGACTTCTCAAAAGTGCAGATGTATATGATGTCGTTAAGTAACTTCCGGATAAGTCTTTCTGCTGTTGGATGTGATACATTCACCATTGAATTATATGCATTGTGCCAACCTTCAACAGCAGTGTTGCTTATTGGCACTTTATTCATGAAACGATTGTGTTGATTCCAAAGGCTCACTAGAAATCGAGACTGCGAACGACGATCTAAGAAACTATCAATACTGGTGAGTTGTTCGAAAACAGTAATGGCATCTGTTTCTGGTACTATAGTTTTCGCCAACATTCTCTCCAAAGTGAAAATAACATCCTGATTTTTGAGCTCGTGGAAATGCACATTCAAATGCTTTAATTGCAGCTAATTCGAAATCAGTAACTATTGAAGATGGCGTTGCATTTCCGTTACTTTCCATTTCTATGATATGCTGAAACTGCCGGAGGTACATTGTTTCACAACGACCAGACAAAAGTGCATATGCACATGGGATTATTTGACCATTCTCTAATACTTGAATCGTATACAGTTGATCTAATCCCTCTGAGGTGACTCGCAATATTTCATTAGCAAACCAATGTCTGCTCTGAAACAGAAAGCCAACATTTCATGTGCTGCAAACAGAACGAAACATGGCTCATTCACACGCAGAAAGAGACTGCCTTCGATTGTGTTTCTTATTTGTCAATGTGTTGATCATTGATTCCATTTCGCTGACGATGTCTGCAAAGATCTCTAGTAAAAGATTCGTGTTGAGGCAGAAGATGTGCATGCTGGATTGATATTTGTCTTAAATCTTAAAGCATGTTGCACAATGTGCCTAGTAACGTCTAGTGTGTTTTCAACACGTTGCTTCATGTTTCCTCTAGAAGTTTCAAACTTTGTCATGAATAAGTGCATGAGCATGTTCATCGCCATCATTAAGTGCGGTCTCTGCAACGAAGGTTGGCTGCAACGGATCTCCAGCATCCCCTATCTCTAGTCTTGGTGGTGCATTCTGCTAGACTGTAACCTGTCCATCGTGTGATGTTACTCTCTCACTTGTATCTCTGCCTACCTCTTGCTTGCCTCCCTTTGACTTTGCCCTCAAATAAGGTCTTCAATTGGGTGTAATGTCTTTTAAAGTGACCAAAATATTATATTTGCCTGATCTTTATTTCTCTTAGTAGTTCTTTCTTCATATTAAGTGTCTTTAGCACCTCTTTATTTGTTTTCTTCTCTTTCCATGATGATCTTTCTGTCCTTCTATATACCCACATCTCAAAGGCATCAATTCTGTCTTCTAATTGTTTATTTAGTGTCCATGTTTCTACACCATACATCAATATAAGTAGATATATCATTTATAATTCTAATTTTTAAATTCTTTGTAATTTTTTAAAATGCTAATATTTTCCTCATGCCATTGAAGGTACTTTTAGACATTCCTATTATCTTTTTTAATTTCTGTATCACATCTGCCATCATTTGTGACTATGTGTCCAATATATTGATAGTGCTTTACTTGTTGTAGTTTCGCTCCATGTATGTTTATGTTTAGATCATGTTCATCATGGCTCAAAACTACATTGCCATCAAGATTGTGAATTCTATCATGACATGTTCGCACATCACTCTTTCATACCTCTTTCTCACCAGATCCAGTTCTGTGCTTCACAAACATAAACTCCCATAAAAAAATTTCCTACACCAATTTTTACGATGTAATAAATGTTGCCATCTTCATAGAAAATCTTCGCAAAAGTATAACGCTAAAATGTTAACTTAACACGGTACAGCTGGCTACTAGCTTCGATATTCTCTCAATAAGCAATCCTAAATCTGATCGAATTTACAACTCATAATTGACTTGGAAGTCCTTCAAATCACTCAACTACTTACTAATATCTTGGAAGTCTTTGGAATTACTCAGCGAAAACGTGCACATATGACTCTACTGGAAATATCTACACTGAAAAACTACTCGAATAAAATGAACTCCTGCTTACGAACCTCTGAACTGAGAATCTAAAGTCAAACCGTATCTTGCTTATATCTTACCCCTAAACCATTCATCAGATGAGTGTGGTACTTTTTCCTCTTAAGATAGTCGCCCCTTGTTTTGCACATCCCGAGACCCTCCTATTGACTACCTTAGAGGTATGCACTGATAACACAACTTTTAAGTTAGTATGTTTACATAGGAGACTGACTTAGTCTAATGACACTTCTGATTCCAGCCTGTGTTTGTTATTTTACTTTTCTAGTTCGTGGAAACACAAAAATGTGATCAACACAGGTGTTATTTTCATACCGTTAGTCACTCCATATCTCTCCACAGTATGTTTGTATACAAGATGTCATACTATGTTTACATCTTATGTTTGCATAAAACGTGCCGTATCTCCTAGGAGATTGTCATAAATTACTTCCCCTATTTTTCTATGTTACTATTACTATACATTTTTTCCTAATTTTTAGCTATGTAGGGATATTTTGACTGGAATATTGTGTCTGGTATATTTTGTCTGGTGTCATTAAATCTTTAAACATACTATGTCTCAACAATGCTGCTCACAAACGTAGGTTCTGCTTCCAAACATCCCAAGTTTCGGCCGTGTTTTCCCAGTATTTGGATTTCATGTGCAAGCTTTTTAATGAGTATTTACAAATGTCTTTACACCTAAGCATTGGTAAACCGTGGGCTCGATGGCCTTCAACCAGGGACCCAAATAATACTTGTTTTGGGAGACGGCAGTGTGGCATTCTGCGGACGTCACCCAGCCAACGCAATATATTTATATCGAGTGATTCCATGACAGATTGTAGCTGAGTGTGGCGCAACACTTCTATGTTCGTGATTTAACATTTGACGATGTTCCTTTGCTGCGAGACGGTTAGAGATCAATACAAATCTATACAAATTACTTATCTCATTAAGGCACTTGATTATTCTCCACAGCATCTCTGGGAAGCGCAATATGCATGGCTGCTGTTGGTCAAATGAACTGTGAGTTTCGAATGGTTGCGGTCGGTTTGTTATGTTTATGCACCGGGTTCATGAGTTTCAACAAGGCAGGCTATGTGGTCAATCATTTAGATCTAGCACCAAGGTAATACATTTATTACTTATAATATTTTTTGCGTGCTAATGTTAGTACCATAATGTTCTTTCATTATATCTTGGAAAGTAACATTTTTCTATGAAGCCCTTTATTCAACTTCGTATATACTCTGGTTTATTTGTTGTATGTATGTTGTTTGTCTGTTATTTGTTTGTTGTTTGTGTTTGATGTGTTTTTTTTATTCCCAGAAATTATGAGATTTTTCTTCGTCGCTATCCAGCAGAAGTCAGACGACAATACAAATTTCATCATTAAACTGTACTATGGTTGCTAGAAACCAGACGTAGCCGTAGAGCTTGCCCGTCCAACACCTTAGTGTTTTTCGTGTTTTTTTACAGTGGACAATTTGGTAAAATATGTTACCTGTTTTCTGAAGATTGTCCACAGGGAAAGATATCGGGATCACCACCTCGAATTACGAGCGATTGACTCTTACTGCCTATGGTTAGTGGGGATGGTTTCTTTGAGCTTTCTTTTCATATCTAGAAGACTTCAGCTTAATGCAAAAAAAATTGAAAAATCTTTACTCTCAGAGTGGGTCTATTCCCTATGAAGGAACGACGACTACATGTCCACCTTGTGCCCTTGCAAACAGAACATGTTTTTGTCTTCATGAGTCGTGTTGAGTAAGGGCGCCAGTCGAATTCGGTGAGTTAGTACTTCCTTATAGATGACGCTACTTTCTACTGCAACTTCACCGAACATGTGCGGTGTATGGAATTTCACCTTTGTGTTTCGTGAGCATGTGATAGCTATGCATATGTGTATCTACATATGCCTCTATGTATGTGGGCATACTTTACTCTCGTATTTTGCTTAAGATTTTCCCTGTGTGGCGTAGTAGTGATATGCTCCGTACTGGTGCGTACCTTCTTACTTCCTTTTTTTCCCTTTCACATGGGAACTATTACTGCATCGCTCCAGACTTGTGGTTTGTGTGTGTGTGTGTGTGTGTATGTGTGTGTGTCTTACATACCACGTTTAAAGTCTTTTGATCCACTTCATGACTGTTGTTGTTGGCATTTGTATAGGTTCTATCAATACTCCGTTTGCCGCATGGTTTGCTTCTGTGGGTCTCACCAATGGCCCACTAGACAAACCACCCAGGCAACAGAAAACTTTAGTAGATGACGTGCCGGGTTATATTGAGGTTATTTTCTTATAGACGCTTTATGGCACGTCATCGATACAATTATGCTTCTTCGTGCTGTTATTTTGTTGTTGCACTGCATTTTATGCTTTATTTTTTTAAAGGTATGTTTCTTCTGTGGTTGGGACGGAGACAGAGATGTGCTGCGCAGCACTGGGGAGGAGGAAACTGACAGAACTGTATTTTTCCTATGGTTGAGGAGGCCCATCATAGAGACATGCTGACTCAAGACGTGACAATCCCATTGACTTGAACATTTCGTTGCATGCTTGGAGTACTAGAGACGTTCGGCATAACCAGTAGTCAATTAGTAGCAGGAAATGAGCACAGTGAACCCTATCTTGGCTTAGTGGCTCGGAGCAGTGCATATATTGAAACCTACCTTCCTGGTGGTATTATATTTATTTTTCGGCTCTGACCCAGGGTGAGCTGAAAATCCACAGACTTCCCAGCAATATAATGTCAGTAAAAAGGCATTGGGTTGAAGGACATGAGCACATGGATCGCTGGATTAGCAACCAACCAACCAACCATCAATACTCCGTCTATTCCGGGTGCTCTGTCGTTTGGTGCATGCTTTACTTTTTCTGATACGTTAATTCCTGATACCAGTATGTGGATCGTAAGTTTGTTCCCGATTAATTGGTTATATTCAAGAAGTGTCTGATCTGAATAGTCTTCTCACACATTATTCTCAAGATTTACGAATGGATGCAGGTCAGTGGACATAGCAAAGTATTAAAATCATTTTAAGATGAAGATGATGACAATGAGGCTGAGAACGTACACATACAGAGAATGTTAGAAATGGGAGTATCTAGAGGGGAGGGGAGGAAATGAATGAGGAATTGTTAACGAATTGATACAGTTCAGTGGATATAGAAAAGTTGTCCTCTTGTTACGGATTCCTAAATGGGAAGAAGCCAGATGTGCCATCCCTTCCGAAGCGTCTGCTATGCTGTCGGTAGAATTATGAACTAGTTGACCCAACAGTATAAATTCCGACAGGAAATAAGCATCCTGTCAGGAAGTACCTGCTCACATCTACAGGGATTACGTCATCGCCAATATCATTATCTTCATTATCACTGCTTTTCTTAAGAATACACATATAGATAATCAATGATATATCACAACTTACTCATTGTTTCATTATTGGATCTAGTTATGCTGGTGTGTTATACGGTATCACAAATACTGCAGCAACTATACCAGGGATGGTATCACCCGTTGTTGCAGGAGCTTTAACGCCTAATGTAAGTAAACATTTCAGACTATTAACTAATATATAAAACAAGTTAATATTTTTAAATGACTTTATACTGTAAACTTGATATGTTATAAATCAGTGCCACATAGTAAATGGTGCGTACTTCGCTCCAATCAATGTATAGACGCTATAGCAGCGAATTCCCATGTCAACGCATACGTACAATATAATATCAATAATTACCAGCCGGTTGAAAGTTTTGAAATCTCACCACCACAGCTGCAGAGAAGTCTTTCTCTGACATATCTGTGCACGTGCCCTCAGTAAAAAATGATGGAGATACTTTCCTTAATACATTCATATCTGTACGTGCAGTGAGTGTAAACAGAACACACTTCACACTTCGTTGTAGCCTTCAGTCTACTTATTTGTGTCATTCTCTATTTATATTTCGCTATCTTGAATAGACGTTTTAGTCGAAATGTCGACTTCGTGTATTTGGTGCACGTAAAACTTATATTTAACCCATTCTAAATTTTAGGGTATTTTCTGCATTGAAATGTTATTTTACCCATTTTATAATGGAGTATTTTCTGAATATAAAAATGCGTACAGCGACAAACATGTAGTTGAGATGCTATAATCGTGGAATATAGACAGGACATAAAATATCATTTATGTCAGCAACTAGGATTGTGCAATACTTCGAAACTATTGGTTTGACTACATAGATATACTGCCTGAACATGCAGGAGTCAGAGGTAACGTAAAAGCATACTTGTTGATTGCAAAGTACTGAGAAAATATGACTGATGTAATAAAATCAATTACATATTTTCTACAGCATTAAGAAAATATACCATGTATGTGATCACGTGTACATACAAATAGTGACAGAAATTGGAGAGAGAAGGAGCAATTCTAGTCTTCAGGAATTGGCCATGATGTTTCTCATAGACCAACCGGGCATCAAATCAAGACATAAAATATATCAGGTTAAAGAATACTTCATAGTCAGCAATAATGATTATTACCTCTTACACCAACCTGTACACAACATAAAAGGAAAGTGTATCAAGAGAGGAAGGTCTTGGATGGCAGAAGATATTCAGACTCTGTGAGCTGGTAGAAGTGGGAAGAGACTGTGAATTGATGACATTTGGCAAAGATTGAAAGTAAGTTATTGACAACAGTTGTGATACAGATGGGAAGATAGTGCCGCAACTGGGCTGCCAACAGAACAGAGGGAATGATCCAGAAACTCATACTGCAGCACTCGAAGCCACACGATACAATAATTTACACAGACGGCTTAGTAACGCAAGACACAGACAGATGTTGTTGGGGTTTGATGGACTACCAAAATGGCAAGAAATTAGCTGAGACGTCAGCTGTCTACTCCACTACAACATCGAGTCATCATCATCATCAGGTACCATGCCGGCTGGCGTAGGCGGTCATGGCTCTCCACAGCTCTCTGTCCACAGTATTATGTATCACAGTCGTTTTTGTTTCCTTGCTGTGCCAGGTCGTCAAACTGTCTAATATTTTCTCACGTTGTCGCCCTCTGTCTCTGGTGCCTTCAATATTGCCTGTTGTGACTATGTTCTCTAAGTCTGCCTGTCTCATGAAGTGACCAAAAAAAGAAGATTGCCTTTTTCTTATATTGTTGATTAAGGTCAGTTTCGCATTTAACTCTTTTAACACCTCTACATTAGTTTTTCTGGCAGTCCATGGTATTCTCAGCATTCTTCTGTAGAACCACATCTCTGTTGCCTCCAATCTCCCACTTTCCAGTTTGTTTATTGTCCAATACTCGCACCCATATGTTAGTATATGTGTTATATAGCACTGCAGAACTCTCTTCCCCAACTCTAATGACAAGGTCATATTACACAGTATATATTTCATTTTTCTGAATGTTGTTTTTGCCTGTCTTATTCTGCATCTTATTTCTGTTGAACTTCTTCCATCTGCTGTAATCGTTGTACCTAGATATTTAAATTGGTGTACCTGTTTTAATACTATATTATTCACTCACTTAATCTTGCAAGGTGTGTTATTTTTTTTTTTTTAAATAACCATTACTTCTGTTTTCTTGATATTTAGGAAGAGGCCTTTCTCTTTACTTTCTGTGACTACTACATTAATTAAATCTTGAAGGTCTTCCTCACTTTTTGCAATCAGAACAATGTCATCCGCATATCTCAAATTATTTATGTTATGTCCTCCCACTGATATTCCTGGGATATCTACTATTGCACGCAATATGTTTTCACTGTATAAAGAGAACAGGTCTGGTGAAAGCACGCATCCCTGTCAGACTGTTTCATTTGTTGAAAATGGCCAAATTGATTTCCTACTATTATAGCTGCTGTTTGTTGCCAGCACATGTTCTTGATTATTCTTAAATCCTTGCTGTCAATGTTCAAATACTCTAGCATGTGTATAATTTCGCTATGTTTAACGTTCTCAAATGCTTTAGTTTAGTCTATAAAACAGAGGTACAGATCTGTTTTTACCTATATAGACCTCTCTGTTAGTGTTCTCAATATATATAATATCTCAATATATAAATAGCATTGTTGGTACCTTTGCCTTCTGCAAAGCCACATTGTTCTGGACTTATTTCTGATTTTATTTTCTTTCTCACTCTCTTTATGATGATTCTGAGAAGTATTTTGGTTATTTTTCTCATGAGACTGATGTACGGTGTTCTTCACATTCGGTGGTCCTTGGTCAACATCGGGTATGAGAGTCGAAATAGAAACAGTAACAGCAGCTCTCACTTTGCCTGCGACGCAACCACTAACAGACTCAGTAATTCTATCGGGCTCTGAAAGTATTCTGTGCAAGATAGAAAAGTGGTGTATGATCAGAACTGAATGGGTCACTCTTCTTAACAACGCGCAGAGCATTACATGAACCTACTGTCCAGGTCATGCTTGAGACAGTTAAAACAAAAGAGCCGATGTGGTTGCTAATAAAGTCCTGGTTTACGGCACCGAGGTAAGAAGAGACATGATTGAATTGATTAGAGAAGACATGGATATCCTACGAAAAGACGAAGAGGAGGTCGAACGAAATAATATACATATTGAAGTGGCGAAGTGGTACAGAGCACGCATATGAAGGTACCGAGATCGTTCCCCGACTCAGGAAATTGTGCATCCGGACAGTTAAAAAAACAATGGCAAACTACTGAACGTATTTATATTTCCTAGAATATCACCACAGCCAAAAAATGCTGTGTCGATAGCTACTTCCTGAAAAAGATATAATACCAATTATTGAGAGAATGGTAGAAATGGATGGAACTAGAGGCGATGGGAGAAAGTGTACCCTCTCTGGAAAGATCAGAAGAACGCGTAATCATCAACTGACTGGGACACTGTGCTTATTCATTTTTAGATGGCTGACGGAACGGCAAGAATAGAATATACAGGAATGCCCACAGTGCGGTGACGCTTGATCCTAATCAAGAATCAAGAAACATTAGACAACTGTTTAGATGACTGTAAATGTATGATCTTAGAGTGTTTGAGGGCAAATTTAGTCAAATGTTTCCATAATAAGCAGTACGGTTAAATGCATGAGTTTTAGCGAGAATGTTGTATTGTTACCGATTTAATCAGGACCACACATTTGAAAATGCAGTACAGTTTCAGAATATCGAAATCATTGTTGAATGTGGCGGTATACGTTGTCTAAACAAAGCAGGAACACTTTATTTGAATAGAAATGATTATAATCGTAATTTATTTTATTACAATCATTTGCAGGGAACAGCTGAAGAATGGCGAACAGTTTTCTATGTTTGTTCTGGTATTGCCGTTTCTGGATCCCTGTTATATGTTTTTCTTGCTGACGGTCAGCTCCAGCCATGGGCTACTCCAGTTGACTCTAGGAAAAATTCAGACTATGTCGCTATAGATTAAGCCATTTCAAATATGCTCGTCGTGGTAAACATACTGGTGATGTTTCTGTGAAAACGGTTTCTTAAAGTACCACATAATCTATACAGAGAGGACAATAAAGCATGTCCTTGTGAAGTCATGGCTGCTTTCATCAATTTGTAAAAAATTCGCAATGTACAAATATTATTTTGAGTTCACATTTAATAATAAAAATAAAAAGATACATTTTATGTTAATTTGTGTTTGTTTTTTCGTTCGTACTGTGATTATGATGTTGTACATGCTTACTGTGATGATGATGTTGTACATGCTTACTGTGATGATGATAATGATGATGGTCACATTCTACATCAGGACTATGGTGATGATTTTTTCCATGATGACTTTGATAATGATGAATATGATATTCTTCATGGAGACTGTGCTGATGATGATATTACCCATGGAATTTTTGATAATGATGATGATATTGTCCATGATGTCTGTGATGATGATATTGTCTATGATGTCTCTAATGATGATATTGTCCATGGTGCCTGTGATGATGATGATATTGTACATGATGACTGGATGATGATATTGTACATGATGACTGGATGATGATATTATTCATGATGACTGGATGATGATAATGTCCATGGCGTCTGTGATGGTGATATTGTCCATGTTGACTGTAATGATGATATTTGCCACGGTATCTGTGATGATGATGATATTGCCCACGGTGGCTGTGATGATGATGATATTGTACATGATGTCTGTGATGATGATATTGTCCATGATGTCTGTGATGATGATATTGTCCATGATGTCTGTGATGATGATATTGTCCATGATGTCTGTGATGATGATATTGTCCATGATATCTGTGATGATGATATTGTCCATGATGTCTGTGATGATGATATTGTCCATGATGTCTGTGATGATGATATTGTCCATGGTTTCTGTGATGATGATGATATTGTCCCTGATGACTGTCATGATGATATTGTCCACGGTGTCTATGTTGATGATGATATTGTCCGCGGTGTCTATGTTGATGATGATATTGTCCGCGGTGTCTATGTTGATGATGATATTGTCCACGGTGTCTATGTTGATGATGATATTGTCCGCGGTGTCTATGTTAGTAGTATATAAGGTGCATTTGGATGTGTATTTTCCTGGCACCAATGACAAAGAAGGAAAAACCTGGCACCAAAGACAAAGAAGAATTAATTCCAAGGGACACAAGGGTTGGCTGAGTTTTTCTGGGGTTTTCTTGAGGTATTTAAAAAAAAAATTTTGAAATTTTTTAAACTTTTGATTTTAATCTTATGGCAATTTGTTTTCCTGGAATTTTTGTGTTTTGTTTCGTTTGTGATTTTCTAATGTTTAGGGCCTACTGTTTAATGTAGTACTGTCCGATATCGCCGGCCTTTACTTGTTGATATTGTTGTGATGTCATGTTATATAAGTAAAGTGTCATAATGCGTGACGGTCTCTACAGACAAGAATTATTTTCAAAAACCCTTTATCTCTTCTGATAAACTCTGATAAATTATGTTAATGTGAGTTTTATGGGTAGCATACATTCAAATATACATGAAATAACACTAGTTGGCAAGCACATAGCTCAGGGAAGTACAGGATGTTTACACATATACATTCAAAATATAGATAAAACATGAAGATTTTGAGTGGTGTAATTCATATTTTTGGCTTGTGATGTGGTCCCATAGCATGAAAATGTGTTTTGTTAATAACAGAGTGGTGTTTTAAATTGATAAAAAGGGATGACAAGAGGTCGGCCCGAAATAACAATGCTTATATAACAATTAACCTGGAGCAAAGCACTAATACGGATTATTTCCAAGGAAAGGAAGGCTTGGCTTCTTATGTATTTTTTTTAAAGTCGAATTTTTCATAATTTATATTTTGTTTCTTTTCTGCTTTATTTATATGTTATTGTTTATTTGTTGGTATTTTCTTGTGGTTTGTTATGTCTTGTTGTTTATTTTTTTCGGTAGTTGTTACATTCCTAGGTTTTAACAGAATTAGATCCCCTTTTGTTGTCTACGTACCTGAACCTGGTCAGAATTTCCATAAAGCAAATACACCGTTTACCATTTTACCAAGTTAGCATACATCAACTTACATAGCAGCAATTTTGTCCTTAATCAGATGCCTATACGGCTCTCTCTCTCTATATATATATATATATATATATATATATATATATATACCTCATAGGTCCTTGTGTACGTAAGAAACATTAGACAACTTGCTTGACCACATCCTAGTAATTAGAAATAACAGGCTAGATACGTAGGACTTTTAAGAACAATTAGTTGTGCGGAGACGGCAAACCATCCATGCGCATAATAAGCACCTGGTTACATCTGGGAGTTACTACAAGTAATAAACACATAATTTTAAACATACATAAAAACAATAGAGGGGCGGAGACCTACTAGAAGTTATATTAAACACACTAGACAAATCACTGAACTAAACAAACAACAACATACAATAATGTGTAGATACGTCAACTTCAACACCGAACAGAAGTCCACTGTGTTTGAAAGGTTAACATTCGACACATACAAAAACAACAATCTATAATATATATATATATATATATATTACAGATATAATCTTAAAAAGTGTTAGTTTGCACTAACATGAACCGACAGCAGTAAAAATTACGATTGAAATCATTTACTATGACCTAATGAGAATAATATATTTTACTATATTAAGAATACCATTTAAGTCTTTTATAGTATATCTTTTACAGAACAATACGATATATACAATTACAGCATCAGAGTTATCAAATAGGTAAACAAACAAGGTATTTCTGTCATATGCCCTATAGGTTAGCAAAAAACAAGATTATGTCCCTTACATCAACAGTTGTATACTATTCTTTATATGCTATCCATTCTGTGTTTACATTTTCTCAGTATATTCTCACGAAATTATAACATTTTCTACCATATTATAAAATATTCTAAATGTTCTCCTTAGGTTCTGCAGCTATTTTCTCATCGACCTCTTAAACTGTGTTTTCACGCAACCTTATTTTTTTTCATAACTAAAAGATGAGAGCCAGTACAACTAGCTATAAGAATATATATATATATATATATGAATATTGGAATATTCATTGTTTTTGCTTCTAGTAAGTATAAATTTTAATACTGCACATAATTTTGAAATGTGGTTATGATGTACTTTTCCTAGAAGCTTGATATATATGTAGTAATGCAACATGAATAGGTCTATATTATAAAATATCAGACAACTTGAAATATAGAATATTCATTGCGTCTTGAATGTAACACATAGTTATTGACCTATTAACAACATTTACATTTTTAATGGTGATAGCCTTTGGAGATACTATGATATGCGGAATAACTATCATATAATTATGTATACTGTTTCTAAATTCTGGAATATGAGACCACATATGAACATGAATATAGGTATTGAGTAGCTATATGAATGCTTCCTAGATTAAGGGCGGTAGGTCTATAGTTAGTACGTAATTAATTCACACCCTTTGATACGAATATTGAATTTATGTACCCATATCATACGCAGGCATGTCTAAATTATTTCACTATCAACTTTTCGGAACAACGACTATGTAACAGTTAACTTTAGAGGACTTTCCAATTTACCTACAGCCATGCCCATTATCATGCAGTCTGTCCTGATGCCCCAATATAAACTGGTAGATCATGTGATCTACTGAAAATCAAGCCTGTGTGCGATGTGACAAATTAATAAGAGAATTCAGAATATAGGAAACATCACAGTTAAGCAGCCATAACTTGAATATGTCCTTGGTGGTGATAATTGTGAACATGGCTGCCCCAGCCAGCACCGCTAACACATCCAAACATATTGCATGCTGTGGACATCTGTGACATGACTACATCCTAGTAATTAGAAATAACAGGCTAGATACGTAGGACTTTTAAGAACAATTAGTTGTGCGGAGACAGCAAACCATCCATGCGCATAATAAGCACCTGGTTACATCTGGGAGTTACTACAAGTAATAAACACATAATTTTAAACATACATAAAAACAATAGAGGGGCGGAGACCTACTAGAACAATAAATACTCAACAAATATGTGCATAAAATGTTTATATAAAATTAAAACACATTAATCTCACACATTCAGAGCAATCACTAAAGATTACACAACAAAATAATATCACATTATTGTGTCACAATAATGTGATATTTCACAATAACCACGTAAAATATAATGATTAATTACACAAAATTAACGCTAGTTGAAAAAGTGTAATATCTTGGCAAAAAAACAAAATGCAGATATTCTCATTGATTCTGGCATAAAAATATTAATCATATCAAATGTAAGGGGACGACAGCCCTGATTTCTAAGGCATCTGCTGAGAAGAACACATCCTGAATACTTTATAGCTACCGGAAATATTAAGTGGAAAAGAGACAGTGGATGACAAAGAGAGAAATTACTAGCTGGACTATTATTGTGGTTTGATAGAGTTTCACCATCCTAGCATATTGACAACTCCTGAGAAAGAAAGTCATGGAGAAACATGATCACCTACGCTCTTTGGCATGGCACTTGCTTGACTGAATAATAATATACTTTGGAACTTAATAATTTTCCACTATTTACATCTACATATTGCAATAATGAATATGCAAGTCCTAAGAACAGTAAGATTTTCATTGCACGTGCATAAGATATTTTGACTACAAACTCACTGACAGAAAAAGTAAACATGAATTATAAATTCACAATCTCTCAGGCTTTACATATCAACATTATATTGAATATTATTATCATCCACCCTTATCAAACAAGATGCTTATAGACCTCAACATACAGGACAATTATGTTGTCATCAAGAAAGTCTTTTATAACTGTGCATGGCTAAATGCATTACGTTCATCAAATAATTTCTTCGTAACTAACTATAATATGAGTATGAACAGAGAAGATAATTGTATAATGCGTATTTCCTAGTTAGCAGTACCACTGTTTTTTTTTCACCTGTATAATAAAAGTATATTTTTTCTTGCTGTTGATAATTGTACAATTGTGCTTCAGTTGTCCGACAGAGGGAACTTTTGGAAAACGTTTGCTGAAAGTTAATGAAAAATGTGTCATCAGTTAACATTTCTTCATCCAATTAAAAAACACATCTGTCATATGCCTTCATAGAATAATTGAACATGAACTATTGATAACTCCTTTGTTGATTACATCATTGATATTTTTTTCAAAAAGAAACATAATCTATGAAACCCATTTTAGCATTATTTATATTTTTAAATATTGGAGTATTTGCATTAACAGTGGGCTGAACTTGTAATAAATGTATAATTATTATAAAGTTTAATTCCTCCATTTCCTTTTTTTTGATAGCCCAAGCTTATTTTTCTATAATTGATATCATTGAATGCACAGCTTCTCCCCCTTGTTCCCCAAAAATAAAATCACAGCCAAAACCATTTGTTTGATTCAGTTTCTACTGTGACACTCTTTTGCTGTTTTGGAATTACTTTTCTAGGGCGCTGAAGGAGGTGCACAGTTATGAATTTGAATATTTAAAAATTGGAGCATACAAGCAATTATAATACAGTGATACATGTTTTATATCACCATTACAATATCTAATGAAATTATCATGACATTCTTGTGTAAATGATAGACATCTGGTTTGTGTGCTTTCACACAGTACGTGGATGTCTGAATATAATTGATGGCTTGTGTATGTTCTCCGCCCACCTGACAAACCATAAACCTTTCTTAAGAAATGATAATCACCAAAAAGAAAACTACAACTTTCTTATCCTCCCATTCTAAATGTGTTAGCGCTTCTATTCTAGCTTTCATGTGATGCCCTAATGTATGCGCCTTGTTGTATGTATTTTTGAATTTTGCAATTGCTATTAGAATTGTGTTATATTTTGACTTAGGCTTTGCTAGATTAGCACTCTGCATTGTAATTTTGAAACTTCTTTGCTCTGGTCACCACCCAGTTTAACCCAAATCTTATTCTCTGGAAAGTATCCATTATGCAAAGTGAACAAACTCTCCCTACTATAATCACACATAAGAGCACTAACAAATAAATCTAAATTATTACTGTAAGCCAATGGCGCCTCGTTTGTTAGTCCCTTATCACCCACAAATTATTTCATTTCAACATTCACCCAGTCTCTTATAATATTTGCACATTTCCTTTGTGATTTTTCATGTGGCCTCTCAACACCATATTGTTTTAGAAAAGATCTATGTTTTCTTTCTTGTCTCCAGGAAAGTCCTAGTGATTCTTTCAATGAGAAAGCTGCTTTTGTTGGTATACTTACTTTTAAATGGGCCGTTTTACTTATGTTAACAAGAGATTTTTTGGGTAGTCGTTTCAGTTCATGTGCCTGCTGAACTTCTAAGGAATCAGTGGATGTGCCTGATATATGTCTACGTTCTCTAACCACTTGAGTAAATATTGATCACATTCGTCTCATTAGAGATTTTATTTCATGTGATTCTTTTCTGTGAATTATAATTTTATGTAATGTAATCTAATGTCCAAATGTTTGCCAATAATTATATTATTAGTGTGTGCTGTGTTCAGTTTTCTCTCAACAAAATTTGTAAACAGATTTTCTTCAACTACAGAAAGTGGCAGTGTTAGTGACTTACACTGCATATTATGATGTTTGCTGATGTTGTGCGTTGGAGGTGTTGATGTATTTGTGAAGTTTGCCTTTGAACTCACTTTTTTTAAATGTTGTTCATCAGACACATCAACCTCATCTTGTACGGAAATGTTAGATTGATTGTGATGCTTTGAAAGATCACAAATGTCGGCATTCATTTCATTTTTGGACCTAGTACTCAAATTTTCATGCTACCAAGATATTTCACTGAATAATGCAAACAGACACGACACTCATTGATACAAACGGCAGGCTTAGAATCACACCAAACATTTCTAGATCTATCTCTAATTTGTTGTGTAATCTTTAGTGATTGCTCTGAATGTGTGAGATTAATGTGTTTTAATTTTATATAAACATTTTATGCACATATTTGTTGAGTATTTATTGGGCCTATCATCATTCCCATTCAAACAAAAAAATAAAGAAAATATGATTAACATGTTGTGTACAAAGGAGCCGTTTCTGGTAATATTTCTGTTTTTTCGTTAGTAATTTCTCTCCACCTGTCCTGCATAAGTCTTGAATGTTTGAACTGTGTTTCTCAAAAGTGTGTGCCATCATTATATATTTTGTTGTGTGGTGAAGGTAATAAACATGGCTTTGAATACAAACAGTATTTTTACAGTAACAGCAGGAAATGAGTCATATACTGAAGATGAACCTGCAATAGAAACAAATGAATCATTTGTTAGTACTAGACTACATATGTATTATACTTTTTATGATGTCAGTGGTGGTTGTTTAAATCGCATACACTATAAATAATTTGTAAAGCCACTTCATGTTTATGCTGTGAAATAGTTGCTCCAGAAATGCATACATATAATATTTTCAAAAGTATCCAATGATTTTAGAAGCTTTCCATCGAGTTGAAATGGTTCCTACGGTGTTCTGTGCCTTCCATATTTCCATAATTATCAAAGTGTGAATCACAAGCTTCTACAATCCTGCAAAGGTTCCTGATAAGGATGTAGTTGTCTAATGTTTCTTACGTACACAAGGACCTATGAGGTATATATATATATATATATATATATATATATATATATATATAGAGAGAGAGAGAGAGAGAGAGAGAGAGAGCCGTATAGGCATCTGATTAAGGACAAAATTGCTGCTATGTAAGTTGATGTATGCTAACTTGGTAAAATGGTAAACGGTGTATTTCCTTTATGGAAATTCTGACCATGTTCAGGTACGTAGACAACAAAAGGGGATCTAATTCTGTTAAAACCTAGGCATGTAACATCTCCCGAAAAAAATAAACAACAAGACATAACAAACCACAAGAAAATACCAACAAATAAACAATAAAATATAAATAAAGCAGAAAAGAAACAAAATATAAATTATGAAAAATTCGACTTTAAAAAAAATACATAAGAAAACCCCCAGAAAAGTTAAGCCAAGCCTTCCTTTCCTTGGAAATAATCCGTATTAGTGCTTTGCTCCAGGTTAATTGTTATATAAGCATTGTTATTTCGGGCCGACCTCTTGTCATCCCTTTTTATCAATTTAAAACACCACTCCGTTATTAATAAAACACATTTTCCTGCTATGGGACCACATCCCAAGCCAAAAATATGAATTACACCACTCAAAATCTTCATGTTTTATCTATATTTTGAATGTATATGTGTAAACATCCTGTACTTCCCTGAGCTATGTGCTTGCCAACTAGTGTTATTTCATGTATATTTGAATGTATGCTACCCATAAAACTCACATTAACATAATTTGTCTGTTAACTGTGTGCATATTTGTATAAAACGACGAATAGAGAACTAAAATGGTACTACATTTGTCTGTATATATGTATAAATTATATATTTCCCTGAAATGGATTAGCGAAGCATTTTTCCTGTTAACTATGCAGACGACCCTGTCATAATATGAATTAAACTTTTCAAAATCTTCATGTTTTATGTAAGTTTTTGTATGTATGTATATGTAAAAAACAGGTATTTCCCTGAACTATGTGACTACCAACGAGTGTTATGTATATACGAATGTATGTTACTGATAATGTATACATAAATCCACTTTTCATGCTAATTATATTCATCATTCTTTTAAAATAACGGAAAACATGAATAAACCTATTCAACACAACTCAAATGCTTCATGTTTTATTTACATTTGTCTGTATATATGTGACCCTTGTGTATTTTCCTTTTACCTATACTACCAAGGAAGTGTATCACATGTAACACCCGACCTGGCAATAACCGACCTGTGTATTCTACCAACACCTACGTTACAACAAACACTAGGTTATTGTTTATGTAATAATCATCAACTACTCGGAAGGCCCTATGCAACCCTCTACGAACAATAAAACGACATATACACTTAAAACATAGACAGGTTGACCACTATTTATTAGAAATAACACAAGTTAGATAGAAGCCGCTGGTTTTTTATAGTCGTTCTTTGTAAGGAGACTGAATATTCATACACATCATACTCCCTCGGTTATATCAGGGAGTTGCAACAAACACAGAATTAGACATACAATTATACGAAGTTGGTTATAGCAAGACGTAACAACAAAAATAAACACAGTTTAGGCATATGTAACATCAAAACAGAAGAGATAAAGGGTTTTTGAAAATAATTCTTGTCTGTAGAGACCGTCACGCATTATGACACTTTACTTATATAACATGACATCACAACAATATCAACAAGTAAAGGCCGGCGATATCGTACGGTACTACATTAAACAGTAGGCCCTAAACATTAGAAAATCACAAACGAAACAAAACACAAAAATTCCAGGAAAACAAATTGCCATAAGATTAAAATCAAAAGTTTAAAAAATATCAAAATATTTTTTTTTTAAATACCTCAAGAAAACCCCAGAAAAACTCAGCCAACCCTTGTATCCCTTGGAATTAATTCTTCTTTGTCTTTGGTGCCAGGTTTTTCCTTCTTTGTCATTGGTGCCAGGAAAATACACATCCAAATGCACCTTATATACTACTTATGTTGATGATGATATTGTCCGTAGTGTCTATGTTGATGATGATATTGTCCACGGTGTCTATGTTGATGATGATATTGTCCGCGGTGTCTATGTTGATGATGATATTGTCCGCGTAGTCTATGATAATGATGATGTTGTACATGTAGAATTTGTTAATGCTAAATGATGTATTATATGAAAGTATGTGGTCAAAGACAGCCGTCTTAAATGAACGTGAAAGTATTATCATATATTACTGTTTAGAGATGAACATGACGGTAATATCAAAAACAGTTGTTTATAGAAGAACTTAAATGTATGTTCTAAGACAGCTGTTTAGATGAATGTGAAGTATATTTTTATACAGCTGTTTAGATGAATGTGAAGGTATAATCATACACAGCTGTTTAGATGAATGTGAAGGTATAATCATACACAGCTGTTTAGATGAATATAAACGTATACTCGTAGACATATATTTAGATGAGTGTGAATTTATGATCGTAGCTTTTTAGATTAATGTGAAGGTATGATCTTCGACAGCTGTTTAGATTAATGTGAAGGTATGATCTTCGACAGCAGTTTAGATTAATGTGAAGGTATGATCTTACACAGCTGTTTGCTGCTAAGTGTAATTATGGTATATCTGTTTTCACTAGTGTCTAACTTCAGTTTCCAGAAGTTGCGGTATGATGATATCGTGATAAATGTTTTTTAGTCTCTCTGCAGTCAGGTGTAAGTCTTGATTCACTTGTACAAATGACAAAATCATCTGCAAACATGTCAGGGTGGGTTTTTAGCTAGTGAAGGAGATCATTTATGAATAGATTACATATGAGGACTGAGTCTTACGTTATATCTCCGTCGTCAAGTGTGCGTTAGGATGATAATTTATTGATTACTGCAGTTTATATGTCACGTAAGTGATTCTTAATATATGTGTACATTCTCCGACAAAATTGACATAATTTTCATCTTTAGTAATAGGCATTTTCTACATACCTTGTCATACACATGCATTATGTCTACAAAGACAGCCACTGTACTCTTCGGTCTTACATTTAGGATAAACAATAGCGGTCTCCCATGTTGTTGGTAGGGTCCACTTTGCCAAGTTCTATTTATGAAGTTTAAGATCTCTGTTTGTCATGTGGTTTATAGGTGGGGGATCATCTTATTGGATATTTTATCAGAACCTGGTACTTTTGTTATCTGTAGTTTACGTAGCATAGTTTGACGTTCTTTAATGGTGAAGTTTTAATAAACGATTGCAGTGACTTCTGATCTTTCTTTAGATTTTATAATCTTCCAAATTATAGTATCTAGTACTTTCCTGTAGAGGGTTTTGTTGATGCTTAAAAAGTATTCATTGAAACCGGTTGTTTTTTATCTGTGTCTTCCACTAGTACGTGGTTTGCAGTCCGCTGAGGTTTTGGGTTTGTTTTTCCCTGATAGGTTATTTAATAGCTTTCTTATCCATTTGCTATCAGTGTGAAGGTTGAGCTTCTGACCATTTTTGTTGTTTTACATCTTTTGTTTCTAGTTAATTTATTATACTCTATTATGTCTGCATGTGTTGTGAGCTTCTCTGATTTTGTTCTTGCTTCTCTTCTCTTTTTGACAGGATCCTCACGTTTCTGTGTCCAGAATGGACTATATTTTTCTGCATTATCAGAGGGGTGGGGGTGGGAATTGTTATGTAGCTTGCATTCAGTATTGTTGCAGTGATACTTTCTATATAAGGTGTTTATATCTGTTTTCGTTGTGTCAATCTTCGCTTGGTTTTCAAGTGTGAAAAATGTGAATTGTTCCCAGCTTACTCGTTTGTAGTTCCAGGTTGAGGGTATATGGGGCTGTTTAGATAAATGTGCAAGTATAATCCTATTCAGATGTTTAGATGACGTTCTATTCAGATGTTTAGATTTTTTGACGTTCTTAAATAGTGAAGTTTTAATAAAAGATTTCAGTGACTTCTGATCTTTCTTTAGATTTTATAATCTTCCAAATTATAGTATCTAGTACTTTCCTGAGATCGGTTTTGTTGACGCTTGAAAAGTATTCATTGAAAACTGTTTTTATATCTGTGTCTTCCATGTGTCTTCCACTAGTAAGTGATTTGCAGTCCGTTGTGGTTTGCAGTCCGTTTGCAGTCCGCAAGTGTGTTCATATGCAACAGTTGGATGAGTGTATGCTTATGAGCTATTTCACCAGTGGTCTCTTGCGCACACTCTTTTATAACAAATTAGGTCCTGTCCTTGGAAAAGGTCTAAAATTCACACTTGTAAGAGATGCGCAGATCCGATTTTTTCTAATTTCTGACGACACTATGTCACCACATTCCTACTTACAAAATGCCTGCCATAATTGTGGTGAATGTTTGTTCGTCCGGTTAAGTCATTGTTACCGTTGCATGGAGTGTTCGCAGATGCAAATATATGAGGGACATACTGTAATCTAAACCTAAATCCCTTGCAGAAATGACTTTCTGGAACTGCTCTCTTAAAAAAACACCAGGTTTGTGTTTGGTATTTAATACAATGTAAAATCGTTTCAAAACCTAATTTTGTTTCGCTAATAATGTATACCCTTCTCTTATTAAAAGACCCACATTTGCCAATGTAGAAAAACTTTCCAAAATACCCAATTATATTTAGGTCTATTTTTCTTGTTTGTATAAAACTTCGGAAAAATGTCCTTTAAATATTTGCAAAAGATATTTAGCCGGTGCGTACCACGTTATTATAGTGGGATTTAACTGTATTTATTGAGCCGTAAAACGGGCTTGAATTCATATTCTACTTTGCATGAAACCCGTATATTTTGAGTAATGTGAAATGTGATCATTGTTATCCTGGTGTTGCGGTGGTATCCAGGTACACTGTGGTATGCATTACAGCTTAGCTACGATTTTTGCTCCTCCCAGACTGAAACATCCGACTTCAGCATGGCATCTGGGTGACTTGACTATATATGTGATTGGAGAACCAATTCCACACCCACAACATCCTTAGTCGCCTCTTATGATGTGCATGGCAACAAACTGTTGTTATTCTTTGCTACCCTTCCGGACACAGCCCAACACACTGGCACTTTCAAGACTGTCTTCACCTAAATTATAGATGGCATACATTGACCCTAAACTTGAATCTTAAGTACCTGGCTTCAAGCTCTACACAAGTATGATGTATATATTTGTAG
Organism: Meghimatium bilineatum; assembly: GCA_034231615.1. Lineage (NCBI taxonomy): Eukaryota > Metazoa > Mollusca > Gastropoda > Stylommatophora > Philomycidae > Meghimatium > Meghimatium bilineatum. Next base: position 51,807,459 of record CM067300.1, read on the forward strand.
ATAAATCATTCTGGACCAGCTGTTCAAACTGAACATGAGTCTGTTTTGTTTGCAAGCAAATATGTTTTAAAATACAGCAACCATATACAATCATACGAAACCATTATTAATATATAGTTGACGCTCATTATTTGATGTTTAACTTCTGCGAACAATTGATTGAGAGACGTTGATTGAGAAGTTGGCAAGTAATTTACAATCATTTTGAGTGTATCATTCAATTTAATCGTCTTTTTATTGTACGATAGCGCAGGAAAACGATTCACCGACATTTTCTGTGCGAGAATATCAAGACCCCGTTCTATAGCTGAACAGATCACAGAAAATTACCATTTTAGGCTCAGCATGTGACACGGTAGACTAATAGCAGATTTCCATAAAATAAAGGTTGTATATACTGACCAATGTCCATGTCAAAGCGTCCACAGACTACAGATTATAGCACATTCTGTAGACATACCCACTTTATAACGACTTGAGAACTAAAACCTGACCCCAGAAGACAGATCTGAAAGTGAAGCTGTGGGGCAACTCTGAGAACATCCTGCTGATGACTGTGATGCCAGATCACTGTCATGACATTCCAGACAGGGGGATCATGAATGTTCCTATCTCATCGTCAGTATGTCCTTCAACATTCGGTAGCTGACTGTTTCAACTGTGTGTTGGTTAATATATCTCCAATTCTCTTGAGTTCTTGCATAACGATCAGTGCCCACTCCACAGTTCAAGAGAAGAACTGCAAGATTATTCTACTCAACGAAAGTTGCTTCAATCATAACATAAAGATCAACACAGAAAAACCAGAAGTAATGTCTATATGTAGTAAACCCGATATAATCTACATAAAAATAAAGGATCAACTACTGAAGACAGTGCAGGAATTTAAATATCGCTCCTTAGATCATTTTTGACGACGGAACAATGGACAGAGAGCCCGAGACGAAAATCTAAAACATCCAACTACGTAAATTATGAACTTGACCAATTTTGAAAAATAACATCAAATAAATCCAACATAGATGCAATACAGTATACCGGATCTTGGACCAGATGTCTCCCATTTAAAAAAAACAAATATGTTAGCGTGAACACCATAACTGCACTATATAATAAGATCACTATGCTACCAATTGCAAACGTGGACACTAACAAAATAATCCACAAGAAAACTTGCTGCAACATAAATGACTTATCTACGTAGCATCCTCGGAGTAGCAATAAGAAACAGAACCAGGAAAGAAAACATCAACTGACCAACAAACAATGGCAATCCTTGATTATATCAGAAGACAACAGATTAAGTGGTTGACACATGTTTCCATACTACAATCAGAAAGTGCCCCTCAGAAAGCATTATTATACAGACACGATGGATACAAAGCCAGGACAGACACTGCTAACGAAAGATTACAGAAATAAAAGAGTCAACGAAAACCTGCATATATGAAGCACACAAAAAAGTAATTTCCAGAAAACTCTTCTACCTATGACACTGCAAGGCATAAAGCGACAAGAGAAGAACGACCAATTTTGAAACGCACATCCCCGATGGAAACCAAAAGACAAATCATAAATTAAATATGTATTCCAACATATGTTGTAAATGTCATTTATGGAAACTAACTAAAGAATAAGAGAAAGCTTACTAACATGTGAGGTGACATGTCTTAAAAAAAAAAAAACAGAACACAAAGAGATCATGTGAGAAATAAGGAGATTACAAGAACTGTTGAAAAAACATCAGTGGCGAGATTGTTTTGAATAAAAAACAACAGATATTTAAATGGTTTGGCCACCTAATGAACCCTTATTAGCCAGCGGCAAGAGCATCAAGGAAGGAGTTATCAACTTTCTGACACGGCACAGTATTACTGCATACCAAAGCGACAAAAATGCAACTGATCATCATTCAATCATGCAACGCCTCACAGCATAAGCAGAGAAAAGACAATAGTTAGATATATACCACTCCTTTTGAGTCATACATGCCGTTCGTTTTCTGTAGCAACACTACACTTCACTTCCAGCTTCGTTTCTTGCAACACTGCACTTCACTTCCAGCGTCGTTTCTTGCAACACTACACTTCATTTCCAGGTTCGTTTCTTGCAACACTTCACTTCACTTCCGGGTCGTGAGCCCTAGCCACAGATACAGAAGACGACATACATGATATATCTTCCAACTAGTTCAACTCCATGATTGCATTCAAAATATCAGCAGGGTCCATTGAACTACCACTAGTCACGATATCCATTCTGGTAAGCCTGCCTGCTGTTTCATGTCCCTCAACACTTGTGTGTCCAGGTACACAAATAAAGGTAATTTCTAAGCACCGAGTTTGTTATCGACTCAGGCGACGATGACGTAGGTAGCCAGAGTGAATATTTCGAATGGAAAAATATAATTTAAACAGAGAAATATATATATATATATATATAAACATAACAAAAATGTTTTTGAAACTGTTTAATAAGAAATATTGTGTTGCTTATAGTAAATATATGTAAATATACGTAAATATGTGTAAATATATATAGTAAATATTTGTAAGATCGACGGTTAACTACCATTGTATCTTGGTGTATCTCATTATTATTATTATTATTATTATTATTATTATTATTATTATTACATATACGCACACTTCTCGACACATTTAACTGTTGAATATCAAAGATATACATTTCATTTCTATATTACTTGCGGGTATCAGAAATTGTTGTCAGGCAAGGTTGTATAATGTCACCGGATATTTTCTCCCTGTTTACGGAAAGTATTATACGAAATATAGAAGATATGCCATGAATAACAGTTGGAGGATGCAATATAATTAACTTCAGATATGCTCACAACACAGTAATGATCACATGAAGCGCTGTTGGATAAAGTAGCGGAAGAAAGTGACAACAAAAGTACCAGTTTAAACAGGACGACAACATAAATAATGGTTGTCTCTAAGAGACATTTACCACTAAGATGCAACATAATGATTAATGACACAAAATTAGCACAAGTTGAAACAGTGAAATATCTTGGCACCCTGTTAACATCAGAGGGTAATTGCCCAAGTGAGATAAAGAACCAAAAATCACAATCCAAATTAATATTTTAAAAATGAGAGCACTCGTGTGAAATGGAACATTATCAATGTAAACCCGAATTCGAGTGCTGAGATGTTATATCGAAATAATTTTCTTTATGAATAAAAGCATGGACTGTAAACCACAAAAATCAGAACGAAATGAAGGCTACAGAGATGTGGTTTCTGAGAAGAATGATGAAAATACCATGTACAGTTAAGAAAACTAATCTAGATGTTTTCATTGATGCTTGCGTAAAAAGATCAATCATATCAAACATTAGAGGCAGACAGTTAGGGTTTCTTGGGAATGTGTTGAGAAGAACACAGCTTAAAGATTTAATAACCATTAGCAAAATCAAGGGAGGAAGAGACAACATCCATCAAAGAGAGAAGTTGCTAGATGAACTAGTATTGGAGCAGTGTAGAAGTTCACCAACCAAGCTTATTGACAACACAAGAGACAAAGTCGTGGAGAAACATGACCGCCTACACCATTCAGCATGGCAATTGATTGATTGATATGTCCTGTAGTCACCTGTGACTACACGAAACTAGAATGAAATCGAATTTCACAACTGAAGTCCAAATATTTGATATGATATCTGAGTTATGTATCAAAATCATCTCTTAGAATACAGGGTCGGTTTAAGTGTCGGCTTTACAAATAATTCATATAAAATATTATACACGCCAGAATTATTTTCATTTATGGTATCGTTGTCTACCGTCTTTTTTCGTTTTGCTGACAATAATGTTCGCCAATGAGTATTCAAATGGCTAATGACCAATATGACAACAGAAACTTCCTAATATACGATGACAGCATACCTCTCATTTTCGCTGCATGATTCGATTATTTATTGCGCAATACATATCTCCAACTGTTTCCTGATGTTTCAGTCGTGTATTTTGAGATAATTATCTCTCATTGTCACCAGTTGTTTCAATTATTGTGAGATAAGTATCACATCACTGTCACCAGTTTGTTCAATTAGTGTGAGATAATTATCTCTCATTGTCACCAGTTGTTTCAATTAGTGTAAGATAATATCTCTCACTGTCACCATATGTTTCGGTCTTGAAATTTTGAGATAATATCTCTCACTGTCACCAGATGTTTCGGTTTTGTTATGTGAGGTATGTATCCTATTGCATAGTCAATAATTGTTCAATAACATATATATATGTATCTACAATGCAAGGACCATCATTTTGTCAATATTACGGGTTCATAACATAAGTGCAGATACGTATAATAATATACTACATTTTGTTACTTTGTAAGAAATATTTAATGTGTAAGTAATGCACACACATGATTAAAAACTAGAAATAATAGGACAGTTGTGTGGAAGAAAACATATCACAAGAAATGTTAGTATTTATTTATAAGAACATTGATAGAATGTACAATAGCAGTAAAGAAAAACGTATATTTGTTCTTCCTAGATTCATTCAATCAAGTCTCATGCCGAGTGGCGTAGGCGATCATGCTTCTCAATAACTCTATGTTTCTTGCGTTCTTAAGTTCAGTTGGTGATTTCTTTTTTGTGTCGCTGTGACAAACTATCCAGAAATTGCTCTCTTCCCTTTCTCTTCTCTCATTAATCTTTCCAGCGGTAACTAAATGTTCAAGTTTTAGTTTTCTCATTACATGCACTTAATATTTTCCTAGATTACTGTAATCTATTAGATAAGTCCAACATAAAAGACATTTTTTTTTCAAGTTAAACATTTGTTTACGTAAACATATTTTAGTTAAAACAAGAATCGCTATTGATAGGATTCCAACATACGCAAATATATCTACTACAATTAAACTGTTGTTACTGGGCTAGAAATTACAGCTGTTACTGGTTAGATTATACAGCTGTTACGGGGCTAGATTATACAGCTGTTACTGGGCTAGATTATACAGCTGTCACGGGGCTAGATTATACAGCTGTCACGGGGCTAGATTATACAGCTGTTACGGGGCTAGATTATACAGCTGCTACTGGACTAGATTATACAGCTGTTACTGGGTTAGATTATAAAGCTGTTAACTACCTAGATTATACAGCGGTTACTGGACTAGATAATAGAGCTGTTACGGGGTTAGATTAAACAGCTGTAACGGGGCTAGATTATACAGCTGTTACGGGACTAGATTATACAGCTGTTACGGGGCTAGATTATGCAGCTGTTACGGTGCTATATTATACAGCTGTTATGGTGCTAGATCATTCAGCTGTTACTGGACTAGACTATACAGCTGTTATTGGGTTTAGATTATACATCTGTTACGGTGCTAGAGTATACAGCTGTTACGGGGCTAGATTATACAGCTGTTACGGGGCTAGATTATACAGCTGTTACGGGGCTAGATTATACAGCTGTTACGGGGCTAGATTATACAGCTGTTACTGGGTTAGATTATACAGCTGTTACGTGTTACGGTGCTAGAGTATACAGCTGTTACTGGGCTAGATTATACAGTTGTTATGGGTGCTAGATTATTCAGCTGTTACTAGCGTAGATTATACAGCTGTTACTGTGTTAGATTATACAGCTGTTACGTGGCTAGATTATACAGCTGTTACGGGGCTAGATTATACAGCTGTTACGGGACTAGATTATGCAGCTGTTGCGGGGCTAGATTATACAGCTGTTACTGAGCTAGATTATACAGCTGTTACTGGACTAGATAATACAGCTGTTACGGGATAGATTATACAGCTTTTACGGGGCTAGATTATACAGCTGTTAAGGGGTAAGATTATGCAGCTGTTACGGTGCTAGATTATACAGCTGTTATGGTGCTAGATTATTTAGCTGTTACTGGGTTAGATTATACAGCTATTACTGGGTTAGATTATACAGCTGTTCCAGGACTCGATTGTATTGGCACGATATAGAGTACGGCTGCAAGGTTAATGTCTACATTCTTAATTGGATATGCTACAAATTTTTCTCTGAGTTTTAGAAATGAATAATGGGGAAACTTTAAAAAATATGTACATAGATGCATCCGATGAGGATGTGTATTGTTAGCGAATCTTCGTTTCTTGTATGGAAAAGATATAGAAACATGTCAAAAGTAACAGCTGGACAATTTGAATAATCTGTGATATAATGATGATGATATAGTATTGATTGTAGGTGTATAACCAGAACTACAAGCCATGTGTGACATGGTAGCATAGGAAAGTGTACACACATGCCTCAGTATAAACAATAACTTCAAGACATGTTAGACATGATGGTACACGAAAGTATAAACATAGTCATCTGTGTAAACAGGAACGAAATAGAAATACTTAATGTTCTAGCAGGTCAATCAATCGAGTGTGATGTTGAGTGGCGCAGGCGATCGTATCCCTACACAACTCTCGGTCTCATGTGCTGTTAAGTTAGTGATGTTTCCAATGATTAGGTGTGACCTCAGTCTGTAAATATAAATAATGTGGGGGGGGGGGGCAAACACCAACTTCGACTTTATCCATATATATATATATAGTATATATATATTATATAGTATATATATATATATAATATATATATATATATATATATATATATATATACGTCGTTTCTCTATCGTAATGTACTATTTTACTTATATCGTGTTCTGACATTTATTTTATAGAATGTCCACACACAAAAAAGAAAATCATCACTAATCCGAGCCTTTTGACGAACTGTTCAGTTCCCAGACTGGTGAAGTGGTTTCGGCCACTTATACTAATGACATATATTACAATTTAATCGATGAGTTAAACCGATGTATCTAAAATAGTATTTCAAATTAAGAGTAGCATGTGGCTAGTTCATTAACCAATTTGATAAATACTTTCTGATGATTCAATAATTCAATGTGTTTACCGTCCCTCTTCGGAGGAATCTTGCACCAGTATATTTCATTTCGATCAGGTTTGTAAACGACTCACGAAGCTTCTTACATATACAAAAAGGTCTCTTGTCATAAAGAGGCAACGCATTATTGTCTTTTTTGTCCCCCCAGAAGTTTTGAGTTGTTACTCAAATGTTTATATTGAATACCTTTACCCGCGTTTAAAAATAATTGCAGATACATAATAATATATAGTACATTGTGTTACTTTGCAAGAAATATTAAAATTTGTAAGTAACGCGTACGTTGCGTATATGCTTACATTGCTTATATGCTTACATTGCTTATATGCTTACATTGCGTGTATGCTTACATTGCCTTTATTCTCACATTGATTTTATGGACACCTCGTCACAGGTTAATAGGTAACGTTAGTTACATATTCTTGTACCCACTCAGCGACTTATCTCTCTCTTTCTCTCTCCCTCTCTCTCTCTCTCTCTCTCTCTCTCTCTCTTGAGATAACGTTTATGATGGAACAAGTCAAATCGACGTCTGATAACATGAGAAACATTCTGAAGAGTGCTGCACTATTAATGCCTATACTACTTCAAATGCTGGTCTATTTTACAGAACCTTCCATACTTTTATATGACTGTGAAAAGTGGACTGGTATCAAAACATCAATTAGTGTGATAAAAATTACACAGGAAGCTAACAAAACTAACTAGTGGTCCTCATACTTCGGAAAAGAAACATTAAAGCGCAAATGCATATATTGACTTGGGAATGTGAGAATAGCAAGGCGTGCAAATTTAGTAAACATCGAAAAGATCGTGGGTAGTAGAGACAGGGGAAGACGAAGTGTTATACTGCTGAACGTTGGCAGAATGCCACCAACTGAAATCGTAAACTAAACAAAAGATAGGGAGTTCAGAAACAATCGACAAGATGCTTGATTAAACGTAGAATATGACGGGAAATACTCGGCAAGACATTCTAGTTGATTGAACTAGTAGAATTTGTGCAGAAACAATTTTGTATGAGAATTACCTGACGAAACGTAGAATTTGTTAAGAAACATGAGGTTTGATACTTGCTTGATTGAATGGAACATTGCAAACAATTTTTAAGTTAACTCCACCACCACCATACGCAGGTATTTCCACATGTGCTATAAACATATTTAACAACCTGGTGCACATTTTAGAATTGATCCGTGTACTGAAATAATGTTAGAACATGTGTGAGCTGCTATGAATATGTCTATAGTGATGTAGATATCAACAATATGAATCACACAAATGTGATCTTGGATAGAGTTGAGATTGGTGTAGTAAGAGATCAAAGTTGAAACGTACGACTGCCCTGCTAGATGTACGTCTACAAACATATTCGTTCCAGGTGGGAATGGTAATAATTTGAACGCACTGCTTACCCTATCCGAAGGCAGATGTGTCAGACCATTAACGCAAGTAAAACGTTCACACCGCGGATCTCCATTTTCTAGATTACATATTGCTGAAAATCTAGTGATACCATTAGTCTTGCTACAAAAGAGATCCAAATAAAAGTTGAGAAAGAACCCAAGAACCAAAATACTTAACATAAACTTTATCTGTTTTTTCAAATCCTGAACTCATAATAATACTTGTAAAATGCGAATATTTTGCAAAACGATGAAAGCAGGCATGAAATCCCAAGATATATGCCTCATGGCCCTCTATGTGTAGATCATGTGACACTTTAAGCACGTTTATTGAACGATACATCACCAGTATCTCTTCCATGCCATGCATATTTTATATTATCATGCATGGCTGGATCTTTCAGTGGCACAGTCAAGTTCTTTATTGGAGTTAACAGAAGTAGCCCATGGCTGGAGCTGACCGTCAGCAAGAAGATTATATAACAGGGATCCACAAACGGCAACGACCAGAACAAACATAGAACACTTTTCGCCATTCTTCAGAAGGTTTCCCCTGCGAATGATGGAATTAATAATAAATTACATATAAAATCATTTGTCTATTCAAATAAATGGTACCTGCTTATATTGACAATATGTGCTTCCACTTTGAACAATGATTTCAATATTCTGATGCTGCACTGCATTTCAAAATATCTGGTCCTGTGTAAATCAGAAACATTGCAGTTTCCTTTTAATTCTCCTTTTAATTATTTTCTATTTAACTCCTGTCTTCAGTTGTAATTATTTGTCCTAGATACTGATAATGTTCTACTTGTAGTTTCTCACCATATATGTGTATGTGTACCAAAATATTTGGAACACAGATTCTGTTAAGTGATTGTGCTTACGTCTACTTTGCATATGTGCGATCTTTCAACTAGCGGACAATGTCCAAGTAGTGATATATAAGGCATGATATATAGACGCACAACCAACATTAGAGATCACGAGGACCCACAGGTAAAGATGTATATATTTCTGTGATTAGAATTCAGCATCGTTATATAAGGAGTATTTCTGTAAGTGATGCTGGAACAGTTTTATTGGTCATCAAAGATTATGCAAACTTCTTCAGTGCCTACCACATTATGCAATCATAGTCTGATGTTGTGTATGTGGTTTCTACATCTTTCCAGGGAGGACACACTGCCTCCCTTCACTCCTTCTCTCTCTCCGATGTATTCCACTCTGTGTATTTACACACCACGTGATCACACACATTATATAATGATGTTCGTCCGTTGTAATCCACGATGACCAAAGAACTCAACCATAATAATAATAACAATAAGTAATAAAAAAAAAAATAAAGTTAATAGTGTGTTTTTAAATGACTAACTAGTCTGTTGCGCACACAAAATCTTCTTCTCCAGAGTTGACAACTGTAGAGGTTGTCTATGTTCCGCTTCTGTCTTGCAGTATCTCGCCTGGTTTCTTCCGCCGCTAGTGCTCCCGTCATAAGGCTGTAACGCCATGCTGTTCTATCCTGAGCGAGGCTCTCCCAAGCGTATACGTCAATTTTAAGATCTTTATACATGTACACGTGGTCACATACATTGTATACATGTACACGTGATCACATACAATATATGTGATAGCAAATCTATAGCAAGGTATTTTTTTTACATCTGCACTTACAGAGATGAATGTGGCAACAAAAGTAGGAACATCTTTACATTTAGGACACTTACAGATATGAACTGATTTTAACTTGGGTTTCTGCAACAATACGGTCGATTGAACAACCCGATTTCAGGACCAATTTTATGCGAAAAAGAACTGAAGTTTAGTCGCAAAATTGGTGTGACTGATTTTAAAGCAAGCCTGGGTTTGTTTTCCAAATTCAAATCTATGCATGGAATTCGTCAGTTAGATGTAGATAGTTTTCTGGAAACTTTTAAAAAGAAAACTAAACACTACATAGTTGTTTTACATATTACTGTACTTTTATCAATAAAATTCCGATCATTTCAATGTATGAGATGTATGGGTACACTGTTTTGCTTCATTCATGAGATTTATCAAAATTATCAGGATTTTCGATTATTCGAATCGGCCCATCACCAATTAATTCGGATAATCGGAGTTCCAATTTACTATGTGACACTCATTTATCATGTTTTGATTTTATATTATCAAGTCATGATCGAAAAAGTTAATATGTTGTATATATTAGTTAATAGTTTGAAATATTTACTTACATTAGGAGTTAAAGCTCCCGCAACCATTGGTGCTACCATCCCTGGTATTGTTGCTACAGTATTTGTGATACCAACATAACACACAGCATAACTAGATATCAACCACAATAAATGAAACAATGAGAATGTTGTGATATATAGCATTGGTTATCTGTATATGGATTCATTTATTGAGAAAAGCAGTGATAATGATTAAAATGATACTGTAATGAACTAATCCATGTAGCTCCACTACATCACATTTATGACAAGATGGTTTCATTGTCTCAAAATCATGGTACTCTTAATGGGTTTAAGGATGTATGCTTGGTACACGCAGTGAGACATTACAGTCCAGCTGTATCGGTGATTCTCACTTCGTGATGGAATTTATCCTTCTGGGTCATCTAGTGCAACATTCTACTGACAGCTTCGTAGACAAATCTGCATTTAAGGAACATCTGAAGAGATGGAACATCTGAAGGGATGGTACATCTGTAGGTAAGGTACATCTGAAGGGATGGTACATCTGAAGGGATGGTACATCTGAATGGATGGTACATCTGACTTTTCTTCATCACTTATGAGTATGTTACAGAAGGACGAATTTGCAATTTTCACTGACCGGTCAGTTAGCGGTAGGGACGAAGGTTCTACAGTGCTATATAACTCCTATACTAACATATGATGTGATTCTTGGACAATAAACAAAAAAGAAATTGGGAAATTAGAAGCAGTAGAGATTTGGTTCTACATAAGAATGCTGAGAATACCACGGCCAGAAAAACTAATGTTGAGTTATTGAACGATTCACATGTGAGACGGAGCTTAGTCAATAATATAAGAGAAACACAATCTTCATTATTTGGCAACGCTGAGACAAGGAGGTTTGGAGAACATAGTCACAACTAGCATGATTAAGGGCAACATAGACATAAGGCGCCAATGTGAGAACATATTAGACAGTTTAACAACCTGGAACGGCAGAGAAACAACGATTCTGATACATAATACTGGAGACAGAGTGTTATGGAGAGCGAAGGTCGCCTACGCAAATCGGCATGGTACCTGTTAATGATGAATGAATGAATGGGTGAAAACAATACATGTCACATAAAATATATACATGTAGAGATGAATGTTAGCGGTAAATGGCGGGGAGATTTCACTGAAAGAAAAACTGCATTAGATAGTCATATCATCATCTAATAGATGTATACTGTTGTATGATGATAGTTCTGTTGTATGATGATAGTTCTGTTGTATGATGATAGTACTGTTGTATGATGATATTTCTGTTGTATGATGATAGTTCTGTTGTATGATGATATTTCTGTTGTATGATGATAGTTCTGTTGTATGATGATAGTTCTGTTGTATGATGAACTGGTGTAGCCCTGAAAGTTGTGAATAGATTCACATATCTAGGCAGTACGTTATCATAAAATGCCAACTTTGATGATGAAGTGTATACACGGATCGCCAAAGCAAGCAGTACTTTCGGCAGATTGTACGAAAATGTTTGGCGTAGAAATGGCATTAACCTAAAGACTAAGCTTAAAGTTTACAGAGCAGTGGTACTTCCAGTGCTACTTTACGCTAGTGAAACATAGACTGTGTATAGACGTCATGTGAAAAAACTCGTTAATTTTCATACAAATTGTCTCAGAAAAGTTATGAACATCAGATGGCAAGACAAGATTCCAGATACCACTGTCTTTGATAGAGCTGGTATCCAAAGCATTGACACGATCCTGATGCAGACACAGATTCGTTGGGCAGGGTATTTGGTGCGTATGCCAGACCATCGTCTGCCAAAGATACTTCTTTATGGTGAGCAAGAGATGGGTATACGATCTCAAGGTGGCCAAAGGAAGCGCTACAAGGACTCGTTAAAGGACTCACTGAAAGCCTTTGAAATAGACCACGATACATGTGAAGAACTTGCACAAAATAGATCTACATGGCGTTCTAAAATAAAAGAGCTCATCATCTTGTGAAAAGAAGAGAAATGCAGCAACTCAACAGCGGAGAGCAGCTAGAAAGCCACGGATAGACCAAGATCCGTCTACAGTCGTTATTCCATGTCCAAACTGTACAATGACATTTACAGCTCGAATAGGGCTCATTAGCCATCTACGAACTCATAATCAAGGACATAACTAAAATGGAATTTTCAAAAGTGGATGTAACAAATGGTCATCATCACTTGTGATAGACGAACAACATGATGATAGTTCTGTTGGTCGCAGATGTCGTCTATCTATCTAAACGTTGTGGCCCTTGTTTGCTTTGTGGCGTCAGGGGTACAAGAGTTATCTGGCGTTCTTGTATGATATTAGTAAACTTGTTCATGTGGTTTATTTGATTTATGTGGTTAATCGTTTACATGGTCTGTCTGTGGCTTTATAGCCGTGATGTCTATGCATCATGACGATCTGTGGTAAAATATAACTTATTTTATTAGGGACTTTCTGTTCGTAGTGGTTCAGTCTTTTTACTTAATATTGCTTTATTTTTGATAATCACATCTCTGAGGTAAACATATTTGACTAACGTCCACGGTTGACAGGATCTTACCTTAATATAGGAAACATCATTTTTTTTAAATGTATTTACTAATAATTTTAGTGAATCAGCATTGGTGATTAGCATTCGCATGGCCGTGTCTTCTATACCAGATCATAACGCTTGAAGGTACAGAGGTATGTACTCTGAACGATACTCCCATAAAATGACGTGCGACTTTACTGAGAGAAACAACATTTATGAAGAAACTCGAGTACAATAACGTAAACCTCTTCAATTTTTCTTTCATTATTGCGTTACATAAGTAACCTTCATAATACTCACTGACTGCATCTGTTACATAAGTAACCTTATAACACACAATGAATTATCTGTTACCAGAGCAGAATTTACGTACATGCTACACAAGATATAGCTTAGGGTCCCAATTAGGTATTCGAAATTCATATTTTTCACTGACATATAATCTGGACTTACAAACTTATGAAGGGCCGCATATATCAAACAGCTTAGGGCCATACCAAGTCTAAATTTGGCCCTGCCTTCAGATAAATAACCTAATAACACTCAATGACTTTATCTGTTATATAAGTAATTATATAACAATCAAAGAATTATTTGAGTACTGTTATTTTACAGATTTGATCGATATGTTATGTTTGTTTGTTTGTTTTTCGTTCACTCCATTGTAACCATCACGGATATCCGTGCGATTTCCGCCGGGAGCGTGATTACGTTGTGCCACCGTTATGCGCCTTGTAGGCCTAGCACATCCGATTTCGGCATGCCTTGACAATTCGGGTGGGCTACCCTTAGCCTGTGACAGCCTCTATATCTGTCTCCAGGCACGCGTAGTGAAGACTCTTCGCCCAGACGATTTTCTAGCTCTCGTCTCACTCGAACGAGGTGTTCCACTGTCTATGAACTTGCCTCGTGTAATTGGACGTGCTGTGCCTGTGCCCATTGGGTACTGAACCGTTTCTCATCCATGAGCCTGGTTCCTTAAGGGGAAGAACTCAACAGAGGAGTTGGACCCTGGCTCTTTCGCCCTCTTAGCCGAGGTGTCATTCCCCGACATCGTGTACCCCTTGTCCAAGTTCGAGTCTCACACCACGCGTTTGAGAGCAAGGCGTTCTCGAGCTGAGCGTCCTTGTCCCAATAGCGCCTGAGCCCATCAGGTACTGAACCCTTTCTCTCTTCAAGTGTATTTCCGGTGTAGGAAAACCTGACAGTAGAGTTGGGCCAGGGCTAAATCGTTGTCCCTTTTGTGCCGTGAGCGAATCGAGTACAGAACCCTTTCTCTCTGCAAGTTACTTCCGGTATAGGAAACCTTGACAGTAGAGGTTGGGCCAGGACTGCCATCGTTGTCCCTTTCTTGCCTACACCCATCGGGTACAGAACCCTTTCTCTCTTGCAAGCATATTTCCGGTTTAGGAAGGCTCGACATTAGAGTTGGGTTAGGTCTTTTGCTTTACCAAACGCCGATGGATGGGTCTGGGTCTCTGCCTGTTAGGAACTCTGGTAACTAGAAGCCCGTCTCGAGCTGACGGAGCTTGGTAGTTCCCTTTCCTAGGGATTTTTCACTTTCTATGTTGCAGTTCGCGCTGCCTCTAGCGCTGTTCTGCCCTTTCATTGTTTCATTGTACTCTGTGTGAAACATATTTGTCTCTCGCCATGCATTTACCTTTACGTGCATTTTACATTGGCCGCCCCTCCAATGTTCGGACTGGACTGACTAGCTTCACTGTATGTCGACAGTGTTGCTATATATGGTGTGATGCTCGGTGGTGTCGGAGATATTGTCTGTCTCTTGTGCAGTCAAATCTCTTTCCATCTGCTACCTCCACATTCTCGGACACGATCCCCAAATGATTTGGCCAGAATCAGCACGAGCTGCTGTATTTCTGTTTCCAGGGTTGCACCACGTGGAGGTACATTTGGGATCTTGGTTATCTGCTAACCCCTGGGTCCCGCCTAGAGCAATGCGTTCCCTTTGCACCCCATCGATATGTTATAAAAAGAAGAGGTGATAGGAACTACATATCTGGCGAACTCCGGATTGAATTTGAAACTTATTGGACACTCCTGCCATTTGTTCTTACTTCACATTGACTATTAGTATAAATGCCCTTGCAAACATATCGATTACATTTTCCATACAATGCTGACTGGGTCCCAACTCAGATGGACTGGCCACATCGTCCGTATGCCAGGAAAGCGCCTTCCAAAGAGATTATTCTATAGGGTGCTGCGCAAAGATAAACGTTCAAGTAGAGGGCAAAAAAAAGCGCTTCAAGGATCACTTAAAAAGCTCTCTCAAGCACTGCAGCATCGATCCTAGCTCCTGGGAGACAACATAACTTGATCGCTCAGCCTGACACAACCAGATCACTGCTGGCATCGCGGAATTTGAAAAAAAAAAAGAACACGGCGGACAAACCACAAGCGCAAGAAGCGGAAGGACAAATCCGAAAATTCTTCTACCCCGAACCTTCAGCACTCATGCATGCAATGCAATAAAACATTCCGTGCACGAATCGGGCTCATCGGGCATCTACGAACTCACAAACTAAATTATTTAATTACCAATTTTAATTATTTTTTTTCATTGTATTTTAAGTTTCTTCATAACATGCTCATTTTCCCTTGCGAAGGAGGAACAACAGATCAGATCAGATCAGATCATATTAAATGTTCTTGTACTTCGTTTATTGATACTGTTTTCCATAGTTGTTGTCTGTCTAATCTGTCGAAAACCTTTTCTTGGTCGACGAATGCGATGTATAATTCTTTATTGTTTTCCATGTCCTCTTTATGTTAGTCGACTAGTAGTTTAAAGATAGCATCCATGCATCTTTTGTTCTTACGGAAGCCTATTTGGGTGTTTTTTAAGTTGTGGTTCAATGTATGTTCGTAATCGTTGCTCTAATATTTTGTTAAACTTTGTCTGTGTGTATTCGTAAGGATATTATTGTATTGTGTGCAGTCTCTTTTACCGCCTTTTTCTTCCATATGGAATAACTGTCGTGTTTATCCAGTCTTCTGGTGTTTCTTGCTTCTTCCATATTACATTGAAAAATCTGTGTAGCCATGTTCCCCGTTCTCTACTGCTGCTTTGATAAGTTATGGTTGTATGTTATCAGAGCCTGCTTCTTTTTGTGTTATTGTTACTTTGTTTATTGCATTTTCTATTTCCGATAGCAGTATATGTGGTTCTAGGTTTGCTGCTAGTAGTTGTTATTGTTGTGTCTGCTTCTCATTCTTTTAGGTTTAGTAGTTCTTTGAAATAGTGTTGCCATTTTCCCATTATTTGCTGTGGTTCTTTTAGTACATTACTGCTTTCGTCATTTATTATTTATGTTGGTTTATATACATCTTCTTTGTTTCTCATATTCTTAATTTTCTTGTAGAACCTCTTTTGTGAAATGTTATAGTCTTCGTTGAGCCTTTCTCCACATTCTTACCCATTAGTTGATTTTGGCAGTTTAATTACTTTCTTGGTATTTGATTTTCCTGTCTTGCATTCTATGTAGTCTACTAGAGATTTACTTTTGATTCATTTTTTTATATTTCTACTTCTGTTCGTTCTCTAGTGACGTTTTTATTTCTTTATTCCACCATGCTGTTATTTTTGTTTTCTTTACATTGTTATTCTTGTATCAGCATGCTCTCCTGCTGCTTATTGCTTCTTTGAAATATTGCACTTCTTCTGTTGTTGTAGTATCTACTGTTAGGTTGAAGAATGTGTCTGTCATTTTTGTGTGTGCATTGCTCCCGTACCATGTCGTCCTTAAGAAACTTGTGTATTTCAATTGGTGTTTGTTCGTTTTCTTTGTTGGTGTCTTTCTTTTTTCTCGTTCTGTTATTTTTAGAGTTATTATTACTGTTTTATGGTCGGTGTCTACACACATGTTTGGTATGGCTCTTGCGTCTGTTATTTTCCTTTTGTTGCGACTTCTTGTTAATATAATGTCGATGTGTTTTTGTAGTCTAACTCGTTCGACGTGTACCAGGTGTGAACTTGGGATTCTCTGTGCTTGAAGAATGTGGTAGTTATAAATAGGTTGTTCTGAATGCATATTTCAGCTAATATGTGGCCGTTCGTTTTATTTGTCTTGTTTTATTTGTCTCCGAACTGTACAATGTATTCTTTTTTTCCATATCTTAATGGCCCAAGTGTGCGTAAAAGTATCCTAATACAAATACGTTTTCCTCTGTGTTATTGTTGTTTATTATGTCATTTATGTTATCAAACAAATACTCCCTTTCCTTTTCGTTGTTGTGTACATTACAGGGTGCGTATGTTTAAATAAATGATATGTTTTCGTTGTCTATTGTACTGTTATCGCGATCAATCTTTCGCTCACAAAGGACGTGTTTAAGACAATTTTGGGCATCGCGGGCTACGCTATGTTTTGCTTTCGCATTCGGGTATACACCACAGAAGATTATTGTGTAGTCCTTGTGTTGTTTTTTTTGTTGTCTTAGACCTTAATTCTTGTATCTGCTAATCCTAGTAGTTTGATATTTCGTTTTTCTATTTCTTCGATTATATCTACATTTGTATTCTTTAATCCGCAGATGTTAATAGATCTAAATGTGGTCATTTTACGTTTGGTCGTCTCCTGAGAACTCTTCATTTTCTATGAGCAGTATTTTTCGTCGCTAGATCTATTACAGTGTTGTTTCAGAGTTTCTAAATGGTTAAACTGTGTTCTAATATATCACAATCAGATGTAGAAATCAAATATTCCATCAGAAATACACTGAAACACCGAAAATTACTTCCCGCCATCTTGACCGGATCAAACTGGCGATGAGTAGGAAGATTATCACATGCGTACGAGGCGAGAACGTGGGCCATGCACAGGGTTAATCTCAGTCTTGTTTCGCGCATCTGCTGTAGACAGTGACCCCGTCTTTGGGAACGAAATAACCCATCAAGTTCGACTGTGAGTTTAAAATGTGAAAACTTACAACAATTTTAAAACACACATTTATCCCCATGGAAACCAAAAAGCAAATCATTAATTCAATATTCATCCCAATATTATGTTTTTCAATCTCAGACATGGACAGTGACTAAAGAACAAGAGACAACGCTTACTACATGTGAAATGAAACGTCTAGGAAAAGAAACAAAAAAAAGATTTGTCATGTGAAAAATGAGGATATTACAAATACATTTAAAACAATAACTATGGTCAAATATATTGAAAAATATAGACCGAAATGGTTCGACCATCTAATGAGAATGAACTATTATTGGACAGCGGCAAGAACATACAAGATGAAGATACATAGTAAGAGCAAGATGCAGAGGAAGAGCAAGAAGAAGGTGGATTGAATGAGTTACCAACATTCTGATACGGCACAGTATTATTGCACACCAAGCAACCAAATGTGCAATAGCCTGAAAACCGATCGTCATTCAATCCCGCGACGACTCACAGCGTAAGCAGAGAAAAGACATTAGATAGAGACCCTACTGTCGCCGTTTACCACCACGACTCATACAGAGGAAAATAGTTCAGTACTCAGAGGCACTGAGGGGGGGGGGGGGATTCACGTCATTTCTCCGGAATAGCTCGCCGTCGGTGAGGTCCTGCTCGAACAGCTACGCACAGTGAGCTACTCGGGTAAACTACCAGCTCCTCTCGTAACATAGAGACCCTCTCCGAATAGAATGAATTTTCAATGAGTATTGCACTAAGCTGAAAGCTGAAGTCACCGAGGTACAAAAGTAAGCTCCGAGAAAACACTCTAGAACAAAAAGTGGTTGGACAAAAGGCAGAGAAATTAAAATAGGATTAGGTAAAGGAGAAATCAAATATGAGATTAAGAAAATAGTAAGCAAAGAGTGACAGAAGCATGGAACAACAGTAAAAATGTTAGGCATGCACATAGTATGCTTAAAGCACCGTGCAGTTCAAACCAAATCACAGACAAGATGAAAGTACAATCAAATAAAAAACGTTGTAGATTCTCCACTCTTCAAGATAAAAGAGCCAATATGTGAATATTGCGAAGAGGACAACACCATAGAATATTACTTACTACACTGTGTTAAATTCCAAGATCACAGAAATGATTTCATCGACTACTTCCACGACTTGAAGATGGAATACAACCTACAGAATATGCTTAGACATAAAGTCATTGCAGAAGTCCAAACTCTGGTTAAACAATTTCTGAGTAGACCAAACATCACAATATAACTAGAGCCAGGTATAACCCAGTGGGATACACATGGGGACACACTAGTAATGATGGTTTTAAAGATATGAACCTACATATGTGTGTTAGTGTAGACCTACGTATTGACGCTAAAACATCAATGAGTAGGCCTACATAAGTGATAGATAACCATAAAATATATTATAAGGACGAATGAGTATGACTGAGAGTGATGTAGGAATTCACTTACTTAAAATTGAGAACACCACATATGAAATAATAACTACGACAATAATAAGGGATCTATAGAACAATATCCGCTCAACACAAACATCTCAAATACACCAAAATCAACCAACACAGAAAAAACTGACCCCAACAAAAAGTAGGTACAGATACATAGGTAAACAGAGCTACATAATGTAAAATCCTCTCATGCGACCCATGTGCAATTAACACAAACCCAACATAGAAAACAACTATGTGAATGAGCAGAGGCTCTGTCCACCACAATAAGAACAATGACACCATGACACACACACACCAGAATACTACAACCTTGCAGGAGTGCTGAGTTCAAGCCCACAAAATAAAAACACAATACACGAATGTCACATAATACATATCTACCCATAGACATACCATATCCCAAAGGACAATCTTACACCGGTGCTAAGATTCAGCTAACAAAAACAAAACAAAAACAAAACCACCAACACATACATTCTGCCCTCCCCAATGAAGACATCATTGTGCTTGTCCTGAGTTTCGGCCAACTAAAACAAAATATCACCCACACATACATACTAATCTCCCCAAAGACGACATCCTTGTGCTGGCCCAGAGTTTAGGCCCACTAGAACAGCACACACATACATGCTATGGATCCCAAGAGGTCAGCCTTATGCATGACCAGAGTTTCAACACACAACAAAAGAACAAAATACTACACACATACATACTGCAGCAAGACAAAGTAAACACATCACCACACACACTAACCAAACACGCACCAAGTAAGAAATCGAATACATTCCAACAATTAAAATAATAAATGTACCCGTATATTATGTGGATTTGAAATATTTAATTAATATATAATATCAACCGAATATACGAAATTTAAATAATATTTGAAAACGCCAGAACCATTATGAGAATTATTGGAAACATTGTAACGAGTAATATAACATTATGTGTATATTGAATGAAACCAAGCGAGAGAGAACCATAATACTAGAGTAGGAATATTGTCAGGGACACGAATTAGAGAAATAAATAAAAGAATTCAATATGTAGAGAAACAAGTACATAAAGGTATTAGAGAGTAAGATCATGTATGAGATGGTATGATAGAATAGGAATGTATGAACGAAAAAATAAAATGAGGCACAGAAAATGTTCAAGAACGATAATGACTAGATAAATATAAACAATGAGAATATAACAAGGTAATGGCAATGTAAGGGATTAGATAACAATTTTAATATAAATTTGGAATATATGTGGGGGAGTGAGGGAATATACAACTAGGGAATAAATGAAACTAGAATATCATAATGAAGCACTTTAAATGTATGCCAGTGAATATATTTTTATATATCTATATGTGGGGAGAGTGTATATATATATATATATATATATATATATATATATATATATATATATATATATATATATATATATATATATATATATATATATATATATATATATATATATATATGTGTGTGTGTGTGTGTGTGTGTGTGTGCATATGTATATGTATATATGTTAGGTTATGTTATGTTATGTTCCTCCAGGGTCATAGGCGCATAGGGCAGAAACCATAGCTTTCCATTTCTGTCTTTGCGTTGCCAGCCTTTTAATTGTTGCGTGTTGTTTAGGTTCATTGACATGCCTTCTCTATTAATGGTTCTTCGTAGAGTTTCTCTAGGTCTCCCTCTTCTTCTTACTCCAGGTGGCACCCAATATAGTGACTGCTGGGGAATTCTTAGGGTGTTCATTCTGAGAACATGGTCGATGTAAGTCCAACGCCTTTGTCTAATGAAGGAAGATATATATGTTTGTTTGCTTTCCTCTCTTATAGTAGTGTTAGATTTAAAGTCACTCCATTTAACATTCAGAATGGTACGTAGGCATTTGTTTTCGAAGGAAGCATATGTATATGTATATATGCTACATTCAATTATAAAGATCCATAATTTAAAATAGAAATATTTAAAGATATGTTAGTATATATATATTTGGTATGTATTGACACATTATAGTCAAAAAAATGAAAAAAAATAAAAACATAAAAGCAATAATTCCACAGGTACGATCAGCAGACTTCCCTAGCAGGATATAGATAACAGCCACTGAAGACAGAAATAACAAACGAACAACCCAGAGATGGCGCATCACAACAAATAGGAGCACCAAGCAGACAATAACAAGTTCTTTTCAGGGCTACCACTTTACCATATTTAATTTTTTTGTTATTAAAAAATTTCTTTCGACAGGTACAATTAGCAGCCGGACCTGCACGACCAATACCAGTCTAGACAACTATAAAATAAAAACAAACATAAAATCATGACCGAAAGAATGAATGAACAAATCTCAGCAACAAGAAATATCACCAGCCAATCAATAAAAAGTCTATTTAAGGACTAACACCTTAAACATCCCATCAATATCACGGAAAACAGGCAGAGCACCATAGTCCTTTTAAGAACTACAGCTAGGAGACACGTCGGCGAACCCGGCCGAAGAAACAAGTACTAGCACCAACCAGGCAGAAAAGCCACAAACAACAAAGGTCCCAAAACGCCCTGATAGAACCAATATGGACACCAGTCCTAGGTTGAAAAGGCATGGCCTCGACCATATGAGGCAAAACCATCAGTAAACAAACAACAAACAAACACTGTCACTTAAAATTAATTAAATTACCTTGGGGTCTTTGTTACCTCTGATATATTATGGTAGTGTGTCCTGATATAACCTAAATGGACTTTGTTGTCCCCTGGTTGAAAGAACTGTCAACAAAAAAATAAAACTGTCAATACTGCATTTTACCAGTTCAGACGTTGCAAGGAGTGGATTTAATAGCTGTGTGATTAAGGCCGCATGCTCTTGCTGTCACCACGTCATGTACAAGGTGAGTTTCAGTGAGAGTTGAAATAACGCGTCTCTCAAAAGTGAGACAAACTCATTCACTACCTACCTACATACCTACACTTCCACTTAAAAGACAGTAAGTGAAATTATGTCTCGAGTTGGAGACTCCGATATGCCCATGCTTCCACTGCACAAAACCACAAGATGACCATCTGAAACAGCACCGACGGACAATCTCTACGGCCCTATCTCCCGGTTGGCGACAACAGTAAAATTCATTGATTAAATCCATATACGCGTCTGACCTCCGTTGGAAACGAGGAAGAAAAAGAAATTTGTAATTCCTGGGATCGAAACAAACACATAAACAACAAACGTAAATAAACACACACACTCATAAATAAATATACAAACAAAATCTCAAAGGAACACACCAGCAATAAACGCAAAACAAACACACACACAACAAAAACGCACACAAAAACAACAAATAAATAAAACAAAAATAACAGTTTTATTTAACAGTTTATAAACAGTTACTAACATTAACACGCAAGTATATGGACGAGTGATAAATGTATTTATTACCTTGGAGCTAGATCTAAATGATTGACCACATAGCCTGCCTTGTTGAAACTCGAGAACGAGATGCAGAAACATAGAATTCCTACCGCAAGCAGTCGCAACTCACAGTTCATTTGTCCAACAATAGCGATGCATACTGCGATTCCCAGAAATGCTGTGGAGAATAATAATGTGACATATTGAAACATATACCACATACGTATGCTTCCTTCGATATACCACATACATATTGAAACATGTACCACATAAGTATAGAAACATATACCATATACGTATTGAAAGATATACCACATACGTATTGTATATGTCGAATTAGGTAATACATATAGACATCATCACATTCCATCTCCGTATCGAAGGTTGGCTGCTACGACCAGAAGTATTCTCTATCGCATGCCTTCTTTCTGCACTCTGACAGACTATATTTCGTACATCTCGTGATGTTTCCCTCCGAATTTTATCTCTGCCTATCTCTTGCCCCCCGCCTCTAAACTCCAATACATTTAAATATGACAATCAATACAAGGTAACTGCGTGAAACGTAACAACAATTAGACTTACGTAAAACACAGGTTTATATTCCCATGGTGTGTGATAAGAACTATCAACCGGGAATATTGTTTTCATGTAGATCACCTCCCTTGCCAAGTAAGACCAACGAGGAGGGTGGGAGTTTGAAAACGGATGTGGGCATGTCCGTAAGGAAAGGTTTAATTAATCAGGGGTTTTGAAAACAAAATAAGGGGGTGTGGGGGTCTTTCGGCAGAGGAGATTTGCGCAGTTTTCGTAGGACTGGAGACTGAGGAACTGGATTCGAGTCGAACAGCAACTTGCATCAGAAATGTGTAGACGAGCCGATCGGCTGGGGACTCGGGAAACGGAGGAGATTATACTAGGTGCGGGGTTCTTGTCGAGACCGTAGCTAGGTAGATTAGAGAGAGAAGATAGTTAATAGAATTGGAGAGTGAGAGGCGATTTGATTCTTTAGTAGGTTTATGATTCGAGGATTGTGCTTATTTCTTAGATGTTTTGGAACACATTGTTGATGTCGTAACCGTTGATGCTGTGAAATGAGTATTGTAACCATGGCTATTGTAATAAGTAATAAAGAGTTGTATATAATTGAGTTCAGAAAGGTTTTGGATCTTCATTATATTGAACTACCAGATATTCATTATAATGGAAAACCCACAATAGTATACTGGGGATCCGTGTAGCGCAGAGGGTAACCCAACCTTAAATTCGGGAAGTAAAGACTGTGAGGAAGAGGAGATGGCTTCTCATTTGCAGATCCAGTGAAATGTAAGATCGCTAACATCTCATACCACTAAGGCATTAATATATGATATGGGTTACTTTCCTTTTTTTACTATTATACAGGCAATACACATAACCCATGCTTTATACAGTTACACTAGTGCAGCGGCACTTACATATACAGTTACAGTATGATGTGTTACTTTTTGGGGGTTTTAATTAAGGGATTTGGATTGGTCAAATCTTTAAAACGTATTAACTCAACTTGAGAAGTGACTAGATGTCTTATAAATAGATTTGATTTATATCCAGTCAGTGGGGTGCAAAGGGAACGCATTGCTCTAGGCGGACCCAGGGTTAGCAGATAACCAAGATTCCAAATGTACCTCCACGCGGTGCACCCTGGAAATAGAAATACAGCAGCTCGTGCAGATTCTGGCCAAATCATTTGGGGATCGTGTCCGAGAATGTGGCGGTAGCAGATGGAAAGAGATTTGACTGCACAAGAGACAGACAATATCTCCGACACCACCAGCAGCACCACAAATAGCGTCACTGTCGACATACAGTGAAGCTAGTCAGTCCAGTCCGAACATTGGAGGGGCGGCCAATGTAAAATGCACGTAAAGGTAGATGCATGTCGAGAGACAAATATATTTCATACCGAGTACAATGAAACAATGATAGGGCAGAACAGCGCTAGAGGGCAGCGCGAACTGCAAATAGAAAATGAAAAGTTCCTAGGAAAGGGGAACTACAAGCTCCGTCAGCTCGAGACGAGCTTCTAGTTACCTGTGTTCCTTACAGGCAGAGACCCAGACCCATTCATTGGCGTTTGGTAAAGCAAGAAGACCTAATCCAACTCTAATGTCGAGCCTTCCTAAACCGGAAATATGCTCGCGAAGAGAAAGGGTTCCGTACTCGATGCGCTCAGGCACAAAAGGGACAACGATTTAGCCCTGGCCCAACTCTACTGTCAGGCTTTCCTACACCGGAAATACATTTGAAGAGAGAAAGGGTTCAGTACCTGATGGGCTCAGGCGCTATTGGGACAAGGACGCTCAGCTCGAGAACGCCTTGCTCTCAAACGCGTGGTGTGAGACTCGAACTTGGACAATGGGTGCACGATGTCGGTGAATGACACCTCGGCTAAGAGGGCGAAAGAGCCAGGGTCCAACTCCTCTGTTGAGTTCTTCCCCTTAAGGAACCAGGCTCACGGATGAGAAACTGTTCAGTACCCAATGGACACAGGCACAGCACGTCCAATTACACGAGGCAAGTTCATAGACAGTGGAACACCTCAGTCGAGTCAGACGAGAGCAAAAAATGGTCTGGGCGAAGAGTCTCCACTACGCGTGCCTGGAGACAGATATAGAGGCTGTCACAGGCTAAGGGTTGCCCACCCGAATTGTCAAGGCATGCCGAAATCGGATGTGCTAGGCCTACAAGGCGCATAACGGTGGCACAACGTAATCACGCTCAAGGCGGAAATCGCACGGATATCCGTGATGGTTACAATGGAGCGAACGAAAAACAAACAAATATCCAGTCAGTAGACCTGCATTGGCCAGAGACATGTGCATACATTCTTCAATATCGCTGATCTATCGTCTTCTTGGTCTTCCTTTGCTGCCATCTGGTGCATACATACACATGAAAATATATATAATTATATTTTCTCTCGACACAGGACGACATTGCAGCTATTACAGATTTACGAATATACTCACATATGGACTGAAAAGTCTTCCTTATATATTTGGTTGACATAACTCCTTTTTTTATCAAAGTATCAGCCACATATCCGGATAAAAGAGATGCGAAGAAATCGCAGGCATAAGGAATAGCTAACAGAACGCCATTCTAAAATGAAAAATATTAAGAAATAATAGTTAATTATGTTGTCATTAAGTGAAGACAATAAGGACGAGTGAAATATTTTCAGATTGCTTCATTTCGGTTAGATTATGTGTATGTGTACCAGTGTGGTGAGAAGTGATCTCAGATCTGTAAGCAATAACTGGAACCCAACACCAGAGTTGATATTATACATAGATTTAGGTATATACATATATATTTGTATATATCTATATCAATCAATCGAGTAACAAGCCGAGTGGCCTATATGATCATGCTTCACAAGAACTCTCTTGTATTTTAATAAGTTCAGTTGGTGACTAATTTTTTGCCACAGTGACAACCCATTCAAAAATGTCTCCCTTAGTTTTCGTTCGTCTCTTCTCCCCTTGATCTTTCCAGTATATATATATATATATATATATATATATATATATATATATATATATATATATCTGTAAGCCTGTATATAGAGATATATGTTTATATATGAATTCCTGTATTTAGAAACATCTGTTTTTAAAAGTGTATGCCGGTATATATATGTATATTTGTAAATATCTGTATTGTAAATAATTTTCCTTTATCATGCTTATATATAGATTTACATACTATACTCATATGTAAAGCAAACTGTATATATTGTTCAAAAAGAAGCACTTCTACCCGGAATCGAACGATACACTTTTCCGTTCTGAGACCGGCGACCAAATTTGGTGCTATACAAATACAATTATTCTTATGCCAAGTAATTACAATTTAATCGATACGTGATCTCAATTTACATGTGCATTTTTTTTTCAAATTAAGGATGACATGCCTCTGTGTTAAATAATTTGACAATTGCTTACACTGCTTGTATAATCTAGTGTGTTCACTCTTATGTTTTGAAGAAATCTTGAACCCATCAGTTGTGTTACACGCAAGGTTTAAGCGACAGAGGACAATACTTATAAAATATGAAACCATGTAATAGAAAGAAACAAGTTTTATTAACCACGCACGTTTTAGTACAACATTGACAAAATGTGCACTATTTTAAAATTACTGCAGACTGATATAATTTTATACTACATGTTGTTATATTGTGCGAGATGTAATCACATTTATATGTGTAAGCAATGCTTACATCGGTGATGTGGATGCCTCATCATAGCTTTGTACAATAGATTTGTGGAACGTATGTGTCGCAAATAGGTATTAGCTTTTTCATTGCGTAGCGAGTATTCTGGGAGCCTCAGAACATCTGAATGATGTACTAAATAAGTGTAAAACCTGTATGAGTGCGTGTACTGTATGATTGTGTGTTCATACCTACTGACATTATTATTTCTTCACTTCTTCCAGTCTGTTCTCAAACTACCGCTATTTAACAGTGTGTATTCCAGAGTTGTTGTTCTATGGGAAAAATCTGAGAGTATCATGGAGTGTTAGAAAAAGCTGACGAGAAGAAGGTGCTGAAAGAATCAATTGTCAGAACGAGGTTCATACTATCAGGAAGAGACAATCTTTATTTTAATAAGACATATACGGCTGATGAACATTGTTGCAAAGGTCAAGATTGAAGGCAAGAGAGATCAAAAATAACAGTGAGAAAAAAATATTCCAAAGTGTGACAACGTGACAAGACAACCAATACACAACAATCCTTATCAATGATACTGGATAAGGAGAGAGTAGTGGCAAGCAACGATATTTTACGCCAGTCGGCACTGCAGCGAATGACAAATATTCAGGAGAAAAACATGTCTTGTGTTGTGCTTCATATAATTGCTGCGATGTATGTGTCTCTTGAATAGACATAAACGCCTTCAGCGTGATGTTAATGGTCACTTTAATCATTTTTCAATGTTTGTAACTAACACTCAGACACATATTTGACAACGGGCTCTCACATTGTTATCTGTCTTTATTTACCTACGGAGCTACGGCAGTACTGAATTAATACCCATGCAGTGGGGATCTGTGGTCAAGTCGAAAGAGATCCAGTCAGAGGCTAAATGATCGACAATGGCTAATTTCAATAGATGCCATAAACGGTCTCTGTGATCAACGCTGGTCAGCAGGTTACGATTCGTACAAGCAATCAAGCAATATAACTATATGACTAGCAATATTACTAACAATATGACTATAAGACAAGCAATATGACTAAATTACAAGCAATATGACTATATGACAAGCAATATGGCTACATTACAAACAATATGACTACAGGACAAGCAATATGCACATACGTTCACCGTTCAGTGTGATTGATTCAACAATAAACGTGTATACATAACACTGACGGATATGTCGGGTAATTGACTCAAATAAAACGGCAACACAGCGCATCTTTGTTCTCTAGATAATATTCTGATGGGTATCTAGTGGGAATATGTTTTTTCTGCGACATGCGAGTTCGAGCAGGAGTTTATGAATGACGAAATATATTATTTTTAATTGAAACATATCTACTGACATAAATGCTTATTTTTATATTATTTGCAAACTGATAGCTTGATTGTCTCACACATTACTCAAATGTTGTTTGATGACTCATCTGGATGTTGTTGAGCTAACAATGAATCCTACCATCTGTTTCAAAAAGTGGTTTATATTCTGCTTGAAATTTTGCTGAATTATTAAATGTTGGCTAGAATGTATGTAACGGGTACATTTTCATAACTGTTAATAAACGTAGCAAACGTTAATCAGCGACATGTGCACATTCCAGTACTTAGTACTTTAATGTTATTTCATATGTTCATCAGCAACACCATCATATGCTACTGGCATACGGGGGAGTTTTATTTTTTATTATTTTACTATTTATTGTGTCTGCAGGGTGTCTATAAAGTCGATGTGCACATGGTTATATTGCTTTTGACACGACATCACACGACTTGCTGTAGAAAAAAAAATTGTAACGCATCTTTGTAGATTTGTGTGTTCACATTTCTGAATAACCTTTTGTGTCTGCAGTGAGTGTCCACCTTTCACGTCCATACGAAAGCATATGTAATAACAATGATGTGTGTTAGTTGATCTTAAAGAAAGTACTAATGTTACTTCTTTTTACTACATTCAACGTTGCCATGGTAGCAATAGCAAATTCAGTGCTCACCACTTTATATATAGTATGTGCTGTATTCAGCGTTTTTACGTTTTGTCAGTTCCTATGTGCCCTTATCTTGATATAGGAAATCAGGTCGAGGTGCCAATTTTTAAAATATATTTTATTGAAAAGTTTCTTTTCACCTTCATTGCTTTCAATTACGGGTTAAACATATGGTACACGGTTTTACCTTTCCATGCAACAGAAAGTGAAGAAAACGCCAGAAAAGTCTACTTCTAAGGATCACAAACCTCTTGTATATTAAAATGTAGACTTTCTTTCATGAACATTGGAAGGGAAGTCACTAAGGTATAACCGACGTAATTGTTGGAAACGTGCGCAAATATTATTGCCCATATAGGTACAGAAGTGAACATCTTTATCCAAGGTACATTACGAACCTGGAATATAGAAATTGAGAAGTTACTGACTACATATGTTGGCTTACCTGTTTGTATACATAAAACGGTGGCTTACCTGTTTGTATGCATAACATGTAGACTTACTTGAATATCCTAGAAATATGGAAATAATACTGTAAGAAATATATGAGGAAAGTCACAGAAACACAAACAATAAAACCTACAATAGCAGGGAATTAGAACCAGAGCCCAGTTTAGATGAAGTACGATAGGTAATAACAAATCTGAAGAGAGGAGAATCTCTAGGGTGTGATAATAATATAACTGCTGAAATTATTCAGAGAGGAGAAAACACCACTACCATCTATCAAACATTCTGCAATAAGATCTGGAAATGTTTGACCCAATGAATGGATGCGATCAGTTTACATACCGCTACTAAAGAAGGAAAATCTAGCATTATGCACTAATTACAGAACCATTGCACTGATTATTCACGCAAGCAAAATACTACTTGGTAGCATCATGAAAAGACTACAACATACGCTAGAAGAAGAGTTAAATGAAGCGCATGTAGGTTCAGACAGGGAAGAGGCACCAGAAACCACGTTGTATATATGTGAAACATCATAGAGAAATGCAGATAGTTTAATTTCTTTATCGACACACGCTGTATTCACTGCACCAAGACATTCGATTGTGTAGAATATAAAAAAAAACAACTTTGAAATATCATGAATGGCATGCGTTTCCGATACACCTAATCCGCATCATCACAACACTGTATCAAGACCAGCAAGCAGCTGTGTGAGAACAGAAAGTAAAACATCTGATTGGTTCAGCATGTGAAAAGGAGTCAGACAAGGAAGTGCCCTATCACTCCAGTATTTATGAAGAGAAAATAATGAGGAATGTAAGAAATGATCAACAAAGAAATAACCCATTCACCAACGGAGGTCACGAATTACCAACACTTTGATGCTCTACAACACTGTTTCTGTATAATTCTTTGGTAGCTAAACACTGTTTCTGTATAATTCTTTGATAACTAAACACTGTTTCTGTATAATTCTTTGATAACTAAACACTGTTTCTGTATAATTCTTTGATAACTAGACACTGTTTCTGTATAATTCTTTGATAACTAGACACTGTTTCTGTATAATTCTTTGATAACTAGACACTGTTTCTGTATAATTCTTTGATAACTAGACACTGTTTCTGTATAATTCTTTGATAACTAGACACTGTTTCTGTATAATTCTTTGATAACTAGACACTGTTTCTGTATAATTCTTTGATAACTAGACACTGTTTCTGTATAATTCTTTGATAACTAGACACTGTTTCTGTATAATTCTTTGGTAGCTAAACACTGTTTCTGTATAATTCTTTGATAACTAGACACTGTTTCTGTATAATTCTTTGGTAGCTAAACACTGTTTCTGTATAATTCTTTGGTAGCTAAACACTGTTTCTGTATAATTCTTTGGTAGCTAAACACTGTTTCTGTATTCTTCTTCTTTTTTCGTTCACTTGAAACATGTCTATATCTGTAATTCTGTCTCCTGAACAAAACTCTCTGTCTTTTGTAGTTCATACAGTGTCCCATAGAGCATTGATTGCAGTGTTGTTTCCTCTGGCCAATATGTCTGCCTCAGCATTTCATGCTCAGAACACTCTTGAAGTATATGTTTGACACTCTGTGCTGCCTTTCCACATGTCCACATGGCCGTGTTGCCAATCTTGATCTTTGTATACATGTGACTGCGTAGTCGGTTGTGTCCTGTTCTGAGGCGTAGAATTATAACTTGTTCTGATCTGTTCAAAATGTGATAGTCATCTTGTGTTGGTGTTTGTGGCTTTCTTATTGACTTGATCATCTGTTTAATCTGAAGTTAGGTGATTGGTATATCTGGTTGGTCTTCGGCAGCACCTTCCTTAGCCAGTTGGTCTGCTTTTTCATTTCCTGGTATTCCACAGTGAGAGGGTATCCACTACGTGGTTACCGTATACTGGTAAGACAATTCATTAAGTAATTTTTGCAAGACTGTTAGTTTTCCAGACTGGAGAGCTTGAAGCACTGACCTTCAATCTGCCAAGAATACCACAGGTTGTAGGCCAGAGTTGGAGTTCAGCAGTTTTTAGTTACCACATTTATTGCCTGGATTTCTGCATCATAATTATTGCAGAATTTCCCTGTTGCTGTTCTGATTGTATCTCTAGGCGTGTGTGGATATTCTATATATACACCTGCACCTCCATACCTAACAGCATTCTCTGCTGACGCATCTGTGTATACTCTGACCCATATATCTTGTGGATATTCCTCATCCAAGAAACTGAGGGTGACAGTCCTTCGCTGCACACTGTTCTGTTCATCATCGCATAGTATTCCTTTCACGTGGGTCTGAATGTATATTGGCATTCCATGCCTTTCACTCCAAGGGGTTTGTTCTGGTACAGACCTTAAGGGGCTGTCAACTTCACGCAGGCCTGTAAGTTGTCTACGGAGTCGTTTAGCTTAGTAGATAAAGCTGCTTCTTTTCAGTCGCCCCATTGCTAGATTTTGGAATCTTTCCTTCATTGGATGACGTGGCATACACTGAAACTTTTGTGCCTGAATTAGTACTTTTGTGTCTCTTCGTTTCGCCAAGTGTTTGAATTCTTCCCATTTTCTGCATCTCTACTATGGGTGTTGATTTCATTGCTCCCAACATTATCCGAAGTGCCTTATCTTGCACTTTATCTAGATCTTGTAATGTGGTGTTTAATGCAGGATACCACGCAGCTGAACCATATTCCAGGTGTGGTCTTATGCCTTGGTGGTAAACTTTACTGAGTATATTCCCACTAGCTCCCCATGTGGTTCCACTTAGTTTTCTCAGGATAGCTAACTTCTTCCTGGCTTTTGTTGTTGCTTTGTTTATATGTTGTTTCCATGTCAGCTTATCATCAAAAGTAACTCCGAGGTATGTGGGTTGTTTGTCTTCTTTCAAAAGCTCTCCATCTATGTTGATATGACCGGCTTCTTGTTTTGGTGAGAGCGTAAAGAGT
This sequence comes from Meghimatium bilineatum, assembly GCA_034231615.1. Lineage (NCBI taxonomy): Eukaryota > Metazoa > Mollusca > Gastropoda > Stylommatophora > Philomycidae > Meghimatium > Meghimatium bilineatum. The sequence goes on from CM067300.1 coordinate 51,840,057, forward strand.
GTAGTGCTGCACTTATATGTGTTAATGCTGACGCACCATCTATTTGCCCATAAGTTCAGGGCATCGATAGCTCTTTGTATTTGTTTAGTGGCCACTGTTGCATGTTCTTTCGTGCACCAGATCACCAGGTCGTCAGCATACATTGCCACTTTGATCCCGTGTGGTAGTTCAGCAACTAGGTCATTGATGTAAACCAAGAAAAGGGTGTGTGACAGGACTCCTCCCTGGGGGACTTCATGACGCATAGGACTGTCTTGCTCTTGCGACTATCTAATTGTACCCTTGTTCTTCTATTATGCAACTATGCTTTTACCCATTTGTACAATCTTAAGCTAACCCTGCAATTTCGCAATTTCTTTAAGACACCTTCTTTCCAGACCTTATCAAATGCTTTCCTGAGGTCTATTCATGATGATAGTAACAGTTTCTTATCTTGGAAGGCATCCTCAATCTCTTGGGAGAAGGTAGGTTGCCTGATCTTCAGTAGAGTAGCACTGTCTGAAGCCTGCTTGCTGTGATAACAGAAGATTTTCACTTTCAAGGTACCACTGCATCCTAAGATTGATAATGCGTTCCATTGTTTTGCAAAGACAGCTTGTGAGGCTGATGGGCCTATAATTGGAGACTGTGTTGCCATCTTTTCCTGATTTGAGGAGTGGTATCATTATTGCTTCTCTCCGTGCCTGTGATACATTACCTGTGGACCTGCTTGTGCTAAAGATCTGCAGTAGCTTTGCTCTTGCTGCAGTTCCCTGGTTTTTAATCGTTTCATTGCATGCTCCAGTTCTTTCATTGTGATTGGTGCTTCCATGTCTTCAGGTATAGGTTCGTCTTGTCCAATGTTTAGCTGATTCTCTCTAAGCTCCTGTTGTTTGTTTGATCTAACTTTGACGTTATTGTCTTCTGCAAAGGTATCTGCACAGTAATCAGATGCATGTTTACCTGTTAAAATGTTTCTAACTTTATAAAGAGTGATCCTAGTGTTTCTCCCTGTACCTTCATCATTTAGTTGTTTTACAAGTTTCCATAATTTCTTAGTATCTCTTTCTAGTTTCAGCGACTATTTACTTTCCAGCTGCTCCGTCTGGCCTGTAACTTGGCTCTTTGAAATGTAGCCTTTGTTTGCTGATATTTGTTGTGATGTTCTTGGCTAGGTCTGTTCTCAGCCTGCTGTCTAGATGCTTCCATATCATTTTTCAGCTTTTCTAGTTCATCATTCCAGTAGGGTTTGTAGTGTTTGCGAGCCCTCCTGGGTATGGTTTTACTAGCAGCATGTAGTATACATCTAATAAATGTACTCACTGCTCTATTGATGTCTTTTTCCAAGTTCATGTCCTTAGCTAGAACACTGGTTAAATGCTGGTACATTTTCCAGTCTGCCCTTTTATAGTTCCACCTAGTGAGCGTGCTGCTGACATTGGTAAATTCATTGTGGATTGCCAGAAATACTGGTCTGTGGTCACTACCTCCAAGTTGCTTTCCAACGACACGTGTGATGTTCCATTCCAAGCCTGGTGAGTGGAATGCCAGGTCTGGTGTAGAGGTGGTGTGCCATGCTCTTGAGTAGAAGTTTTGTGAGTCTGCTGGCTGGTTAATAAGGATGAGATTATTTTCATCTTTCCAGCTCTCAAGTTCCTCACCTCTCTTGTCGATATGATCGTAGACCCAGCTCTGAGAGTGGCTGTTGAAATCGCCACACACCATAAGTCTCTCTCTTTCTGGAATTGTGTCTAGTGCCAATGGTCTATCATTTGGGCAGTAGTAGTTCAGGAGATGGAATTCTGCACTGTCTGTTTTTAAGTGGAGCATCTGGTATTCTGCCCCCTCCATATATACTTCCAGCTGACATGCGTTGATATTGTTTTTAACAAGTATCAGAATTCCACCCTTTCGCCTGTCCTTTCGGTCAGACCTGTAGCACTGGTAGCCTCTGTTCTTGAAGGCTATGTCGCTGCTGAGGTGTGTTTCTTGGATACAGCATATACTAACTTGTTCTTCACTGAGGACATTCTCATGTTCCATTTGTTTGCTGTATCCATCTCTTTTACTGTTCACACTCTCAGCATTCCAATGCAATATTTTGTTTGATCGTTGGTTTGTTTGGCCAGTAGCTCTATCCCCTTGCCTCCTGGCTCCTCGGGGCAATCGAGAAGGACTTCCAGTAACTGAGTTTGAGCCGTTTTAGATATAGGGCCCGGCACCATCCCTGCCTGAACGTCCGCAACAGGGGAGGCACCATATCTATTTATAAATACAGACATATTTCCCATTGTGTTTTGTGCGTGGCATCCAGATTATCTGTGCGCGTTTTGGCTGGTTGCCTCCGTGTTCAACTCTCTGCTTACTTGGGCAGGACTATGGTCCTGCTCGAGTGGGACTGCTCGACCAGTCTTAGTTTCCAGCCCCTGATGGCTGAACTAAGCCCAATCACCACTGCACGGTATGGCCTCGATAGGGACTGCTACTGTATAATTCTATGGTAGTTAGACACTGTGTCTGTATAAATTGAAAAAAAAGAACACCAGAGTCTTTTTGATTTTGCCTATATAGGAGAAACACGCCAAGTAAACTCGGCTGACACGCGGTATCCAACACGGCTGAACATTGAACAAGTCGCGATCGGCAAAGATGGAGACATCTTTTTTTACACAGTAGTGGTTAGCCGGGATTTTTGTGACCCAAACAAAGTACTAATTTTGTCTCGTACCCTATACTTCCCTCTCAGTAGGAGAAGACTCTTACAACATTGAAGACCACCGCAAAACGAAGTATTCCAATTATGAAGGTAACCGCTGAATAAACTGCTTTACATATAGGAGAAAACAGGTACTAATTTGTAATCCGTTGCACTAACAGTATTAAAAAGTATGACATCGATAACACATGATTAGTTATGGTAAATAGTACATGCAATAAAACTAATCAAGGTATTTACCTGGCGCTGGTTGAATAGAATATGATCAAATAAATAAGTTATATTACAACTACAACATAGTCGTTAAATGCCAGGACAATGTACTGCTATAGTTTTAGATAATTGTTTCATAGGCTACTTCTTTAAGGGCAGTTGTGTTTGATCGTTTTTGTGTCCACTAAATCTGCATTATCTTACTATAGCATTCCAGCGCAAATGCTGATATTTTGTTTCCATTGCGGAATGTGGTTGCCCACGTCTGACAATTATATTTAGATGGCCACTTGCGTCTTCAAACACAGTCACAGGAAATAGGCCAGTGTCAAATTTGAAATGGGTTATAAAACCCTCAAAATGAAACATCAATTATATATTTCCATGTTCGTATGTCTCTGATGTGCACCAAATAAGAGTTCGCAAAACAGAATTTCCTTTGAAATGTTATGAATTAACATTATTTTCACGTGGTCAATCCATCGAAGACATCTATTCACGTGGTCAAACCATCTTAAGCGTCTACTCACGAGGTCAAGCTATCATAGACGCCCATGTCTGAGAGTAGAGTAATAGTATAGTGTATTAGTGCTCTTATAGTCCTTTCTTGTTGCTGACATTGTTCCACCATACGATGTTCAAAATGTGACAGAGACATCTGATATGAAACATAATTAGTCTCTATCCGTAAGCTGAGTTACGTTCTGCATTTTCCTGACACATACATCAATATACTGAGCACGCAGGATTGCCCATTATAATACATAGCAATTGAAACGTCACTTAATAATATCACTCTTTCAAAGGTGAGACATTTGGATATGCATCCTGTCATAGTGTACATGTTACTGTTGATCTCAGCGTCAAGTCATAGTGAACTTATTACTGTTGATCTCAGCGTCAAGTGATAGTGTACATGTTACTGTGGATCTACTCGTCAAGTCATAGTGTACATGTTACTGTGGATCTACTCGTCAAGTCATAGTGTACATGTTACTGTGGATCTACTCGTCAAGTCATAGTGTACATGTTACTGTGGATCTACTCGTCAAGTCATAGTGTACATGTTACTGTGGATCTACTCGTCAAGTCATAGTGTACATGTTACTGTGGATCTACTCGTCAAGTCATAGTGTACATGTTACTGTGGATCTACTCGTCAAGTCATAGTGTACATGTTACTGTGGATCCACGATAGTTGATAATATGCACTGTCCTCAGTGGAGCATCTGTAGTTGCTCAAGTTGGACAGCTTCTTGAAATTGTTAGACTAAAGCTAGACATAATATTTTTACCTGCAACATTATATAATATAACAGTTATTGTCTCCGATTCTCCGTTATTGCATTGAAAAATCATGAATGGCTAGTCTCGATATGAGTGTGTGGCATCTATAGCAATATAACACATCCATACACCTATGGTACCAAATGTGTCTACAGTCCAAGGCATGATCACGTGATATCACATAGGTCTACAATTCATGATATGAACAAATGGTATGGCATTGGTCTACAAGCCATGATCTGAAGAAAATGTTATCACATGGTTGACAGTCATGAACAGGTGGTATCACAATGGTTTACTGTCCAGGACATGAGCACTTGGCATCAAATGATTCTACAGTCAATGAGTGGACAATGGGCAAGGAATGTGCTTAAGCTGGTTCACGAATTTCGGGAATGTTGCAGTAAATATGTTACTAGTAGAGATGGCCGCATGCGAGGTAAAATAAAGCACGTGTTAAACTAGCGAAATAAGAAGAGGGGTAAGACAAGGATGCATTTTATCACCAAGCCTATTTAATATCTACACAGAGAATATCTTTAAAAATATAGAAGAAATACCAGGACTCAAGATCAATGGGAAAATAATAAACAACATTAGATATGCAGATGACACTGTTCTTTTAGCAGAAAGTGAACATGAACTACAAAGACTAATAGATCAAGTCAATAAATCAAGTAATGAATATGGACTGGATATAAACATTCAAAAAACAAAAACCATGATTATCAGCAAAGACACAGAAGAACAGGAGGTAAACATAAACATACAGGGAGAGAAACCACAACAAGTAAAACAGTATCAATATCTTGGACACATAGTCACAAATGATGGCAGATGTGAAACAGAAGTTAAAAGGAGAATAGGAATGGCTAAAAGTACCTTCAATGACATGAGGAAATTATTAATATCTAAACAAATTACAAACAAGTTAAAAATGAGAATTATAAAATGCTACATCTATTCCATATTAATGTATGACTCAGAAACATGGACACTAAATAAACAATTAGAAGACAAAATTGATGCCTTTGAGATGTGGGTATATAGAAGAATAGGGAGAACATCATGGAAAGAGAAGAAAACAAATAAAGAGGTGCTAAAGACACTTAATATGAAGAAAGAACTACTAAGAGAAATAAAGATCAGGCAAATAAAATACTTTGGACACATTAAAAGACATGACACCCTATTGAAGACCTTACTTGAGGGTAAAGTCAAAGGGAAGCGAGCAAGAGGTCGGCAGAGATACAAGTGGGAGAGTAACATTACACGATGGGCAGGTTACAGTCTAGCAGAGTGCACCACCAAGACAAGAGACAGGAGATGTTGGAGATACGTTGCAGCCAACCTTCGTTGCGGAGACGGCACTTGATGATGATGATGAAACTAGCGAACGGGAACTATCAGCGTGTGAACCTTTCCTTTCTTCTTCATCTGCTAGTGGAGACTGAGCACCAGAGTACAATGATTTCAGCTCATAACCAATAACCAATTTGCATATAATCAAGAACAATAACAATAAAACACCGTGTTGTGATACACATTTCCTAGTGTAGAGAGTAGATTCTGACAGGTATATATGTGAAACACTAGCTTCATGACAAATATATTGACAAATGCTTGCAGTGTATTTGTAATTTGCTAGTAAGTTGCTTTAAGTGCTGTCCATGAATTACGTCAACAATTGTATTTTGGCCAATTTGTACATACTTACATTTCTTGTCAAGATTTGAGGGACTCTCCTGTCAAAATGTTGAATATTGTATCATGGCCCATGTATTGAATGATGTATCATTTTCTATGTATTTGTGTAGTTAAAGTATGTCAAAAGAATTAACCGTCACTGCCCAGGAAAATATAATTAGTTACGCAGCATTTTTGTTACATTTTAAAACAATTTTTTCTTTTGTTCAGTCCAGCCCCCACCCTGTCACGAACTTTGAAACTTCTTCAGGCCCATCTATAGTGATCTTTAACATACTTTAGGATATGCGACTAAGTATAGTCATAACTACATTTTATGTATAACATGTTACTTCACTTTTTTAACAAGACCTTGTCCAATAGATGTCTCAATGAAGATTTTCTCCTGCTCTGAAATACGTCGATGTTTAGCTGGGCTGTCGGCTGTCAATAGGAACCATGCCACAACCCAGACAAGGTTAAATAAACCTGCCTCATGTAGATATATAAAAACATATATTATTGACGCGTTAATTGTAGATATTAAAACATCGACATATAATACTATATTAATATACATACGACACATAATAATATATATAATGCAGTATAATATTATATACACAGACAGCGATTCACCATTAAATACATCAACACCGTTAAAATATTAAATACATAGAAAATAATACAATAATTCATCGACAATAATTCAATACATCAACACTAGTCAAATATTAAATACATCAACAATTGTACAATATTAAATATAATTACAACGATACACTACTAAATTCTTCGACAAAAATACGATATTAAAGACATTGACAATGATACAATATTTGAACATCCTGCATTGACAATGATACAATATTTTAACATCGTACTGTAACAATGATACATATTTGTACATTCTACAGCGACAATGATACAATATTTGAACATTCTACAGCGACAATGACACAATATTAAATGCACCGACAATGATGCAAAACTAAATATATAAACACTAATAATATAAGATTACATACATCGACACTGATACTACATTATGTATAATTCGTTCGTCAAAATCGGCGACGATCATTCAGCTCAACTGGCTTTATGATGAAGATGATTATGCCTGCCGTGTACCCGACTGTAACATATGAGTCGTATGCGTGCCTGGAAGTGTCTACCACATTTGGGGCATGTGTTGAAGCAGTCTGTGGGACAGGATTATGTGTTATATCAGCTCTTGTCTTTCTTTTAGTGCAATTTTACTGCATAGCAGTCAGTTGTTTTCTGCAGCTGCTGAACCACTCTTGATTCTTTGACGCCAGTCGGAACTGTCTTGTGCAAGATTCCCCAATGAGTTTATGTCTATTTTTGAAAGTGAATCAATATTGCCTTATAAGTGTCTTTAAAACGTTTCCTCTTTCATCCGATCTAGAGGGGAACCATTCTGAAGTTCTACATATACCAGCTTTCTTGGTAGGCGGTGATATTTCATGCAGACCACGTGTCCTGCCCAGAGTGTCTAGTTTTCATCAACATTAGGAATTAGTTTATTGATTATCCTGTTCACACACTGGACATATCCATAAATGATCCGATCTCCGCTTCAGTAAATTTATCAGGGCATAACGAATGATGGTTCCGGTTCTATGTTGATTCACTGCTCTTTCTGAAATCCTTTTCAGGAGTTCTCTACGGGCCAAGCCCATCTTCACTCTCACTTCGCGCATTCTCGATATTGATTCTTGCTCATTAAACTTAAAATCCTCAGATCGTGAGGACTCACGAAGAGCAATGAGTATGGCCGCTCGGCCCATAGGCTGACATCTATTATGGTGGCGATGCTAGCTAATTGGTCGTCCCGTACCTAGATTGAACGGATTTATCGCAGCAGTCATTACGAATATCGTTTTTTAAGGTAGCAATACTTGTTTCTTGATTGTCATAAAAATAGACAGAGAACAGTACATTTTACCTTTGTTCTCTGTTTTGTTTTACACGGTAGATTGATATCGGTAAGAAACACTAAATAGTAGCAGGAGGTTGTTGTTTTCATAGTTATATATGAAAATAATAGCTAAACGTCAGTTTCCTCAAAGTTGTGTATCATAAAGGACGTGATTTTATTGGGATGTATTCAACATATCATGTTTCTGTAAATTATTACAGCGTATCATAAACAACTGTAAAAATATACCATGTCTTTGAAAGTTAAATTTGTTTCACTGAAAAGCATAGCTATTTCACTCTTTGAAAGACAAATAGAAGAAGAATACAAGAAATTAAACCCAGAAACAAGATCAGTAGACGAAGAGTCGACACAGTATAAAACCTTAGTAATGAACACAGCTAAAGCAAGATGTTGTACTAAAGAACGAGGTAAAGAAAGGAAAAAGTGCACCCCATGGTTGAGTGAAAACTATAATACAAGGCGTGAAAGAGAAAAAGAAACTATAAAAAAACTTGAAATACGAAAAATATGCATTAACTCGAAAAGAAATAAAACAAATGATTAAAGTAGCTAAGAGTAAAGCATAGTCTGATTTTGGCAAGAACTTGAATAAGGATTACAAAACAGCTACAACCCGCTTCTACAAAACAATCAAAGTTATGAGAACCAGAACAGAAAGTCACGATCCTACAGAAATAATAAATGACAGAGAAGGTAAGCTAATCCCAAATAATCAAAGAACAGTAAAAAGATGGAAAGAATACTTTTCTGAGTTACTAAATACAACATCAAGCAACAATACAGCAAAAGAAACCATAAAGAGTTGAAATAAACTAGAGCCAAATATTCTCGTACATGAAATTGTTGAGGTAAAAAAAATGGCAAAAAATAATAAAGCTCCAGGGATAGATAACATACCATTAGAAATTATAAGAGTAGCAGGAGAAACAGGAGTATATTGACAACACAGAATTTTGAACACAACGTGGAGGCAACAGAAGACACCAACAAACTGGAGAAAAGCTACCATAGTACCAATATGGAAAAAGGAAAGGCAGCAAAAGAGACTGTTCAAGGGAATTTCCTTGTTAAGACATGCAGGAAAATTATATGCCGAAATAGTAGAGAAACGACTAAGACCTGTAATAGAGAAAAAACTGAGTAATGCACAAATGGGTTTTTAGAAGAAACAGAGGATATACTGATGCAATATTTATTTTGAAATTTTGAATGGCAGATAATTCAATATAATACAACCAAAACATATGCATATCCTTCATAGATCAAGAAAAAGCATTTGACCGAGTAAACAGAGAAAAACTATGGGAAACATTACAAATTTATGGAGTACGCCAACATTTAATTAACGTTTGTAGAAATCTCTATAACAACAGCAGCTGCAGGGTAAGAACAGCAGCAGGCTACACAGAAGACTGTGTCTAGTACAGGAGTAAGACAAGGATGTGTATTGTCCCCACTACTTTTTATTACATAAATGGACTATATAAACAAAACAGCAAATTAAAATCAAACAAATGATCTGTTTTTTGCAGATGACCAGGTTTTATTTCACAACAGCATTAAAAACCTGGAAGACCACCTAAACATAATAGACACAGCAGGCAAGCAATTTGGAATGGGAAAAAACATAGACAAAAACAGAAGTAATGAATATTGCAAGAGAAAAGGAGAACATCAACATACAAATAAACAATAAAAAAACTAAAACAAGTAGATGAATTCAAATGTCTGGGCAGCACATTGAGATATGACAACAAACAAGAAGCAGAAATAAACGCAAGATGTAATAAGGCCTTTAAGGACATTGGTCAATTAACAACTTTACTAAGAAACAAACATATTACACTAGAACAATGACAGCGCTATTCAACACCATTTTCTTACCAACATTGTGTTATCAGTGTCAAACTTGGACATTAGATTCTAGAACAATTCATAATATTAACACCACTGAAATGAAATGTCTGAGGGGTATGGTTGGAGTTAGCTTGACAGACGAAATCAGAAACGAAGCACTAAGGAAACAATTAGGGATATAGTCAACAATAGAATACATCCAGAAACAACAAGTTAAATGCTGCGGCCACGTAACCAGACAGAAAGAGCAAAGTATTATCCAAAAACCCTTTAACAAACGATACGAAAACAGTCAACGGATTGGACGCCCTCGTAAAAAGTTGATAGATAGTGTATTAGAGACACTCGAAAATATAACAATCAATACAAGGTAACTGCGTGAAACGTAACAATAATTAGACTTACGTAAAACACAGGTTTATATTTCCTCTCAATGGGACACGACAGGCTATATCTAAAACGTGGGTAATGATGGCCAATGATGAGCAAACAAGAAATCATAAAAATTACAATACACAAATCACATTCAACGTTTCAACCAAAAGGTCTTTATCAAGACACAAACAAAACATATGTCTTTTAATGTTTTGTTTGTGTCTTGATAGAGATATTTTAGTTGAAACGTTGAATGTGATTTGTGTATTGTAATTTTTATGATTTCTTGTGTGCTCATCATTGCCCATCATTACCCACTAGTTTTAAATATAGTCTATCGTGTCCCATTGAGACGAAATATAAACCTGTGTTTTACGTAAGTCTAATCGAAAATATAACAGTTGGGGAGGTAAATAGAAGGGCAAAATACCGTACACTCACTCTTGCCTCAACATCGAAAAGTACATGAGGACAGAAAGAAGAAGAAGCAGAAAAGCATAACTATAGATTTTACTAATATTGTTCACAAGAAGCGCAGCGCGGTATTCTATTTCAAAGTATTTATAAGCCAATCAAAAAGAACACATTATGCCATGGGTATAAACTGTAAAACACTAAGTGGTTGTGAGAAGATTTTTTTAAAGATTTATGGATGTGAGCTATAATTTTTTTTTAAATCAAAAGAAATGAGTGGAATAAAAAATTGTGTACATATGAAGACATTATTAAGAGCAATTCATAGACTTGTGGGTTGTAAAGTAGCATTGACACTAAATACATTGAAAACGTGTCTAGAAAAGAACAACGACATTCATATTTCAAAAACTAGATTATAGAGATCTGTGTTGCCATTTATTGACAGGTTTAGTGAGTTATTGACAGGCTTAGTCGATTATTGACAAGATGGAGTGGGGCAAAAATTAACAAAATGAACTGCTGATGTAATTTACGGACAACCCAATACTGAATAGTTAATTAGTTATTTGCTGCTAAAGTTACCACAACTTGTATTTCTTATATGTTAGCTACAAGATAAACCAATTCTTACCTCCAAGATAAAATATAGATCCCCATCCGTTGTCAAATCCATATCGACATAAAATACCAGAGATGGAAAACGTGAGTATATTTCCCAATATTGGACCTGAGATAGATCAAATAAAATGTGAAGATCAAAACATGTTTGAGTCATAATTTGAATGAGGTCTTTCATATATCATGTGCAGTTTTAGATGAAGATAAGAGAAATGATAAGACACAACGATTGAAGACGTATGCTATTTTTCTTCTTCTTCCCAAACCCCATAAATTGCCAGCCATTAGCTCTTACCTCCTATTGCAGTGGGAATGTTCCTCCAATTTTTCTTTCATTCATACAAATAAGTCAAATATCGGAGGATGTCCGACAAAATTGAAGTGCCGCATTAGCCAGACAAATAGAGGTAAATACGAAATAAGGTATACAGGTTACTGAAGAAAACTGTCAACACACAATAATAAAATATAGAAAATAACAATAAATCAAAGATCCAATACAATTGTCGACGTTTCGATCCAATTGGGACCAATATCAAGGCAAAAAAAAAACAGTTAAGAAAACAAACTGTCAATATAAAATAATACAATATAGAAAGTTACAATAAAACAAAGAATAATTGTAAAACAGTTAAGAAAACAATAGTACAATATTAAATACAATTACAAAGATACACTATTAAATTCATATAATATTAATATCGTATTTTGTAGGGCTTCGGAAATTAATCGATTCATCGATTAAAATTAATTTGATCGGTTAAAATTCAAGAAAATATTTTAAATATTTATTTCAGTTTCTTAATAAGTTTTTTGTGTTACTTACTTACTTTTCCCACGTATAATTATTATTTATTTAGATGTGCAGACGTAAACACAAATGACGACCAAATAAAGCACCGTTTAAGTTAAGCATTTGAGCGGAAAGTTGAGCAAACATTTTATTTTTAAGCTAACTGCTGATAGCAAAGTAGATGAAGGCGAGAACATTTACTGCGTTCACAGCCATAAACAATTTGCTTTTCGGGGTTCATATACATTGCTGACGTACCACATTACGCCCAAACATCCGCTCAAGTCGCAACACGTTTTCGACAGTGACGTGCAGAAGAGTTCTCTAGTACAATAAATAACTAATTGTTTATCGTGTCAGTCAAACAAGCCTGTAAGCGAAACATTTTCAGTGGACTTGAAAGTTGCTATTGCACAGTGCATTGCCAGTACAGAACGTCCGACGGCAATTGTGATCGATGATGGACTACAGACAGTAATACGTATAGCTCTTCAAAACAGGACTTCCAATTTCCCCACTCGCCGTACACTCGATAATGTCATTGATCAGATGTACGACGAGAAGTTGACAGAGCATAAGAGAGCTATAGAAATCATTCACAGTATTGCTCTCACTACCGACTTTTCGACCTCAAACAACAATGAATCATACAGTGGTATAACGGGACACTGGATTGATTCCGAGTGGAAACTGACATGAGTTGCTTTATGTTGCTTACTTGTTGACGTACGACACACTGCTGAAAACGTTGCCTATTTCTATGAAGAGATTGCTTCAACATGGGGCATCACTGATAAAGTATGCTGTATCGTAACAGAGAGTGCACGAAACATGGTCGCTGCTTTCAGACAAACGGATTATAGTCACATATCATGTATCGCACACTGTCTTTAACGTAGCATATTAGCAGGTTTGACCGCTTGTGGTTCCGTCTGTGGGTCTCACCAATGGCCCATTAGACATACCATCCATGCAACAGAAAACTTTAGTGGATGACATGCCGTTATATTGAGGTTATCTTCTTATAGCAGCTTCATGGCATGTCATCTATACAGTTATGATTTTGTTGTGTTGTTGAAATGTGTTTCATGTTTGCCTGAATATATATGTATGCACCCTCTGTAGTTGAGAGGGAGCCAGAGATATACTGTGCAGCACTGAGGAGAAGGAAACTGACATCACTGTTTTTCCTATGGCTGAGGCCCATCGTAGAGGCACATTGACTCAGGACGTGACAATCCTTTTGACTTGAACATTTGGTTGCATGCTTGAAGCTATAGAGAAGTTCGGCATAACCAGTAGTCAATTGGTGGCGGGGAATTAGCACAGTGAACCCCATATTGACTACAGTGGCTAGGCGCAGTGCATAGGTTGAAACCTACCTTCCTGGAGGTGTGATAGTTATTCTCTGGCTCTGTCCCGGGGTGGGCTGAAAATCCACAGACTTCCCAGCAATATAATACCATCTAATGGCATTAGGTCAAAGGGCATGATCCCATGGACCGTTGAATCAGCAACCAACCAACCAACAGGTTTGAAGGCAGCCGACTCATCACCTCTTGTGGCAAAATGTCGACACTTAGTTGGACATTTCAAGCACAGCTCGGCCAACACATCGGAACTGAAGAGAAGCCATCCCAATGCCTCTTTGTCGAAATATGAAGTTTTTTTTCATACATTGCAGCAGGATGTGCCAGCTCGTTGGAACAGTACCTACATAATATTAGCCAGATTGTTATAAGTCAAAGATGTCATAATGCAGTATCACATTGATCATCCAAAAAAACTACAGTGGACCTAAACTGACAGAATCAGATTGGGACAAAATGGCCAAATATACGTCAGTCTTAGAATCACTTGCATATGTTACGGAATATGTTGGGAGTGAACAATATGCGACATGTTCTGCCGTGCTTCCACTATAGGCCTTTTTGCGTTCTCTGTTAATGGTTAATGATGAAGATCCATGTTATATTGCACGATTCAAGACTGCAATATTTGACGACGTCACAAACAGAATTGAAGGCATTGATGCTTTGACAACGTTGCAAATGGCTGTGGCCTTAGATCCACGTTACAAGAAACTCACCTGTCTAAGACGAGAGAAACGTGAAGTAGTGGGGACAGCATTGTCCAATGAATTCCAGGACTTCTACGATATAAGACACACAGCAGGACGTACAACAGGCTCAGAAGAAAACGGCAATTATGAGACAAAAGCACGTGTCGAAAAAACAGAAACTTACTCTGTTGCTGAGCGACTCTGGATCGCATTCGTCAGCTGACGAATCAGATGCAGTACATGGTGCACATGCTGAGCTGATGCGGTACCAAGAAGAAACTCCCATTCCAGAAACAGCGGATCTTCTCATGTGGGAGAAACTTAATAACCATCGTTTTCATGTCCTGAGCAGTGTTGTGCAAAAAATTCTTTGCGAAAGACTGTTCAGTTTTTCAGGGTACATCGTCAATACAATGCGATCTTGTCTGATTCCAGAAAATGTAACCGTTCTGGTTTGTCTTTGTGACTGGCTAAAGTGATGCTTACTATAAAGTAACTGACAGTCACTATACTGTACAAGTTTTATAATTAAACTAACTCTCTACTTTTTTTTGTTGAAGTTTTAGAAAAATCACTTACGTCAGTGCTACAGTTTGAATGTACAACATTTTTGTGTGAACTGTGAAGTTAAGTCATGGATTGTTGCAACATTTTTGTGTGAACTGTGAAGTTAAGTCATGGATTGTTGCAACATTTTTGTGTGAACTGTGAAGTTAAGTCATGGATTGTTGCAACATTTTTGTGTGAACTGTGAAGTTAAGTCATGGATTGTTGCAGATCAGATACAGATACTTGGATCTATATATGCGTTATAATTAATCGAAATTAATCGATTAATCTATTACATTTTTTTCCGATTACTCGAACAAGACAATTGTAGTCAGTACCAGCCCTAGCATTTTGTTTTCACCACTGTTTATTTTAACTTGATAATTGTCCCAATTGGGCCGATACGTCGACAATTGTATTTGTTCTTTGCAATATATTTTTATTTTCTATATTTTATTATTTTATATTGACAGTTTTCTTCAGTAACCTGTCTACCTTATTTCGTATGTACCTTTCTTTCATACACATGAGGCTTCAGCTTTTAGCTTAGTGCAATGCCCATTGAAGAAGTCTTCTACGTAGAGGGAATACAGATGTTTGTGACAGGAAGTTCAACCAATTGAACTAGGTATCCAAGAGAATAATATACAGTGTTTTCAGAAGGTAATCTACGGCAACAGTCAGTATGCAAACTCTGTGACATTTGCTGGTGTACCAATAAAACTGCATGCAGTTATTTGCTTAAACAATCGTCTAATGTTTGAAGGGACCCAATTGGGAAATGAATATTAGCAACATCTGTATATAGCCTGCCATGTATATCGTAAGATGCAGGTAAAAGATTAGATGTGAAGGTGGCATAGAAATCGGATAGGTAGAGCTACCATATTCATTGCATGTAAAAGTCTGGCTCTGTGGCGAAGAGGTAAGAGCTCGTCTGTGGCGGCCAGGGTACCGATTTCGATCTCCGCCAAAGGCGATTGTGCATCTTGACCGTTCAGAAAGCAATAGCAAAATACTGAACGTATTTATATTACCTAGAAAATCACCGCAGTCAACAATTGCTGGGTTTATAGCTAAGTCCTGTAAAGGATATGCTACCAATTATTTGTTTAAGAGGACAATGTCTTGTAAACTGTTATCTGTATTTTTATCATCAATCAATCAATAAACCCATAACCCTTCAGGGTCGTAGGGGTACCACATTGGATGCTTCAGCACACAGAGTCCTCCAGCGAATTCTATCGTCAGCGATGCGGATGAGTGTGGAAATATCTAGCCCTGTCCATTCCTTGATGTTGTCTGTCCATGTCTTTATTTGTCCTCCTCTGCTTCTTCCACCCTCGACAGTTCCCTGCAGTATTGTTTTTGACAAGGAATCGTGCCTGCATACATGTCCGAACCATGCTAGTTTTCGTCGTTTCACTATTGAAAGCAATGGCTCCTGGACACCTGCACACATCTCTACTTTATTTCTTACGTACACATTGGTCTTATGTTCCCTATAGGGAATTCGTAGAATTCTTCTATAGCATTTATATACGATTTTTATCATATCCGTCCCCTAATAGTATGATAGCCGTGCGTACATTGTAAAGCTGATCGATCATGTATTTTACTCAAGTACAAAGTGATACAGTTTTACAGCAGTTTCACTTATTACTCGAGAAGATAAGAAAACATTAGGCAAAGGGAGAACATGACACACATTTATAACGTATTAACAGTTGTTCCACATTTGCGTTGGGAGAAGAGATAGAAGAAGCAGAATAGAGCAACATTTCACATTTCTCAGTGACAACCACTGATTTGAAAACATTGCGTATAGTGGGATAACAAATATGATAACAATTTCATGTGTTAAACATTTTTATAGGTTAACAATGTGATAGGTTAAATATTTGATGGGATAACAATTTGATGTGATACAAATTTGATGTGATAACAATTTGATGTGATACAAATTTGATGTGATAACAATTTGATGTTATACAAATTTGATGTGATAACAATTTGATGTGATACAAATTTGATGTGATAACAATTTGATGTGATACAAATTTGATGTGATAACAATTTGATGGGATAACATTTCATTAAACTCTGTATAATTCTGATATTTCTGACTAATAATATCAAATTGCTACTAAAAGGTAAGTCCCACAGCAGCAACTTGCTGTCGCGGATTTAGGTAATTATCTCTTCATGTACGTGGCCGCATCAATTATATACATGCGGTGGCCAGCTCCTGTCCGTGATGTGTTTACCTTCCCCAACTCATGCATCAGGTACCCATTTACAACTGGTTCGACTGGAAGTGGAGTCGTCTCGGGCAAAAAATCATGAACCGTATTTTTTGTGTCTGGACGTAGTTTGGGAAACTGTAACCCGGTGATAGTAATCACGTTCACTATCAACTAGTCTGCCCGGTGACAGTAAGTAAGTTCACTATCAACTAGTCTGCCCGATGATAGCAAGCAAGTTCACTAGCAACTAGGATGTCAAACTCCGAATTATTATTACAAAAACACATAACATAATCAATTGGAACACCTATCCTAATCAGAAAATTGTAGGTTGGTTTCAGCAATCACGCCATTTTCGTACCTCTTCTCAGGTTGTTCAATAGTAATTTTCAAGGGACACCAAACACTTGTCCAAACATTCTATACAATGCCATTTTTTTATTTAAATATTGATATATAAAATATTAAACGTATTAGTAGTTATTTCTTCTATATTTTAAGAATAATACAAAAAACAAAACACAAGAATTGAAATATTTTGAAATCGCTTTTTGTATAAACACATTACATCGGATACTAGCTCATGAAAATTTGAATATAAATTTGGGAAATTAAACACTCGGAATATGCACTGGCAATTATGACTCTTAGCCAAACTCAAATCGAAAGACTGGATAGAATCCAGAATACATCAATGCGTATCATACTTTGGTGTACAAGAGGCACATCGACAAGAGCTATGCGATACTTACTTAACAGTCCAACAGCTGAGCACAGATTATAGTGTTTCCGTGCACCGGGGGTACCTTCAAATGCATGCAGATAAGGAATATCCGTTGCATTCCGAAATACAAAAAGTTAAAGGCAGCAGACTCAAGAGACGGACGTCGTGGATGGGACGTGCTGAAGATGTCATACAAAGCGTGTGCAGATTGCAGGATTTTGCAGCAGGTGCGGAATGGATAAGTCTACCCAAAGATTTGATTTCGAAACGTGTTTGAGAGTAGTAATATCACTTAGCAGGGAATGCAGAGAATGGTGTCCCACAGCTGTGGAGAAAGAAACGCATGCTTTGGTGGTTGAGAATACCAAAGTGGGGGATGTGATTATATACACTGATTGATCTGCGATTAAACATGTTCGCAGTGCTTGGGCCTTCACAGCTCAGTGCGCAAGTACAACGATCGGGCAGGAGAGTGGTACCTTTGCTGTCACTACGAGTAGCATGAACATGGAGACTATGGCGGTAACCAGGGCATTTTAGTGGGTATGCACACAGAAGGTAACGCAGGTCTGCATCTTGAGTGACTGTATGAGTATGATTAAAAAGGTACAAGTGGGTCTCGTTAGCGAACAGTGGACTGAGGCTTTGAGAAAGGCGAGGCTGAAAGTGGTTATATTTATTTTCGAGCCTGGACATGTGGGTGTTCAAGGCAATGAAAGAGCGGATCAACTGACATCGATTGTGGCACAGGGCGATGGGCAATGGATCGCGTTGACATTTTGAACTCCTTAAGAGATATAACACGCGAGAGTGAGACTAATGTGAAAATTCCTTTTCAATGGCTAGGATTAAAGATCAGGATTTGAAATGCGGTGTTGCTAGTACATGTGAACATTTTGAGGACACAGAAGAATGATGATCAACCAGCATAGGACCGGTACTGTCAGCAGAAGTGTAATGGCGGATATACTCAGAAGAGATCGGAGCAACTATGGACATGTCCAGTTTGTTGGGGTGATGATCCGCCGACTAACTAACTAACTAACTTCATGGGGCATCAACCACTTGTCCAAACATTCTATACAATGGCTGTGCTTATTTAATTTTGTTATATAAAATACTAAACGTATTACAAGTTATTTCTTCTATATTTTAAGAATAACACAAAACTAAAAAAAGAAGAATTGAAATAATTTGAAATCGCCTTTCCTTAAATCACATTACATCGGATACTAGCAAAGGAAAATTTGATATAAGTTTGGACAATTAAACACACCGACATTTTTTACATATTTAAAAAACCCGGTCGGTCGGAAATTTAAGGCCTCAAATTGAGGCGTTGAACATGTAAAAAATTGCGACGAGCGTTATCTATACGTTATGAGAAAGTGACCTCAGGTCACGTTGATATTAGAGGTGTTAGACCGGAAGCCGTAAATATCGCAGCCAAACTATAAGCCATGACACAATGCATTCCTTCTTGGGCGTGAACCTGCTCATGAGTATCATCTAGATTATGACAACCAGCACAAGGGACTACAAACTAACAGTCTTTTGTCAGTTCATTTGTTTTACATTCTTTGCTTAACGAAGTCCCATTTATAAAAGCTTTATAAAACAACTGTTATATATATATATAATAACTGTAGAACTAGTCTATACACAGATTTAACCAATTATAAGAAATAATTCACACCTGAAAAGCTTAGCGCTCCCATTTTACTTCGTTCAAACGGTGGTGCCCATTGTCCAAGAAGAGCGTGTACACAGGGGAAAGTCACGCCCTGAAATACACAAAATAAAATTACTACACCAATTTTCTGCATAGAAGCTATGTTAGAAAATAACGATACAATAACACGTTTCTCTAGATTTACCCTCAAGTAAATTCAATTCTGAGTAACGGTCTTGTGTATTAATAACAATGTTGTGAATACCGTGTTATTTTTTTTATTAGACCCAGCAAATTTATACTTTACATTTCTGCAGCATTTATAGATTTAAAAATAAAAAATCCTCTAAATTAAAAAAAAAGTAAATATGAAATGAATATGTGAATTATATAGATTTGAAGTGAATATGAAAATATATTCCATAACTATTACATATAATCTTACCGCAGCAAGGCCCAGAATAAACCTGACAGCGTAAGCCAAATAGACATGTGTCCTAGCGCTGATTGGAGTAACGATGGCGCATATAGCGCTGATGAACATACAAACGCCCCATACACGTCTTCCTCCATATCTGGATGCCAGCCAACCACCTAAAATATCGACAAGATCACGTGTAAGTATTTTTAGAAACACAATGGAACTGATGAACATACACCAAATCAAACATTCACGTCATCCAATTATAGGTCATGCAATCTAAGTCAGACAGACGACATTCATCTTGGCTCATGAGTCTAATTCGTGAATTTCATTGGTCATTTTACGTATATTTGGTGTCGCTATCCAATGAAAAGTCGAATTAGTCACAATAAGTGACGATGTTTGTAATTAGTTGGCAAGACGTATATCTTGAATCAGATTTGAAATTCCTAAACATGTTAGCGATGGGTCTCTAGTCTAGTTATGGACTGATACAAAACACGTGAATCGTGAGACGGATATTATCCAGATCGCGGAGTATTTATGATAACCGGGCCTGAACTTCTGTATAGGTCAATGTGTAAAGGATAGAGTCACTGTCTTCTTCCAAGGCATGATGTTGTAGGTTGCTACGGGAAGTTAGAGGATAGACTATAAGTCGTCTTTTATCTAGTATCTGTCCCCAGGTGAATGATGGTTGATCGTATTTACACTTTCCTTTATACGTGGAGGTGGGAACCTCAGCTGTTGTTCAAAGGCTAGATCTGTTGCCGTGGTTAGGTTTAGTCCATATTTGTTCAAGGTTATCTTGATGTTTTCTTTCCATCATTTTCTTGCTCTACCTTTAAATTTATGTCCTGATATTCTTTTGTTATATGATCTTATTGGTGTTTGGTTTGGGTTCATTCTCATAAGGTGACCGAATCAGCTTACTCGGTGCCTTTCAATATGATGAATACATGATATTATACCAATTCTTTCCTAATTTCTTCATTTTTAAAATTGTATCGAGGTTTAGTAACTTTTCTCAGACACATCGTTTTACATGTAACTATTTTCCTCTGCTGCGAGACTGTTAAAGACCGTGTTTGACATTGGTAACAGAGTGTTGGTATATAAATTGTAGATATGATCTATATTATATACGAACTATAGCCATCTTGATTTCCATCTTGATCTTTGTTTGAATAAGTAATGGTGAAGTTTTGCAGATCATAAGTAGTCACCGGAAAAAAAAATAATTACTTCATTTCTTGCCTAAATACAAATTTACATTTGATTGACTACGAAATGCATGCTAGCCTTTGTTCTTTTTAATTGGCATCTAGTTGACAGAGATTGCTGTAGTGCGTTTTAAAATGAGTGGTCCTAAGTCTCATTACTATTTCAGTAATAAATAATTGAATTGGCTCGAATTTGTGCATTTGAGTTTATATTTTAGAAAACACTGTGCTTATATGCAATTCATAAATCATGCAGGTGTAGCCATTTCCATGAAGCGGTTCATTTCTATAATGTTTGTCATAGTTCGAAATATTATGCATGTCATACTATTGCATATAAACCCATAACACAGCCATGACCATTAACCTTTACACAACCATGCATTTGCCCCTAACACAACCAAGCCGTTGCCCTTTAACACAACGATAATTTTGCCCCCCCCCCCCCCCAACAGATGAGAACCCGCGCATTTTCTGAACATAAATTGTTCGTCACACGGTGTCACTGTCATGTCACCTGGAGTCACGCTGTCAAGAAATACAAAAAGGTAGGTGTGTTACCAAAATGAAACATAAAACAACTTAACAACGAGATACAGAGACAGACGACGTTTCGACTATAAAGCCTTCATCAGGACAAACAAACGACCACAATAAAACAAGTCTTACATGGAGACAAATAGGGTTATAATGAGGACAATAGCAGATAGGTAATGAGGGAAGAAAAGATGTGGAAGCATGACAGGTGAGAAAAACGTATGGGGAGAAGTTAGTAGTACGTAGGGAGGAGAAAGTAGATTGAAGAATGTGAGATGAACAAAGGAAAAGATATGGTAGCAAGTAAATTACATTAAAATAAAATAAAAATACTCACCTCAAAAGTGGCAACAGAGAATGAATGCTACAGACAAGCAATCATGATGTAAGGGAAGAGCAAAATGAGATGATACGAGGGATCAGGTGGGAGAGAGAAAAAGAGGCCAAAAACGGCAGGAACAGAAAAGAAAATGAGCAAACAGAAGGAAGAGAATATGAGCAGATAGTTGTGATATATGAGAATAAAATGGTAGTAAAATAACTTAACTGATGCAGCGACTAGTCTATGGTCATACTCATTTTCTTTTCTGTTCCTGCCGTTTTTGGCCTCTTTTTCTCTCTCCCACCTGATCCCTCGTATCATCTCATTTTGCTCTTCCCTTACATCATGATTGCTTGTCTGTAGCATTCATTCTCTGTTGCCACTTTTGAAGTGAGTATTTTTATTTTATTTTAATGTAATTTACTTGCTACCATATCTTTTCCTTTGTTCATCTCACATTCTTCAATCTACTTTCTCCTCCCTACGTACTACTAACTTCTCCCCATACGTTTTTCTCACCTGTCATGCTTCCACATCTTTTCTTCCCTCATTACCTATCTGCTATTGTCCTCATTATAACCCTATTTGTCTCCATGTAAGACTTGTTTTATTGTGGTCGTTTGTTTGTCCTGATGAAGGCTTTATAGTCGAAACGTCGTCTGTCTCTGTATCTCGTTGTTAAGTTGTTTTATGTTTCATTTTGGTAACACACCTACCTTTTTGTATTTCTTGACATTTTGCCCTGTGTTAACCCAGCCACCTACTTCCTGTTTAGGGTTGTTACCCTACACTGGTTGATTTATCCCTGGAGTCACGCTGCCTTGGGCTTCCACACCGGTAGTCAACAATAGCTATAGGGATCACTTTATCATCATAGTAGCATTACCATTAATGTTTCTGTAGTATCTCATTTCGTTGTCTTTGATATTCTCAATATCCATCTGTAAAATATCATTCCGCTAGCATTCTGAAAATCCTTCTGCAACATTTAATTTCGGGAACATCCTGAATTTCCTAACGTAGCATCACCCTTTCGAAGCAATCAATTCTCTTTGCTATTGCTTTATTAAGTACCCATAATAAATAAAACAGATGTACAAGTTAATCTGTGAGTTTAATACAACATGACACATCTTGCAATCTGTCAGTAACTTGACTGACATCAATAACTTACCTGGAATCTGTGTAAATATATATCCGTAAAAGTACATAGAAAGCAGTTTCGATCTAGTTAGTTTGTCCCAGTCGAACTCCGCTTCCTTGAAGGAGTACAGACACATGATATTGTTAGAATTATCACCATTCTAGAATTATAAGGCAGCACACAATAATGAAATTAAATATTTAATTCGTATAGACATATAAGATAGACATAAAAGATAGACGTGGTCATATATAAGTGAGACATACATATAAAATAGACATATAATATATACATACACGATAGACATAAAAGGTATATAAAAAAGATGTATGAAAAAGACACATATGAGTTTAACATATAAGATAGACTTATAGATTAAACATATACGATGCACATACAAGATATGCATATATAAGATATATATATATATATGAGATAGGCGCATATATGATTCATTCATTCATTAGTAGCATGCCTTCCGGCGTAGGCGAGCATGTCTCTCTACAGTCTTCTTATTTTATACATTTAAAAATAGTTTCTGATGATTTTGCATCATGCTAGGTTTTCAAGCCATCCACATTTTTCTCATTTTGTCTTCCTCTTTTTCTCTTATCCTCGATCTTTCCAGTTGTTACGATGTCCTCCAGCCCACTTCTTCTCATGACATGACCCAGGAACTGTGATTTCCGTCTTCTAATACAGTTAATAAGTTCTCTATTTGAGTTGACCAGTTGTAGAATTATAGCATTACTCTTTTTAGCTGTCCATTATATTTTCAACATTCTTCTATAAAACCACATGCCTCCAAATGTTTTCTTGCAATATTGTCAATTGTCCATGCTTCACTACCATATAACAGTATGTGATATATGTAACAATTTAGTATGTTCTTTCTTACTTCTATAGATAGTTAATCATTACACAATATGTTTCTCATCTTCTGGAAAGCTGTTTTTTCCTGTGCTGATCGACTTTTTATATCAGTGACGCATCTACCATCTGAAGTAATCATTATGGCCAAATATTTAAATTTGTCTACTTTTTTAAGAACTGTCTCGTTGACCTAGATATTACATTTAGAAGGTTTAGATGTTTTAGATGTAAGCATTACCTCTGTTTTCTTGGTGTTTAAGCTGAGACCTTTGTTTGCGCTTTCTTCTACTATAGTTTTTTGTAATTAATTTTTGTAGTTCTTTTTCACACTGTGTTACCAGAACCGTGTCACCAGAATATCTCGGGTTATTCACATTATACCCACCAACAGCTATTGCTTGCATATTTTATATATCTAAAAATCAATTAACTGCATAAATTACACAGATCAGGTTATAGCACACACCCTTGTGATATTTATATATGTATTATATATTTATTGTGATATGACACACCTTCGAATATATAATAAAAACATATACGATAAGAATATTTACACTGGCATTTCCATTAATGATGTTCTTGTCGTTCATATATATATATATATATATATATATATATATATATATATATATATATATATATATATATATTACTATATTAAAATCTAAGAAAACGAAAACAGTTAAACAATTAAAATTCTACGTAAATTCAGTGAGTCATGTTTCCAGCCCGCATTGTTTTGCATCAAGTAGAATCAGAGTTGTTCTATCACATTAGCTTTGAATTTATCTGACATTTATTGACTATCAACGTGGAAGTCTGTTGATAGTTGTGTACAATATCAAGTCACGTGCACTATGATTGCCAATAAGTGTATCTCCTGAGTTGACTAATCCTTCACACCAGACGATCTTCTAACCAAGGAGCAGATGTGTAAGATGACTAACAAATGTCATTATATATTGTAATAACAGAATAATCAAAATTGAACAGAGTGGTACTAGCTGTGATCTGATTCAGGATTTGTCTTCTTCATAGGTGGCAACTTGATTTTTAGACCGGGTGTCAGATTCCCTAATATGCAAACAGGTCCATGCCATATCTTACAAATGTCTCGACGGGAATGGTCAAGGTTGTTGCCAACTTCTTCTTGGCAATTTTTCTCAACATTAGTCGTGTGTGCTTATCTGACTCAGCGTCACTTATGTTTACTTATTCGAATGTCCCGTGATTTTTGTTGGCTGATCACAAAAAGTATACACAACACGACTGATAATTATTTGTATAGGACACGAGGAATAATGCTGCGTGAGATCAGTACACAGGACTGTTCTGCAGAAGGTCATAGGTTTTTCTACAAGAGAATACCCTGTTATTTTTTTTTCTAAGAAACGAATTTTTTTGGTAATGCCATATCATGATAACCTTCTAGGTCTTCCTTCTATCGCCTGACACTCTGCCAAACAGAATCCTCCTTTCGATACTATCATGTCGCTTTAGTCAGTCAGTCCCCTTTAGCCAAGTTTGGCACATAGGGCGGATGGCATAGTTTTCCATGCCTGTCGATCAGTTGCCAATGATTGCAGGTCTTGTGCATTTATGCCTGGTGATTTTAATTCATTCATAAAATTTCTTCTGAGCGTTGTTTTTGGTCTTTCCTGTTTTCGTATTCCGTCTGGTGTCCACATGAAAGCTTGTCGTGGAATTATATCTTCCTTCATTCTAAGTATGTGGCCGATGTATGTCCAGCGGCGTTTTCTGATGATGTTCGTCACATATTCTTGTTATGTCTACTCTCTTATTATTTTGTGTTATTTGAAGTCTTTCCAATTAGTATTTGTGATTTTTCTGAGGCATATATTCTCGAAGGCAACTTTTGGGGATCTCCCTGGCGTAGTGATTAAGCTGTTCGCCTTGTGTTCACGAGGTCACGGGTTCGAATCAGGCTCGTGTTGTCTTGTTTATAAGGTGGACTTTTTTCTGAGATCCCTGTGGATTATCACTTGAAGCTACGGAGTTACGTGTTATGAGTGGTAGTCTCGGCAGGCGGCGTACCGCTTTTTTTAGAGGGATAGAGTTCATATAGGAAACTGAGTACAGTGAAGTCAATCTTCTACGGCTTTTAAACCATTTTTTAGGCAACTAACTTCTTCTTTATCATTTTGTTGATTTCCAACTTTCACATCCATATGAAAAGTCGCAGTTTGATGAGTTTACTTGCGATCTTCGATCTCCAGATGTTTGAGAGTTTGTTAAAGGCGTTGGAGGATAGAGCGATTCGAGTCTTGATTTCTGAGTTGGTATCCCGTCTGCTGTTATCTTGCTTCCCAAATATACTAATTTTGAAACTTTGTCTAGTATATTATCATCTAATTTAATTGATTCTGTCAGGCCGCTAAAGTTCATGATTTTCGTTTTATTTCGTTTTATTTTCGTTTTTGTTTATTTGAAGACCTATCTGTTGTGCAAAAATTCGAGTCGTTCTGTTTTTTCTTGGAGATCTTGGTGTGTTGAACTCAGGAGATCAATATCATCTGAGAAGGTTAGATCTTCCAGGGTCTTGCTGTTTACTCATTTGATTCCTAGCTGTTTTTGATCTGTGCATTTTCTCATCATCTAGTCAATCACGATGCAAAACAGTACTGGGGACAATCACATCCGTGGTTTACTCCCATTGTTACTGGGAACTAGCTGGAAAAGCCACTTTCTCTTCTTACACAGCAAGCTGTATCGGAGTAAAAAGCTTCTATGATATTGTTGTATTAATATAGTGCCAAAATACTATAGCTTCCTTTTTATGATGGTATTTAGAAGTCACCCTTTGTTTAGTTTCAGTAATTTCAATGTTTTTATTTTTCTCTGTCCCTAATATTTGTATGATCTTTATGCAGTACTTCATTTCAATTTGTTTGTGTGGACATAGTGTTGTTTAAATTCCATGTCTCGCATCCATATGTTGGCACTGGGAAAACGCATGACCTTAAAAGAGTTAATTTAGTGGCGTTATTACTACTTTGCCACAGCTTTCTCATTTGGGTTAATTTGCGTGTTGCAATTGCGAGTCGTTTCCTAATCTTGATTTAACAATCTCAGGAACTGTTTATATTCGCTTACATATATTCAAATTAGTTTGCCCATTCTAGTTTTATATTGTCTATGTTGATGATCTGTGTACTATTTGTTTTGTCAGTTCTCATCATTTTTTTTTTCTGTGCGTTTAGGTATATATTTTGGACCTCACTATATTTTGTTGTTGTTGTGATTAGCTGTTTACTCAGATATGTGTAGTAAGGAGGTCATCTGCATATCTTATTTCTGGAATCGGTATTCACCGACATTCAATGGGTGAAATTAATTTTCTTCCAGTTCTTCTCTCCCATTTCTAATTTTATTATCTGCATAGATGTTAAAAATATAAGGGATATAGTGTACCCCTGTCTCACTCCACATTGAGCAGCCAACAATTCAGATGTTTCTCCCACTGTTCTTACTCCTACTTGTTGTTCCCACAAACCTGCAATGCTTCTTCTTATGAAGTGAATGTCAGGTAACAGTGTTGCTATTCTTTAATTCCCTTTAAATTCAGCAGCAGCACACTGAAACACGTAAACATGGAGGATATTTGTATTTCTTTGTAGAAAATTATCAATACATGCAGCAAGTGATCTCACGAGAAGAACCAGGATCTGTATTTTTGGAAGAGTCTGTACAACCAATCACAAACGACATGCACGGGTCTAAATTGTTGTTTAATAAAATTATACAGTTATGCAGACTTCGTACCAGAATTTCAACTTGTGGCTTTCTCTCAATTGACAGAGAAGAAATGAATACATTAAAAAAATAACATGTACCTTATAAGAAGCATCTGGAGATTCCATCTCATCAGTGTTGCCACAAGCATTAATTGTTGTTATATTCTGTGATGTATAGTTATTGTATAGAGTTATATTCTGATGTCCTGAGTAACTGCGAACCATGCACATAATGGCAACCGACAAATTCACTCTCAGGATGTACATAAACATTGTTCCCATAAAAACCAGACAGGATAAGAGAAACCTCTGTGAAATGAAGTAGGGAACTGGGAAGAAGTGCATACAATTAAGTTATACGAAGTCTTCTGAGAATGGAATCAGTAATCGGTCAGATTCCGTATCAAGTGTCGTATCTTTCTGTCTCTTGTGTTGTTAATACGTTCAGTTGGTGGCATTACGCCGTGCTACAATGACCAACGAACAAACCAACATCAAACAAGCAATAACCAACAACAATATCAAATGCAATAATATCTACAATAACATACACCTGTAAGTTGTCTGAGGGTAGAGATGGATGCTGTACCAAATAAGCTAAAGTAACTTATAATCGATTGCAAAGTAAAGTGCATCAGTCAGATAGGAACAGGTATTACAATCCATGGTGAAATATGATATCTCAGGCAGATAGGTGCAGGTATCACAATCCATGATAATGTAGATTTTGTCAGGCCAAGAGTATCATGTGTCATAATCCATGGTGAAGTAGGGTGTGCCAGGCAGAGAGTAGCATGTTTAATAATCCGTAGGTGGACCAGCAGAAAGGTGCTGGTATCATAGCCTAGCTTTAAATCACAACATAAATCATTTCATTCTAAGAGTTTGAGAAAATAGACTGCACACACAAGACGAATATATGCATATATAGAGACGGGGCGAGAGAGAGAGAGAGAGAGAGAGAGATACAGAAATATACTACATATTGCACTGCGGCAAGGTGATTATTTCCTACTTCACAGATGAGTCTGTCATATAATTATGCACCTGTGTCTCTAACATTTGCTGAACAGCATTATATATATATATATATATATATATATATATATATATATATATATATATCCATGATTTGCCTCTCTTGAGCCTGCTTCCCTTCACACGTGGGAGCTCGCTGTGTAGTGGGTGGTCTATGTCAGTACTCACTCCGAGGTATGAGCCGGCACGCCACATATCAACTCTATAAGATATGCTCGTAAAATCCAGGAGATATATTATAGCCATACAGGGTGTGTCCCTTGTGCAACCAAGGATGGTCCACATCGCTTCGTTGTGAATTCTCTCCAGAATCTCAATCTGTGTGTGACTGGCGGTGATAGTAGCGCCTGCATATTCAATGACAGGGAGGACAAGAGTCTCGTATAAGATTTCGAGATGTGGTTGTTTAGTGTCAACCGCTGCCATTACTCCGAGAGCTGAAAGTCGTTTAGGGGCCTTTGCGATAACATGATCAACGTGTTCCCGGAAAACACAGACTACTATCAAATTGCACGCCTAGGTATTATAAGGATGAGGTCCTAATTACATCGTACCCTCTCATCTCTACCGTCTGTGTCGTATAATTTTCGATGTGATTGTTAAGAGAGAACCATGTCACCGCAGCCTTCTCTTGCTTGATTAGTGCCTCTGAATCGTCACACAATAAGGCGCTACGGTCTAGCTTATTCTGAAGTTATTCGACAGTTTCTTTTCTATCCCTTCCCTGTCTGTACATCAGGATATCATCTGAAAAGAACAGTGTTCTACTTCTTCCGTCAAGCTGCTGCTGTGTTATTGCCACGGTGTAGACATTGAATAATACTGGTGACAGGGAAGATCACTGTTAAAAACCTGGGCGTAATGGTATGGGTTTAGATGTCCAGCAATCACACATGAGGACCACCCTCCTCTCGAGCAACACCGCTGATATCCATCTGACGATGAAAGGGTCAATATTAAAGAGTAAGAGGGTTTTGATGAGGTACTCGAATGGCACTCTGTTATACGCCCATGTAACCAGTCAGGTTCACTGAGGTAACACATTGAATGTTTCAGAATGCAGTCCCCAACGCTTTATATATTGAAAAATGCGGATTAGGAAGGGAAAATGTATTGTTATTGTCCAGTCCTTGATATCTGTCCATGCATTTATTTCTCATCCTCTGCTACTTCCAGCTTCGACCGTTCTCTGCGGTATTGTTTTTGATAAGAAATCATATCTGCATACATATCCAAAGTATGCACATTTTCGTTGTTTCACTATTGAAAGCAACAGTTCTTGTGGATGCATAAATATCTAGATGTTATTTCTTACATACACATTTGTCCTATGCTTATTACAGAATAGAAAATATTTACATTTTAAATAAAATTTTGACCATTGGAAAAATAAGAAGCGTGATTTTTTTCTAAATGTATGATACTACGGACAAAAGGGGGAAATGAATGCGTTTTTAAAATGTGTCATTGCTCATAAACACATAATTAATTATTTAGTGTTTATCGATAGTTCCAACGTGTGACACGCACCCCCCATGGAGGTAATGTGGGTAATTTTTGGTCACACTTCGAGAATTATAAACTTATACCAATCTTGAAACATCTGGTAGTTTATGAAATAACACTATCTGTATAATATAGGGTTAAATACTGCTTCCAAACTAGATGCTAAATGTAACTAAAGTTTTATTCGAAAATTAGATAATGTGTTAAAGCAAACTAGTTAGACTGAATGATTTTACATAGCACCAGGAGTAAAATAAGACTGTACTATGTCACCATTGGTTGTTGTTTTTTTAATTTGTTTTTTTTTTGCTTTGCTATAGACTTGTGTACACACAAAATAAAAATGTACACTTGGAATATTCTTAGTGATCTGGGATTGTGCAGATGTCTTGACCGTCTGAATTCCAACTTCTGCTAATGCATGCTATGTTATCTTTCAGAACAAATCGGCCTTCAAGTTAATATTTCGAAGACTAAGATCATGAAATTTTCTAACAGTAACTTTAAAATCACGTTCAACGGAGATACAATTAAAACAGTCAATAACGTGTCCTACTTAGAAAGCAACCTGACAAAATAAGGAGACATAACAAAGGATATTTCTACCAGATTTGTCTTGGCATAAACCTCATAAACCTCACTCAATCACCTAACAAACATTTTGAAAGCAAAAACAATAGGTAAAAACCCCGCAATTGTTCACACATACACAGACTGTTCAACACCACTGTAATATTATATATATATATATATAAATAATTAAATTCGTTTGAAAATATATGTAATTGAACACTTTTACATATTTTTTGGGAAGAATTCAAGACAAATACGCCACGTACGAGAAGACACTAAATTGCAATATGTTTCTAATGAATGAAAACCGATTGTCACTACAAGCATTTAAATTTGGTACTGGATTGCAAAAGAAACAGAGGAAGACTAAAAGAGACTATTCGCAGATAAAGAGAATATGACTAAGGGACTCAATCACTTGCAAGCATTACACATAGTAGCACCACATCGATCGAACTGGAAAGCACTAGTTTCTGCTATAAGACTATCCACGGTATTCGGCGCTGAAGGACAATAGATAAGACACATTGTATGGTTTATTTATTACAACATCGTGGGTTTCAAATTTGTTATGTTTAACTGATGCAATATTTATTACAGAAATAATAACATGGAAATGTATATAAACGAAAACTGTATCAATTTCTGGAATTGTTTCTAATATGTATAACATTAAATATATTACTGAATATTATATTTAATGAAGTATGTATTTGCTGTTCCAGCAACTGATTCTATTCAACGATTCGACAATGAAATTACTGTTATTGTCTATTTTGTGTCCATTTTAACCAATTATAAGCTTAACTGTTATAATTTCCTGCATGAGTACATTCGATTTCTAACCTTAATTAAAACGCAAATTGAATTTAAAACTCTCTATTCGTCATATTGCCTAATGATAAGCAAAGAGCAAAGCATGACGTCCGCATTTAAGATTGTAGTATCCAGGTCACTGCCTGGCGCTGTCCAACATAACCAAAATATATCGCGCCTTGGAACGGTTAAAGTCGTCGTGTCTGGACAAATTAACGCTTTAGATCCCTATATGCAAACAAACAGCAATTAAAAGGAAGACATAAAGTAACAAATTTTTGTTTTAGTAACCGTTGCAAAATACAGTTAATTTTTAGTTAAAAAGTCACAACAATTTCCTTTTTATTTCAGTTTTATTTAATCTAAAAGTGCATACCTTTGACTGTTGTATCCATTGTCAAACAATAACATAAAGTCTCGCCGTATTCAAACAAATTTTTTTGTCTATTTGAACAAATTCTGAGGAAGTCAATCAGAACATCAAATACTGCTAAAAAATTTACTTGAGTTCACAATAAATACAATTTGAGTCGAACATAAAGTGGTATAATATATCCGCAGTATCTTATAAAAAAAATATATAATAATAGAAATATATCTACATGCTTGTATAATATTACAATAACTGACTCAACGTTTATAATCATAAGGGTGTTTAACACTTTCCCAAATTTGCATTGGCTGATATCCAATCTGGATTTCTCGCCATGTGTATATCTCTTAATTTGAATCGTGTGAAGAAGTGTAAATCCGATTAAGTCGGTTAATGGCATAGGTTTGTCAAGTGTAATGAATCATTTTATGTTGAATACTAAAGTAAAATATCGCTCATAGGAAACAATGATGAAGAGCTCTCAACTCATAGACACAATATGGAGACATGCTCACTGCAGAATATAAACATGAACAAATGAGGTTTTACAAGAAAATTAAGAACATGAGAGACAGAGATGAGATATATGAACCAAAATAAATAATAAAAGACAAAAAAAGGTAATGCACTAAAAAAAAAAACCAAATCAAATAATGAAAAGATGGCAACAATATTTCAAAGATACTACTGAAACTAGCGAAAGAAGAAGGATACACAACAATAAAAACTATAGCAACTAACCGAGAATCAAATATAATACTATTGGAAATAAAAAATGCAATAAACAAAGCACCAATAAACAAATCAGCAGGCTCTGATAACATACAAACAAAACATCATAGCAGCAGCAGAGAGCGGGAAAATATGGCTACACAGACTTTTCAATGTAATATAGAAGAAACAGAAAACATCAAAAGACTGGAGAAACTCGACAGTCATTCCCATATGGAAAAAGGGCACCAAGAGAGATATCAGATAATACATAATGATATCCTTACTAAACCAAACAGGGACATTTTAACAAAATATTAGAACAAGGTTTACGGCCATACATTCAACTACAACTTAAAAACACCCAAATGGGCTTCCGTAAAATCAAAAGATGTACGGATGATATCCTTACAATTAGGCAACTAACAGAAATAGCCACAGAAAACAACAAAGAAGTATACATCACATTCGTCGACCTAGAAAACGCCTTCGACAGAGTGGAAAGATTACAACTGCGGAAACACTAGCAATATACGTAGTACCAGACCATGTTATCAATATATGCAAGAACATTTATACTAATAGCCAAGTGATGTAAGAGCAAATGCAGGAGTGTCCAATAAATTCCAAATTCAATCAGGAGTTCGCTAGGGGTGTGTCCTATTTCCCCTACAT
This sequence comes from Meghimatium bilineatum, assembly GCA_034231615.1. Lineage (NCBI taxonomy): Eukaryota > Metazoa > Mollusca > Gastropoda > Stylommatophora > Philomycidae > Meghimatium > Meghimatium bilineatum. The sequence continues at coordinate 51,873,190 of CM067300.1, forward strand.
TTTATAACGTATATCGACGACATCTGTAAACTAACAAGTACCAACAAAGAAAATAACATACAAGAAAAATTGAATGAACTACCTCTTTGCAGACGACTAAGTACTAATAGCGACATCAGAAGAACAATTGCGAGAACATATGAACAGACTCCACACAACATGTCAAAAAATCAACATGAAGATTACGATTGAAAGGACCGAGATAATTGCAATAGTAAAGAAAGAAATATCACTATCTCCATCAATAATAAACACCTTTAACAAGTAAAGAAGTTCACTTACTTCATCAGCATCAAGTGCCGTCTCCGCAACGAAGGTTGACTGCAACTGGTCTCCAACATCCTCTATCTCTTATCTTGGTGGTACTCTCTGCTAAACTATAACCTGTCCATTGTGTGGTGTTATCCTTCCACTTGTATCTCTGCCTACCTCTTGCTCGTATTCCTTTGACCCTTACCCTCAAGTAAGGTCTTCAATAAGGTGTCATGTCTTTTAATGTGTCCAAAGTATTTTATTTGCCTGATCTTTAATTCTCTTAGTAGTTCTTTCTTCATATTAGGTATTTTGGGACCTTTTTTCTTCTCTTTCCATGATGTTCTCCCTATTCTTCTATATACCCACATCTCACAGGCATCAATTCTATCTTCAATTTTTTTAATTTAATGTCTATGTTTTTTCAGCCATACATTAATGTAGACTAGATGTAGCATTTTATAATTTTTATTTTTAACTTCTTTGTAATTTGTTTAGATGTTAATATTTTCCACATGTCATTGAAGCTACGATTAGCTTTCCCTAATCTCCTTTTAACTTCTGTTTCACATCTACCATCATTTGTAACTATGTGTCCAAGATATTGATAATGTTTTACTCTTTGTAGTTTCTCTCCATGTATGTTTATCCATCACTGTACTACCAGTGCCAAACCTGGGCAATGACAGTACAAAGACATATGAAATATAGTTACATCAAAAATAATATATCTAGGAATAATACACGGAATTTCATTAAGGATAGTATTAGACACGATAACATCAGACAGGTAACCAAAACAATACCAGTATTGGAACACATCAAAAGACAACAGACCAAGTCATTGTCACCCGCTTCCAGACTACCATCAGACAGAATGTCACAGATGGCCATGACACATAAACATAACGGTTATAAAGCCATAGGCAGACCATGTAAAAGATGGATCACAGAAATCAAAGAAGCAGCAGGAACAAGCTTGCAAACAGCACACAAGAAGGCCATCTCCAGAGAACGAACTCTTCTACCACTGACGCCGCAAGACAAACAAGGGATACAGCGTATAGATAGAAAGACTAAAGTAAAATGTACATATAAGAATAATCAGGTAAAAGATACAAGAAATAAAGAACACAATGTGATAGAAATTATAAGGGATTATTGTAGTTTTCCTTCCTGCTGCAATGTGACACATCATGAGTGGAAACACTGAGCGATAGTGTACGTGATTTGTTCAAAGATAGGAGGTGGTTAGTTAAATATTTTCTGCTTTGATTGCCGTAATGTGACGATGTATTTTTTATGTTTTCTGGGTTCAGCGGTTTCAATAGTGTGGTTAGCGTATTACTATTTACATTGTGTTTGCAAAATTTAGTTATAACCTGTAGGATCTGTGGCTTTTTTTTCTTAGTCGATTAGTGGAGTGTTAATCATTCAAGTTCGTTTCGACTCGCGAACTCTCTATCTTCAATACAGACATAAAATGGCATTTCGAGTACTCCAGTTAACGGTAATTTCACAGCGTAGAATGTCCGCGCAAAGAGACAACCAAAAGGTAACAATAGCGAATAACCCATCCCTAGACCAAAAAGTCTGTGATGGACGGCAAAGCGGTGGAATCCAATTGAATAAATGGCTCAAACATCGAAACATCAAAGTGTGTGGCACACAAGAGGCAAGTTCTTGGCATAAGAATTAATATTGGTTGGCCACCGTAGAAAGGACTGGGACCCTACAAGTACACCACAAAACCAGGCAACGGATCAATAACATATGAAGATTAGGAAACAACATAGAATAGGAGCATGGAATGTTAGAACACTACACCAGTCAGGGAAGCTAGAAAATTAAATATTGGAAGCAGAAGCGTAAGATGTAGATATTCTGGGAATAGGCAGAGACAAGATGGAAAGATGCTGGGTACACAAGAAAAGACAATTTTAGTTTTTTACATTCAGGTGGAAATTATCATGAACGAGGGTAGAAATACTGATCAAGAAAGAAATAGAAAAATATATCAGCAGGTACTGGGCATATAACGACAGAATGATGATTTGCCATTATATAAACATATGCACCAACTACACATTACACTAAAGAAGAAATAGAACAGTACTACGAAGACCTACAACAACTACTCAAACCAGGAAAACAAACAAACATTTTAATAGTCATGGGAGACATGATGCAAAAAGAGGGAACGGAAGACACAAGAACATTGTAGGGCAATTTGGACTAGGGACAAGAAATGACAGAGGAGAAAGACGTATACAGTTCTGTGAGGGGAACAACACGATCATATGTAATACATTCTTTGAATACAATGAAAATATACAATGAATACATGAAAATAGAAAATTGTGCACATGGAAAAGTTTTGGAGACAGAAAGAAGAACTAAATAGACTATATTATGAACAACAACAGATTTAGAAATAGTGTCAAGAACACTAAAACATATCCAGGTGTAGATATCAACTCTGAAAATAATCCAGTGCTGTGCAAAATGCATGTCAAACTTAAAAAGATAGTACATAGAAGAGTTCTAGAACCATTGACAAACGCATCAGCACTAAAACAACCAGACATACAACAAAAATAACCTTGTAGATGTAAGGAATAGATACGAACATCTAACGATAGAATGCATGGAACAATACAGAAGAGAAAATAGACAATAAATGGGACAGCCTAAGGAAAAGTATTTAAACAGAAAATTACAATTTACCGATAAGAAAAACCAAGAGCAAAAAAACATGGATGACAGATGAAATATTAGAGAAAATATTAGACAGAAAGAAAGCTAAAAATTACCCTAAAATACTCAATTGCAGACTCGGAGATACATAACATGTGTAGAACAGCGAATAAAACAATGGCAAGAAACAAAATGTAGTGAGAGATGTCCATACAACAGAAGACAAAATTATTGCATGAGGAGATAAGGCTGATCACAAATAAGAAAAACCCTATAAATGGGGGTGGCTGCATTAAAGATAAAATTGTAAAAATAATATTTGATAAAACTTATTTACTCTTTTACTTACAATATGGGCATATTATGTGAGAGAACTGGTTGCCGACCAACGGAACAAAATACCAACAATACACAACAATGATGGATCAGCAATACTGAAAGTCATCATCATCATCAGGTGCCTTGCCGGGTGGCGTAGGCGGTCATGGCTCTCCACAGCTCTATGTCCACAGTATTATGTATCAAAGTCGTTGTTGTTTCTTTGCCGTGCCAGGTTGTCAAACTGTCTAATATTTTCTCACGTTGTCGCCCTCTGTCTCTGGTGCCTTCAATCTTGCCTGTTGTGATTATGTTCTCTAAACCTGCCTGTCTCATGAAGTGGCCAAAAAAAGAAGATTGCCTTTTTCTTATATTGTTGATTAAGGTCCGTTTCGCATTTAACTCTTTTAACACCTCTACATTAGTTTTTCTGGCAGTCCATGGTATTCTCAGCATTCTTCTGTAGAACCACATCTCTGTTGTCTCCAATCTCCCACTTTCCAGTTTGTTTATTGTCCAAGACTCGCACCCATATGTTAGTATAGGGGTTATATAGCACTGCAGAACTCTCTTTCTCACCTCTAATGACAAGGTCATATTACACAGTATATTTTTCATTTTTCTGAATGTTGTTTTTACCTGTCCTATTCTGCATCTTATTTCTGTTGAACTTCTTCCATCTGCTGTTATAATTGTACCTAGATATTTGAATTGGTGGACCTGTTTTAATACTATATCATTCACTATGATCTTGCAAGGTGTGTTATTTTCTTTCTTTGAAATAACCATTACTTCTGTTTTCTTGATATTTAGGAAGAGGCCTTTCTCTTTGCTTTCTGTGACTACTACTTTAATTAATTTTTGAAGGTCTTCCTCACTTTTTGCAATCAGAACAGTGTCATCCGCATATCTCAAATTATTTATGTTATGTCCTCCCACTGATATTCCTGGGATATCTACTATTGCACGCAATATGTTTTCACTGTATAGAGAGAACAGGTCTGGTGAAAGCACGCATCCCTGTCTGACTCCTTGTTTTATTTGTTGAAAAGGGCCAAATTGCTTTCCTACTCTTATTGCTGCTGTTTGTTGCCAGTACATGTTCTTGATTATTCTTAAATCCTTGCTGTCAATGTTCAGATTCTCTAGCATGTGTATAATTTCGCAATGTTTAACTTTGTCAAAAGCTTTAGTGTAGTCTATAAAACAGAGGTACAGATCTGGTTTTACCTCTATAGACCTCTCTATTAGTGTTCTCAATATATAAATCGCATTGTTGGTGCCCTTGCCTTCTACAAATCCACATTGTTCTGGACTTATTTCTGGTTTTATTTTGTTTCTCACTCTCTTCATGATAATTCTGAGCAGTATTTTGGTTATTTGGCTCATGAGGCTGATTGTACGGTGTTATATTCTACTGAAAGTAGAAGTAGAAAATGCAAGAAAATTAATAAAATGTCGAAAGGCTGCAGACTCCGACAAAATAATAACAGATATAATAACAACTCTAAAGGATTTTGGTGTGGATATTGTTACAGAACTTTGCAGTGACACATATGAAACAGGCCACACACCTAAAGACCTAACATCATCAAAATGCATATCACTACCTAAGAAGCCCAGGGCTGTGGACAGTACAGAATATAGAACAATAAGTCTAATGAGTCATTTAACTAAAATGCTCCTCAAGATAATACATGAAAGAATTAAGAACAAAATGGACACGAAGGTCGTTGAAGATCAATTCGGTTTTAGGAAAAACAAAGGAACCAGAGAAGCTATACTGAGTATCTGACTAGTCATAGATAAATATATAGAAGTACAAAAAAGTGACTATATTTGCTTCATAGACTACAGCAAGGCCTTTGACGGAGTACAACAGGAAGGATTAATCAAATGTCTTCTAGAAATAGGCATAGATGGAAAAGACATCAGGCTGATTTGAAATATATATTGGGAACAAACTGCATCAATAAGGTGTGAAAACAGCTATTCATCATACATATAAATAAGACGAGGAGTAAGACAAGGATGCATTTTATCACCAAGCCTATTTAATATCTACACAAAGAATATCAGTTAATTACATTAGTTAGTTACGTTAGTTAGATTTGATATGTTAGATAAGTTAGCTAGTTACGTTATTTAGTTTAATAGCTAGTTAAGTTAGTTTAGATATCGTAGTTAAATTAGCTACTTAGGTTAGTTAGTTTAGTTATCTTAGTTAAGATAGGTAAACTAGCTAATTAAGTTTATAGTTACCTTACTATGTTAAGTTAGTTAGTTAAGATAGTAAAAAAGTTAATGTAGATAGTTTATTATAGAAAGTTTACTGAATTACGTATGTTAGTTAAGTTACATTTGTTATGTTAGTTAAGTAAGTTAGTTTGGTTATGTTAGTTAATTTATTTACTAAATTTATTTTCGTTAATTTATGTTAGCTATGCTAACTAGTTTAGCAATGTTAGTTACGTTAGATTATTTATGTTAATTTATGTTAAATAAGTTTAATTATGTTATTTAAGTTAGGTTAGTTAGTTAGTTTAATTATGTTAGTTAAGTTAGCAATTATGGAGAATTATGGTCGACATGTAATTTCCAATACATCTCACATATTTAATCGCAATGCTGTACCACGAACACGAGGCAACAGCAAATGAGGATGGAACCATAACAGAATGGTTTAATGTACACAAATGAGTTAGACAAGGATGCGCAATATTTCCGTACATATTCAACAGCTACGCTGAAAGCATAATGCTAAACGTGAAAAACGTCATGACACATGCTGACTTTTATACTTCTATCATCGATGGTCAGCATATACCAGTAATCAGACATGCCGATGACACATGTGTTGCCGCTACACAACGGCAAACATTTCGCATCATTTGTTGCAGGTACATACCGGCAAACTTAGTGTATCATTTGTTGCAGCTGCACACCGGAAAACTTAGTGCATCATTTGTTGCAGCTAACACTAGCAACCTTAGTGCATCATTGTTTTCAGTTAACAGTAGTTAAATTGATGTGGCAACCAATTCTTAAATTTGCGTATTAATTGTTGCATAAAATATGGTTAAATTAGTACATTAATTGTTTGATTTAACCCTAGTTAAATTGTATTATCCATTTGAACCATGGGCCTCTTCCCCAGGGTTCATGTATAAAATATACACAATACGAACACCCCCAACATATCTTTATTATTTTACAAGAAATAAAACGTATAATTATGTTTTGTTATATAATATTGAGTGATCATATGATGTCCAGTGTTCTTGTTTTATGTGCCAGTCCTCCCAACATGTTGATCCTTCCTTTCGGCACAGATATATGGTGCAATAATTGCACCAAGTTCTATCCGTGTATGTCATGGTTGGAAACTCACTGATATGTTTATTATATTTAAAAGCATAGTCATATTTATATATCATTTTAAGAATAAATATCATTCAAATCTAATTCACCGTTCTCTGAATGACTAAATACAATATAAACAACTTTTCCAGCTGTTTTTGAACACTACAAAACGCCGTATTTTCAACACGACGTTTTTGGTTTAAATTATAACACTATGCAGGTCACATTCACAACACGTGTACTGCATACATAGTGACGTAAGTAAAACTATGAAATGAATTTTAATAGGTAATTATTTTTGAAGTCGAATTGCAGAAATTCGGTATCTTGGGGTAGCTATAGTTTGAATGCCAGTATCGCGATGTAAGTAAAGTAACCCATAGCATTTATTAATGCCGTAGGGGTGTGAGATGTTAGCGATCTCACATTTCACAGGCTCTGCAAATGAGGGCGGTAGCCATCTCCTCTATCTCGCAGTCTTTACTTCCCGGATTAATCCGGTACCCATTTAAGGCTGGGTCGACCTGGGAGCCGTTACGATCTGAAAACATTTCCGCCTCAACTGGGGAATGAACCCAGGACCACTCATATGCGAAGCCAGTGCGCTAACCAGTGCGCTAATGCGGCTCCCCTTTGAAACACTGGTTTCAAAGAAAAACCAGAAATCACAGTCTGACAAGAAAATGAGGTCGACGCTTTGCACAACTCCTCACTTTAATCAAAATTCCCATAATCACATCCACGAAAATTCACCCAACGGGAAAATACTTTCCTACTGACATTACGAGCATGGATTGTACGCACACTCGACAATAACTAACACAAATAGACCGATTCAATAGACTAGTTGGGTTAGAGTTTGCAAGGTACCACATTGACATAGCAGCTTGAGTGAAACGCGCTTTCTGGAGTCGGTCAGCTCTGCAAAAGAGTAGCAGGCTCACTAAATCATCGCCTCATGACAGTAAAAGTTCCCGCGCTCTCTGGTAAGAAATATGCAACAATCATCAGTGCGTATGCACCAACGCTGACAAATCTAGAAGAAGTTATAGAGAAATTATATGATGAACTTCATGCAGCTGTCACTGCAGTGCAAAAAGCTGATACGCTCATACTACTTGGAGATTTCAGTGCAAGGGTGGGCACATATAATATCTCATGGAACAGTGTAATATGGAAATATGGAGTGCGTTGTGCAACAGCAATGGACGTCATCTTAGAAGTTGCACAAAATAGATATACATGGCGCTCCACAGTCAAAAAGAGTGCATCATCTTGTGAAATGAAGAGAAATGATGCAGCTCAACAGCGGAGAGTAGCTAGAAATTCAAGGATATACCAAAATCGGTCTACATTGGTAATTTCATACCCGCACTGTGCAATGACATTTAGAGCTCGAATATGGCTCATTAGCCATCTATGAACTATTAGGCATGACCATAATTCTAATTGAAATTTCGAAAGTGGATGCTAAAAATGGTCGTCGTCACGTGAGAAAAAACAAATAATACAAAACATAAACATTTTATTCTGTGACTAAAATAAAAGCGTGAAAAATATTCATAAATGACTTCACTCTGCTTTTGTTCTTAACAAAGGACTTGTTATGCTATCTCTATTGATAAAAGTTTGGGGTAATCAAAGTCAGATTTTTCTGGTTCTTTATTATGGGTGTGCTTTTGAGCTTGTCAACGGCTGTTAAATTGGAGAATACACTAGCAACAGCTCACTTTGTTACTAACAATATAAAGAATTTGGCATGTTTTTATGTGTGGTAATTTGTCAGTTATCAATTTAACGACTAGGAAGATGCCTTTAGCACTTTCGTTATAATCAAATACACTATTTGTTGCTTTTTCTATTCTTCCATGTGCGCAATTCACTACATTTATGCACCAACAGGTTTCAAATTACCGTATATACATATGACAAACTTCATATTTTATCATTTCTCTAAACTATCACAAGGAACCGAATTTCCACACTTTCTCACTAACGCCATAACGCATTAAACAATTTTTTTTATTTGTAGATCGTCGTCGGCTATCACATTTTACAACTAGCTAATCTGCTTTTAGCCCTTTTTGATATGACAAACTTCATGCTTTATAATTTCTCTAAACTAGCATCACGCACGAAACCATATTTCAACACTTTTTCGCTAACGCCATAATGCATTTGACACGTTTTTATTTGCGGAATTTCATTATTTATCACTTTTCTCAAATAGATAAATTCCTTTTAGCACTTTCCATGTACTCAAAGACAATATTTTGTTCTCTTCTATACTTAAAGGTGAGCATATCACTTCAGATTTTGCCAACAACGTTCAAATTACTAAATATCCAAACGGCAAACGTCATGTTTCATTAGTTTTCTAAATTATCATGCCACACGAAACATTTTTTTCAATACTTTCTCACTAAAGTCATAACGTATTTGACATGTTTTTATTTGTGGAGCATCGTCATTTAACCCTTCCACACAACTTGGCAACCTTATGATTTTCTATATGATCAAAGGTAGTAATTTTCGCTTTTCTATACCTACGTGTATGCATTTCTCCACTTTTATGTACCAACAGGGTTCATATTTCCATATGGTAAAAAACATGTTTTATCTTTTTTTTATTTTTAGGCCATACGAAAGCACTTTTCAACACTTTCTCACAAGCCCCATAATGCCTTTGCCATGTTTTTGTTTGTGTTACCTCATCATGTATCAGGTTTCACAAATAGGCCATGTACTTTTAGCACTTTTACATATGATCAAAGACACCATCTGTCACTTTTGTATACCTTCACCGGCATACTTCAGTACTTTCCTAAACTAACTGCATGCATGATGCGAAATGTTTTTATTTGTGTGATTTTGATGTGTTTAGATATTTGCTACTATCCACACCTAGGCAAACCAATGTTGGCACTTTGTCATATGAACAAATGCATAGTTTGTTGTTTTTCTATACTTACATGTGCACATTTCACTACTTTGCTCTACCAACACGTCTTATGTTATCATGTTTTCATATGGCAAACTTCATGTTTTATCGGTTTTCTTAATTATCAGAGGATACGAAAGCACATTTCAGCACTTTCGCACTAACTTCATACATCATTTTAATAGGCTTCTGTTTATGGAATTCCATTTTAATCGCTTTTTGCAGTCGCTAAATCAACTTCCATCACTTTTCAATACGATCAAAGTAACTGGTTGTCGCAGTTCTATGCTTACAGGGGTATATTTCCTTACGTTTTTCGACCAACATGACTCATATTACCATATGTTAAACGTCATGTTTTATATTTTTCTACGATCGGGGCTCATATTGACACGTGTCTATGTATAAGGAGGAATTTTTATCAGATTGCTAAATTATCAGGACATAGCAACTCACATTACAGCACTTTCTCACTAATTTCATAGACCATATAATATGATTCTGTTCATGAGCCATCAGCGTTTACTGATTAACTAGTCACCGCGCTTTTAAGCATTTTGCATATGATTAATTTCAGTGGTTGAC
>CM067300.1:51883445-52000945 GCA_034231615.1 Meghimatium bilineatum
ACGCAGATGCATCCGATGAAGATGTGTAATGTTAGCAGATCTTGGTTTCTTGTATGGAGAATATATCGAAAACATGCCAAAAGTAACAGCAGGACAATTTGAATAATCTGAGATATGATGATGATATAGCATTGCTTGTAATTAAATAACCACAAATGCAAGCCATGTTTGACATGGTCGTATAGGAAAGTGTACACACAAGCATCAATTTAAACAAAAACTTCAAATTATGGTACATGAATGTGTAAACGAAGTCTGACTTCAGCAGTATCTAAACAAGAAGAAAATAGAAGAACTGAATGTTCCAGACGAGTGTCTGGATCAATCAATCCAGTGTGATGTCGAGTGGCGTAGACGAGCATATCGCTCCACAACTCTCTGTCTCCTGTGTTGTTAGGTTTGTGGTGTTGCCAATGATGAAGCGTGACTTTATCTGTCTGTAAATATGATGACTATTTGTTACATTCACTTTTGAAAATTCAATTTTAGTTATGTCCCTGATTATGAGTTCGTAGATGGCTAATGAGCCCTATTCGAGTTGTAAACGCCCTTGAGCAGTTCGGCATGGAATTAACACAGTAGACGGATCTTGGTTTATCCGTGACTTTCTAGCTACTCTCCGCGGTTCAGCTGCTGCATTTCTCCTCTTTTCACAAAATGATGCGCTATTTTTGATTGTAGAATGTCATGTAGATCTATTTTGTGCAAGTTCTTTCCATGTATCATGTCTATTTCAAATAATTTCAGTGAGGTCTTTAACGAGTCCCTTTAGCGCTTCTTTTGGCCACCTTGAGATCGTGTACCCTTCTCCAGTTCACCATAGAAATGTATTCTCGGCAGGCGATAGTCTGTAAACATAAATATGGGAACAAACGCCAATGTCGAATTTATCCACATATATATATATATATATATATATATATATATATATATATATATATATATATATATATATATATATATATATATATATATATATATATATATATAAACTCATAACCCTTCAGGGACGTAGCGGTACCACATTGGATGCTTCAGCACACAGAGTCCTCCAGCGAATTCTATCCTCAGCGATGCGGATGAGTATGAAAATATCTTGCCCTGTCCATTCCTTGATATTGTCTGTCCTTGTCTTTATTTGTCCTCCTCTGCTTCTTCCACCCTCGACAGTTCCCTGCAGTGTTGTTTTTGACAAGGAATCGTGCCTGCATACATGTCCGAACCATGCTAGTTTTCGTCGTTTCACTATTGAAAGTAATGGCTCCTGGACACCTGCACACATCTCTACTTTATTTCTTACGTATACATTGGTCTTATGTTCCCTATAGGAAATTCGTATAATTCTTCTGTAGCATTTATACTCGACAGCCTGTAATCTTCTCTCCATGTCGCAGTGAGTGTCCAACTCTCACAACCATACAACACAACAGAAAGCACCAGCGACTTATACAGTTTGATTTTCACTTAAACACTGATGTTGCTTTTCCAAATCACAGTTAGCCTTGACAAGGACGCTAAAGCCATCTCCAGCCTTATTTTTAGTTCTGCTTTGCATTTGCCATCGCTGCATATACTGGATCCGAGGTATTTGAAGGTATTCACCTTCTCAAGCTTATGTCCATTCATCATGATATTACTCTGGTTTTCTGTGTCTCTGCTGTTTACAAAGATTTTGCTCTTATCTGTATTGATTTCCATTCTGTACTTGCTAGTAACTTTTTCCAACTTTGATGTTAATTCTTGCAATGCTTGTTCTGACCCAGCTAGAAGATCAATATCATCAGCGAAACGCAAGTTGCAAATAAGGCGACCTCCGATCGATATAGACGTGTTGTAGTCATGTAATGTCTCTTGTATAATGTGCTCTAAGTATATGCTAAAAAGTACTGGGGACATTATGCATCCCTGTCGAACTCCCACAGTTGTTTTGAAGAACTCTCCAATTGTATTGTGTGACAAGACATCACTATTTGCATTTTTGTACAGAGCTTCAATAATGTCTATAATTGTGGTGTCAAAATTAAATTTCCTCAGTATGTGCCACAGACCATCATGCCAAACACGATCAAATGACTTTGTAAAGTCAATGAAGTTGTGGTATAGATCACGTTGGTGCTGAATATGTTTTTCGATTAGTGTTCGGATGTTAAATATTTGTTCAACAGTGCTTCTGTTTGCTCTGAAGCCAGCTTGTTCTTCTGCAATTATTTCTTCCGACTTGCGTTTTATTCTGTTAAGTAGTATTTTGAGCATCACTTTACTGGGGTGTGTTATAAGGCTAATTGTTCTGTAATTTGTACACACTTTCACATTACCTTTCTTGGGAATTGGTATTATTAGTGATTGTGTCCAATCAGTGGGCCATTGTTTTGAGTTCCATATATTTTGGCATATTTTGGTCATAATATTTACCACATTAATGCCCCCGTATTTCAACAATTCTGCTGGAATGTTGTCTACACCAGGTGACTTCCCTCCTTTCAATGTTCGTATGGCCTCTTTTATTTCATCTACTAGAATTTCTGCATTTCCTATTTCTCTTTGTTTAGTTCAGAATTCTGTAATATCGTGTAGTCAGGATTACACTTGCAGTTATACAGCTCCTTGCAATACTCTGTCCATCTTTTCACTATATATATATATATATATGTGTGTGTGTGTGTGTATTGACGTCTTTTCTCTATTGAAATGTATGATTTTTATTTTTACTTACAATATGTTATGACATATTCTATAGAATGCACACACACACAAAAGAAATCCATCTCTAACCGGAGCCGTTCGATGGACCTTTCAGTTCCCAGATTGCTGAAGTAGTTAGAGCCACTCATGCAAATGATGCATATTACAATTTAATCGATGAGTTAAACCAATTTATCTTGAAACAATGATTTCAAGTTAAGAGTAGCCTGCGCCTAGTTCCATTAGCAATTTCATGAATACTTCCTGATCATTCCATAATTTAATGTGTTTACTTTCTGATGATTCCATAATTCAATGTGTTTACTTTCTAATGATTCCATAATTCAAATTGTTTACGTTCCTTCTTCGAAAGAATCTCACACCAATATATCTGATACTAGCAGGCTGTAAATGGCAAAAGTAGCTGCCAACAATCACACAAAATTACTTGTCATATAAAGAAACCTGTTAATGTCTTTTTTTTATCGCCCCATGAGATCGTGAGTTGTACTCACATATGTATATTGACTAGCTTTAACTGCTTTTAGAATAATTGCAGATGCATATAATAATATACTAAATTATGTTACTATGCAAGGCATATTTAAATGTGTACGTAATGCTCATATTGATTTTTATGCCTACATTGCTTTTACGGACACTTCGTCACTAGTTAATAGGTTCAGTTTGTAACATTCTCTTGTGCAAAAGGGACATCACACTCTGAGACCTCGTGCTCTCTCTCTCGTGCTCTCTCTCTCTCTCTCTTGAGATAACGTTTATGATGGAACAAGCCAAATCGACGTCTGATAACATGAGAAACATTATGAACAGTGCTGCACTATTAATGCCTATACTACTTCAAATGCTCGTCTATTTTACAGAAAGTTCCATACTTTTATTTGACTGTGAAAAGTGGACTGATATCAAAACATCAATTAGTGCGTTAAAAAAATTACAGTGGAAGCTAACAAAACTAATTAGAGGTCTTCATACTAAGGAAAAGAAACATTAAAGCGCAAATACGTCTATTAGGAAGTGAAAATAACAGGGCAAGCGCATTTAGTACACATCGAAAAGATCGTGGTTAGTAGAGAAAGGGGAAGACAAAATGTTATATTGCTGGATGTCATCATTTAATTGGAAGAATGCCACCAACTAAACTCATAAACTACACAAAAATATAGGGAGGTGGGGAGTTGTTCAGAAACGCTCGGCATGACGCTTGATTAAGCGTAGAATTTGACGAGAAATCCTCGGCAAGAAACTTGGTTGATTGAACGTAGAATTTGTGTAGAAACTTTTCTTGACTAAACCTAGAATCTGCTGAGAAAAATGAGGCTTGACACCTGTGTGAGTGAATGTTATATTGGAAACGTTCTTTAGTTAAGTCTACCACCAGCATATGGAGGTATTTCTACATATGCTATGAAAACATTCAGTAACCTGGTACACATTCTAGAATTGATCAATGTACTGAAATAATGATGAACATGTGAGCTGCTAAGAATATGTCTATAGTGATGTAGATATCAACAATAAGATCACGCAAATGTGATCTTGGATAGGGTTGAGATTGGTGACCAGCGTGCAGTACGAGAATCACGTTGAAACATACAACTGACCTGCTAGATATATGGTTACAAACTTCTCCGTTCAGTGTAAGTGGTAAGAATTCTGAACGTACTGTTTACCCTATCCGAAGTCAGATGTATCGGACCATTAACGCAAGAAAAACGTTCACACAGTGGATTTCCATTTTCCTGATTACATATTACTGGAAATCTAGTGATACCATTATCTTGCTACAAAACAGATGCAAATAAAAATTTGAGAACCAACCCAAAAAACAAAAAGACATAACACAATTTTTATTTTCAAATCTGAACTCAAAATAATACTTGTAAATTATGAATATTTTGCAAACCGGTTAAAGCATGCATGGAATCACGAGATATGTATCTTATTGTACTCTATGTGTAGATTATGTGGTACTTGAAGAAATCGGATTCAAAGAGATATCATCAGTATCTCTATCATGAAGTGCATATTTAATATTGGCCTGCGTGTCTTGATCTTCAGTGGCACAGTCCAGTTCTTTACTTGAGTCAACAGAAGTAGCCCATGGCTGGAGCTGACCGTCAGAAAGAAGAACATATAACAGGGAACCACAAGTGGCTACACCAGAACAAACATAGAACACTGTTCGCCACTCTTCAGATGTTCCCTGCAAGTGATTGTAATAAAAAAAAATTACTGATAAAATAATTTCTATTCCAATAATGTTTTGTTTAAACCAAGTCAATAGACGTTACTGTAACATTGAACAATGATTTTAATTTTCTGAAGCTATACTGCATTTCTGAGTGTCGCCATGACTTTCATCTTGGGAGAAAATGTGGTAGTTTCCCGCTGCTCTCCACATCCATATGGGGGATATCCATTTATATCCGCTCCCATTGACAATACTGTATGTCGGGACAAATGGGTGTTCTGCCCTGCCCAGTTTTTGAGTTACCACGTATACCGGTGGCTATCGTATTTAGTATTAAAACATGTCCACCAATTTAATTATTTAGGCACAACGATTGCAGCAGATGGGATAACTTAACATAAATAATTTGAGATATGCGGATGGCACTGTTCTGATTACAAAATGAAGAGAAAGACCTTCATGATTTAATTAATGTAGTAGTCACAGAAAGTAAAGAGAAAAGCCTCTTCATAAATATCAAGAAAACAGAAGTAATAGTTATTTCAAAGAAACAAAATAACACACCTTGCAAGATCAAAGTGAATGATTTAGTATTAAATCATGTACACCAATTCAAATATCTAGGTACAATAATTACAGCAGATGGAAGAAGTTCAACAGAAATAAAATGCAGAATAGGACAGGCAAAAATAACATTCAGAAAAATGAAAAATATACGGTGTAATATGACCTTGTCATTAGAGATGCGAAAGAGAGCTCTGCAGTGCTATATAACCCCTATACTACCATATGGGTGCGAGTCTTGGACAATAAACAAACTGGAAAGCGGGAAATTAGAGGCACCAGAGATGTGGTTCTACAGAAGAATGCTGAGAATACCAGGGACTGCCAGAAAAAGTAATGTAGAGGTTTTGAAAAAGTCAAATGCGAAACGTACCTTAATCAACAATATAAGAAAAATGCAATCTTCTTTTTTTAGCCACTTCATGAGACAGGCAGGTTTAGAGATCATTGTCACAACAGGCAAGATTGAACGCAACAGAGACAGAGGGCGACAACGTGATAAAATATTAGACAGTTTGACAGCCTGGCTCGTAAAGGAGACAACAACGACCTTGATACATAATACTGTGGACAGAGAGCTGTGAAGAGCCATGACCGCCTACGCCAGCCAGCATGGCCCCTGATGATGATGATGATACTGCATTTCCAAATATGTCGTCATGTTTAAATTGGTAACATTGAAAACAGTTTCACTAAAATTCACTAAAAACGACTGTACTATTCATATATTCCGGTGACACAACACACACGTTTTCCCCCAGCTTAAATTAAACAACATGTTTACCAGATGTCTTATAGGAGCTATATAAAAACAAAACCAATCTTCCTACAGATGTTAAGTTCTCTGGCCTTTTATATGGTTTTCTTTCAATTCGTGAGAAAACGGGGAGAAAAACTTCAATTAAATCTTAAGAAGTGAACACGGGCCGCTAATTATTTAAGCTCCTACTAGAACTAGTTGAAGCGCGGTAGCATATTTTATCTTGCTTACTATCATCAGGTACAGCATGCCAGACTCGAACCAAGTCCGGATCGTGATATCTCCCCAGACACAGTCGCTCCAAAAGTCGACCCAGCTGTAAACTGGTATGACGCATGAGTTTAGGGTAGGTAATGACAGCAAAGAAGGACAGTGGCCACCCCATTTAATAGTTGCTGCGGCTTAGTACATGAAGCTTTATCTTCATCCTCAATGGTAGGATGCTGCCATGGGACATACCTTTACCATAAACGAAACTTCCTGACCATTGACTCAATTGTAAGGTCAATGTCAAATAAAATACAACAATTCATAGGTGAAGTAGAAATGAAAAACTATAGAAATATATCAGTACTATAATTGAACGAAAAGATATTAGTACAATATCTGAGCAAAAAAAGATATTAGTACTATAGCTGAACGAAAAGATATCAGTACTATATCTGAGCAAAAAGATATTAGTATTATAGCTGATCGAAAAGATATCAGCACTATATCTGAACGAAAAGATATTAGTACTATAGCTGAACGAAAAGATATTAGTACTATAGCTGAACCAAAAGATATTAGTACTATAGCTGAACCAAAAGATATTAGTACTATAGCTGAACGAAAAGATATTAGTACTATAGCTGAACGAAAAGATATTAGTACTATAGCTGAACGAAAAGATATTAGTACTATAGCTGAACGAAAAGATATTAGTACTATAGCTGAACGAAAAGATATTAGTACTATAGCTGAACGAAAAGATATTAGTACTATAGCTGAACGAAAAGATATTAGTACTATAGCTGAACGAAAAGATATTAGTACTATAGCTGAACGAAAAGATATTAGTACTATAGCTGAACGAAAAGATATTAGTACTATAGCTGAGCAAAAACATATTAGTACTATAGCTGAACGAAAAGATATTCTTCAAAGATGAAATATGTGTTGACAATAAACGTACACAGAAACACCACGTACTGGTACAACAAACAGCAACAGCCAGTGAAGAACAAGAGCTGGAGCCAACATTGGTTAACACAATACACAGTACACAATACATCAGAAACGCAATACACTGCTTAAGAGGCAACTATCCGGTTAGCAACGATGACAATTCAGCAGATATGCTCCATATAGGCAGGACGAGAGTGTCCTTAAATTATTATGTACAACAATTGCAAAATGGAACACACATTAAAGGAATGTGTGGCATTAAGAGAATGACGTGCACTTGCAAATTACAAAATCATCATCATCATTAAGCACCGTCTCCGCAATGAAGTTTGATTGCAACAGACTTCCAACATTCATGTCTCTTGTCTTGGTGGTGCACTCTTATAGACTGTAACATATCAATCTTACGATTTTACGTTTCCTCTTGTATCTCTGCTTCTTTCATGATCGCCTACCCTCGACTTTAACCTCAAGTAAGGTCTTCAATAAGGTCTTTTAATATGTCCAAAATATTTGATTTGTTTGATCTTTATTTCCTTTAATAATTCTTTCTTCATAAGAAGAGCTTTTAAAACCTTCGTGTTTGTTTTCTTTTCTTTCCATTACTTTCTCCCTATTCTTCATTATATCCACATCGCAAAGGCATCAATTATGTCTTCTACATGTTTGTTTATTGTCTATGTTACTAAGTCATTCATTAATAATGAATAGATTTAGCATTTTATAATTCTAATTTTTAGCTTGATTGTAATTTGGTTAGATGTTAATATTTTTCATTTCATTGACAGTACTTTTAGTCATTCATATTATCCTTTTAATTTCTATTTTCATTCCTGAATTAAGTGCACTGAGTACAAGACATAAAGTATCGTTTTGTCAGTTAAAAAAAGGTGAGCCTGGAAAGCAACTGGTAGAGAGGTTTGGTGTGGAAGCAGCTAAGATCTCTGACATTAAAATTAACAGTGAAAAATGGTTAATCTTTGTGAGTGCATTGTAAACAGAAGATGGATGTTCATCTAGATGGAAAATATGATGGCATAGTGATAGAAAATATTAAAAGTGAACATATTGAGAACGCTGTCTTCCTACACGGTCGATTGGACAGCCGATGTCAGGACCAATTATATGCGAAAAAGAACTGATGTTTAGTGAAAATATTAGTGAGACTTATTAAAAAGCAAAGGTGGTTGTGATTCGGTTAGTTGGTTGGCTGCTGATACAGCGGTCCATGGGCTCATGTCCTTTGACCTAATGCCATTGTGTGATATATGCATGTGTTTGTGAGCTGTTGTTCTGTTCCATATAATATGTTCCACTTATCTGGCCCTGGAGGGAGAAACATTTTCCTGACTCCATCCAGTGCTGGGTATTCAAAAAGGTGATGGGCAACAGTTTCATAGGGATGAGTGCACAGCCGGCACCCTGGATTGTGTTGTGGTTGTATTCTGTTCAGGTGATTGTTAAGCTTTACATATTGTGTGCGCAGTCGGAATATGATACTCTGGTCTATTCTTTCCAGGAGGTTGATATTGTCTTTATGATTTGGGCTGGTCATATATTTATAGATTTCCCTCTCAGTGTTTCCATGACCCATCTGTTCATCCAATTTTCTTTGTTCATAGACTTCAACATCATTTTATCTGTGTGCATGGACATTTCTGTATAAGGCTGTTCTTGTTGTGCTCCCATCTCTGCTAGTCTGTCTGCCTTATCACTACCAGGTATGTTTGAGTGGCCAGGAATCCACTGCATAACAATGTTGACATCATAAGATGTAAGCAGCTGGTTGGCATGGTGGTATATTTCAACTAGCTCAGGTTTACAATTTCCACCACATTCCAGTGCTTGAAGAGCAAACATAGAGTCTGTAAAAATAACAATGTTTCAGCTATTTGATGGAAATGCATCAAATTTAGTCTTCAGGTGGTACAAGGCAACTTCTAGTGCTGGTATTTCAGCTTCATAGTTAGAACATATCTCCCCACAGGCATCAAACAACTCATCAGATGTTTTGTCTGGATATTCTATATAGACACCATAACCTGCTTTGATGATGGCTTTGAAGGCAGAACCATCAGTATAGACATAAATTCTTTGTTCTGGTTAGGTGTCTAGTGTTTTCTGTGTTGCTTTCAAAAGACTTACTGGTCGGAACTTTTCATTGCATTGTGTTTTAACTGTGTTTTGATTTCCCGCAGTTTAAATACGGCGTGTGGTGGTAAACATTTTTCTACTCTTTGAAGTTCTTGTCTCTTGTTTGGAAGGTGATAACTGTCTTTTATTTCATTGAGATGGTTCAGGACTGACTTATGTTTTATTCTGTGGTTTGATTCCCAGTTTTCTACAAGTTGTTTATTTGGGTTGCCTTTGTTCATTCATTTGCTTCTTTCATAAGCCTCCATTGCACCCATATCTCTCCGCATCTCAAGGGGTTCTACATGTGTATGTATTTCACATGCAGCCGTCTGTGTAGATCTCATTGCTCCACTAATAAGATGTAGGGCATTGTTCTACATTTGTCGTGGAACATGTTGTGAGGAGTGCACTGTTGTATTTTAAAGCAGAATGTATGTAACCAAGGTATAGTCCTCTAAGGGTATCCGTGTCTGATCCCCAAGATGTGCCAGTGAGTCTTTTCAGTATTTGTAATCGTTTAAGTGCTTTATATTTGACATGTTCTACATGCTTCTTGAGGGTGAGCTGCCGATCAAGCGTGATTCCAAGATATGTGAGGTGTTCTTCTCTTGGCAATTTCTTTGTATCCAACCATAGACTGATATTTTCTTTTTCTACTTTATGATTTTTGGCAAATATAGTATAGACAGTTTTCTCATAGTTTATTTTTAGCTTCCATGTTTGACAGTATTCATGTAGTCTTCGTAAATCTCCGTTTAGTCTTTTGGCAGCACTTTCAACATTCTCATGGCTCTGCCATATTGTTATGTCATCAGCATAGAGGGCTTTTTCAGCTTTGATATGTTTAGCAAGGTCAATAATGTAAATGAGAAAGAGGGTGCAGTTAAAAGCAGAACCCTGTGGTAAGCCTTCCTCTAGAACTTATTTAGATGAGATTGCATCATTTATCTTTGTCTGGATTGTTCTGTCAATGAGGAAGTATTTTTTCAGTTATATAGCTTTCCACTAATCTCTATCTCAACCATCTTCATCAAAAGACCATTTCTCCATACTCGATCATAAGCCTGTTGTAAGTCAAAGAATATGGCTACAGTGTGTTTGTTTTCCTGGAATCCATCATGAATTTTCTGTGTAGTTGAAATAGTTGGTCTTCTGTGCAACTGCCTTTTCTGAAACCAGCCTATTCATGGCAGAAGATGTTTGAGCTCTTGAGGAACCAGTAACGTCATACGTTAACCATTCTTTCTGCCAATTTCTCAAGACACGGTGTTACAGAAATGTGGCGGTAGCTTTTGGGTTCATATTGAGGTTTGTTAGTTTTCAGAATGGGAAAGATCTGAGCATTTCTCCAATATTTAGGCAGTTTTCCATTTCTCCAGGTCATATTTAATAGTTTAAGGAGTACTTCTTTCCCTGATGTGCTCATGTGTGTTAACATATCATTATACATTTTATCTGGTCCAGGAGACATTCTTAGCTTTAGTTTCTTCAGCCCTTGTTGGAGCTCCTGCATACTGAAGTCATCATCAAATATGGTTGAGCTAGGACTTTTTCTTGCTGCTTCAGTAGGTACAGACGCTTCTTGTCAGCCCCGGACAGCTTCCCTACTCTGTTCACACTGGCAAAAAAAGTGGTTCAAGTGTTCTGCCTTTTTCTGATCTGTGGTGATTGTTCTATTTCCATTTATCACAGGTTATGTCGTTTGTTCTTCTTCTTTTCCCAGACAAATTATTGATCAGCGCCCGAACCTTTCTGCCATTTTTCCTTAGATCTAAATTTTCGCATGTTTTAGCCCATTTATCATGTTTGGCCTTCTTCACTATTACTTTTACCTTGGCGCATGTTTTTTGCACATAATTTTTGCTTCTTGTGAATGTGAGAGCTCAAGGGCTTCTCTTGCTTTTTTTTTCTATCGAGGATTCCAGCTTGCATTTCTTTGTTGCAGAATGGTTTGTATGAATTCCTACTGCCCCTTGGGATGCTTTGTGATGCTGAATTGAGGATAGCTCTTGTCACCTCAGCCAGGGCCAGAGCCAGAAAACAACTATCACACTACTAGGAAGGTAGGTTTCAATCTATGAACTGCTACGAGCCACTGTAGCCAAGATAGGGTTCAGTGTGCTCATTTCCCGCCACCAACTGACTACTCGTTATGCTGATCTTCTAATTTGCTCCAGGCATGCAACCAAATGTTTAAGTCAAAAGAATTGTCACGTCCTGAGTCAGTGTGCCTATATGATGGGCCTCAGCCATAGGAACAAACAGTGCTGTCAGGTTCTCCTCCCCAGTGCTGCGCAGCAAATCTCTGGCTCCCAACCCAACCACAGAGGGTGCATACATAAACAAAAATCAATATAAAAAAAAACATGGCATAAAATACATTGTGACAAAAAAATATAAAAGTATCAGAACATAATTGTACAGATGATATGCCATGAAGCTTCTATAAGGAGATACCTTCAATATAACGGCATGTCATCTACTAAAGTTTTTCTGTTGCATGGGTGGTTTGTCTAATGGGCCATTGGTGAGACCCACAGACGCAAACCCTGCGTAGGTTTGATTCGGAATTTCAAATCTAGGCATGTAATTTGTCAGTTAGATTAGCTTTAGAAAACCTTTCTGCCGATAACGAAGCTGACAATAGTTTTCTGGAAACTTTTAAAATTGAAACTAAACATTACGTAGTGTTTACATATTACTGTACTTATATCAATAAAATTACGTTCATTTCAATGTATGATTGTATGTATGTACACTGTTTTGGTTTACTACTGATATGTATCCAATTATCCGAATTTTCCATTATCCGAAATGAATACATCCCAATTAATTCGGATAATCGGAATTCTGCTGTACACATAATGTACTATGCGATACTAATTTATCATGTTTTCATGTTATATTATCAAGTCAGATCGAAAAAGTTAATATGTTGTACATATTAGTTAATAGTTTGAAATGTTTACTTACATTAGGAGTTAAAGCTCCCGCAACTATTGGTGCTACCATCCCTGGTATTGTTGCTGCAGTATTTGTGATACCGAATAACACACCAGCATAACTAGATATCAACACAATAAATGAAACAATGAGAATGTTGTGATATAACATTGATTATCTGCATATGGATTTATTGTCGTGAGAAAAGCAATGATAATGATGATAATCATATTGGTGATGAAATACTCTCTGTAGATGAAAGCAGGTAGGTCCATTACAGAACAAGATTTCTGACAAGAGAGTTCATTGTCTCAAAACCATGCTACTCTTAATTGGTTTATGAATGCATGCTTGGTACAAGCAGTGAGACATTGCAATTCAGCTGCATTCAGGATGATCACTTTCTTTCGTAATTTATACTTCTTGGGTCAACTAGTTCATCATTCTACCGACAGCTTCGTAGACCCATCTGCAGCGATGGTACATCTGCAGAGAAGGTACATCGGAAGGGATGGTACATTTGCAGGGATAGTATATCTGACATTCTTCACCACGTAAGAGTATGTCACAAAAGGACAAATTTGTAATTTCCACTGACCTGTATATATTTGGCATGAGCTAGGTTGAATGTGAGAGAAGACTGAAACTGGGACATCGCTTGAATACAACTTATGAATGGGAAAATATATTGTGTGATACGACCTTTTCATTAGCGGTGAGTAAGACAGTTCTGCAGTGCTATATAACGCATATACTAACATATAGATGCGATTCTTGGACAATAAACACACACGAAATTGGGAAATTGGATGCAGTAGAGTTGTGGTTTTATAGAAGAATGCTGAGAATACCATGTACTGTCAGAAAAACTAATGTGGGGGT
The DNA here is from genome assembly GCA_034231615.1 of Meghimatium bilineatum. Lineage (NCBI taxonomy): Eukaryota > Metazoa > Mollusca > Gastropoda > Stylommatophora > Philomycidae > Meghimatium > Meghimatium bilineatum. Next base: position 51,896,795 of record CM067300.1, read on the forward strand.
GTTGAACGATTCAAATGCTAGACGGAGCTCAGTCAATAATAAAAGAAAAAAATCATTCTACATTATCTGTCCACGCTATGAGGAAAGGAGGTTTGGAGGACATAGTCACAACAGACATGATTAAGGGCAATAGAGACAGCGGGCGACAACATGAGAACATATTAGACAGTTTAACAACATGGCTTGGTAAAATAAAATATTTTGATACATAATACTGAAGACAGAGTGTTGTGTAGAGCCATGATCGCCTACGCCAAGCGTCATGGCACCTGGTGATGATGAATAAATGGATGACAAATTTGCATGTCACATAAAATATATACATATAGAGGTGAGTGTTAGGGGAATGGGCGTGAGTACTATTGTTTGAGCAACTAACCACTTACCAACACAGCAAACGCAGCAATTAGTATAGCTCACAGAAGAAAGTATTGCTGCGATAACGCAGTAACGCAGTAAACAGGTGAATAGTACTAACCAATAGACTGGCCGCTTGTGTGCAATATCACGGTGCGCGTCGAGTAACCCTCACCCAAGGCAAGATACCCCGACCTGGCTCAAATAATGGGGTCACCCCCACCCGGGGCGCTGTACCCAGACCCCGCTCCGACAATGGGGAAAGGGGTGGGGCGGTGTGTGTGTGTGTGTGTGTAAGACATATACATTTTCCAAAACGGTGATGAGTAGTGGGTGGTGTTATCCATACATATATGGACCCTAGTAATATTGGGATGGCACTCTGTGTTTGTGTGTGTATGTGTGTGTGTTAGACATATACATTTTCCACTTGCTTATTTGGGTCTGGTTAAAAGTAACCCACAAACTCATAGTTGAACCTGATGCAACATGATACCACGTTATTAATCACAAATGCCAAAACAGACTTATCTGTTTAGCTGTCATTCTCCAATGAACGTTCCCATGCTGGTGTTCGAGAAACGGGAGTATTATATTCGAGAAACAGCACTTTTACACTAAAAATACAATGCATTTATCACTTTGCACAACTAGATAGGCGACGTTTCGTAGTTTTCGCAATGAGCAAACCCACTATTTGACGCTTCTCTAGACGTACAAAGGCAAATTACAGTGGTTTTATGTACCAACAGGGTTAATTTTACATATTTTCATATAACAAGTCATTTTTATCACATTTCAAAACTAGGTAAATTCGTTTTAGCCCTTTTTTCTATGAGCAAATGCATTGGGTACCGGTTTTCTAGACATACACGCCAAATTTTCCTATTTTTATGTACTGATAGAACGCATAAGTCAATTTTCCATATGACAAACGGCATATTTATCTTTTTTCCTATTTTTATGCAGCAACAGGACTCATGCGACATTTTTCCATATGACAAACTGCATGTTTTATCACATTTCACAACTAGGGAAACTGTTGCTAGCACTTTTCAAAATTATCAAAGGCACTATTTGGGACTTTTATATTCTTACAGGCGCGCATTAAACACCTTTTATGTATCAATAGAGATCATATTACCATATTTTCATATGGCAAACTGCACTTTTTGTCTAATTTCTAAATTAGCAAGTCACAAGGAAGTACATTTCAGCACTTTCTAATTAACAACATAGTGCATTTGACAAATTTTTATTTGTGTAAACTCATCATTTATCGTTTTTTCACAACTAGACAAGCCGTTTTTACTGATTTTCGATATGTTTTATTAGTTTTCTAAAAATGTCATATCATACAAAAACACTTTTCAGTATTTCTGCAGTAACATCATAACAAATTGTATCATGTTTGTATTTGTGTGACTGCCTCATGTACCACCTTTTTCTACAACAGACTACCCCGTATTTAGTGATTATGTTTTATCCTTTGTCTAAATTATCATACCATACGAAACCATATTTCAGTACTTTTACACAAACATTATAACAAATGTTGTCATGTTTTTATTTGTGTAAGTGCATCATTTAACATTTTTTGCATATTTAACGCTTTTACTACGTTAATTTCAAAAGAAATTTTACACCGTATTGCCCTTGCAGCGGGTGCTTTCAATAAACTACGCAACATATGGACGTCAAACACACTAAGAAACACCACAAAACTCAAGTTATTTAACTCCAACATCATCCCTATTCTATCATATGGGTGCGAAAGTTGGAAAGCCACAAAAGCCACAGATAAAAGACTCGACTCCTTTGAAAACAAATGCCTACGTACCATTCTGAACGTTAAGTGGAGTGACTTTAAATCTAACACTACTATAAGAGAGGAAAGCAAACAAACCTATATATCTTCCTTCATTAGACAAAGGCGTTGGACTTACATCGGCCATGTTCTCAGAATGAACAGCCTAAGAATTCCCCAGCAATCACTATATTGGGTGCCACCTGGAGTAAGAAGAAGAGGGAGACCTAGAGAAACTCTACGAAGAACCATTAATAGAGAAGGCATGTCAATGAACCTAAACATCACGCAACAATTGAAAGACCTGGCAACACAAAGACAGAAATGGAAAGCTATGGTTTCTGCCCTATGCGCCGCCTATGGTCCTGGAGGAACATAAAATAACATAACTACGTTACCCTACCAAAAGAAACCGTTTTTCAGTACGTTTCCACTGACAACATAACAAATTTGTATATGTTTTAATTTGTGAGCCTGCGTCATTTATCAATTGTAGTGATTTTCGTTATATTTTATCAGTAATTGTCTAACTTATCATTCCATAATGAATTACAATTTAGTACTTTTGCACAAACACCATAACACATTTACCATGTATTATTTGTGTGTCTTCATCAATCATTACTATTTTCACAACTGACCAATCCGCTTTTAGTGATTTTCGTTGTTTTATCATTTGTCCAAAATATCATACCATACGAACGCATATTTCGGTTCTTTTACACAAACAATATGACAATTTAGAAAACTAATAAAACATCGAAAATCAGTAAAAACTTGTCTAGTTGTGAAAAACGATAAGTGATTAGTTTACACAAATAAAAACGTGTGCAATGCACTATGTGGTTAATAAGATAGGGCTGAATTGTACTTCCTTGTGACTTATTAATTTTATTTGGATAAAAAGTGCAGTTTGCCAAATATGTAAAATTAACCCTGTTGGTACATAAAACCACTGTAATTTGCATTTGTTAGTCTAGAGAAGCGTCAAATAGTGAGTTTGCTTATTGCAAAAACTACAAGAAGTCGCCTATCTAGCTGTGCAAAGTGATAAATGCATTGTCTTTTTAGTGTAAAAGTGCTGTAATGTGGTTTCATATTGCATGATAATTTATAAACTGATAAAACATGATGTTTGTCATATGACCATGTGTTACAAGCGGTTTACCTAACTGTGAAAAGTGATAAACAGAAGTTAGTGCGAATGTACTGATAATATTTTGTTATATGAGTTTATATGAACCACCCAACACCATAATTTTCAACTTAACACCACATATAGACAATCGATAATTCTGAACATTTAATACTACTTAGCTTGTGAATAACACCCAAAATATCCCCGTTTAAATTTTTTTTTTATTTTTTGTTATCTCCCCTTGCCGATAAGCTGCGTCGGGTTCGTGGAGTTTAATTGCCTCGTTATCAGTTGTTAATGGGTGGCAGTTGTCAAGGGTGGATGTCTTGGATAGTGTGTTTTATGAATGGTGTGTGTTATAATTATGAATACGTTTATTTTCACTAGTAGCTTTTGTAATAAATAAAGTAGGTGTATTAAATTTATATAACATAACATGTATAAGAAAACAAGTGTTTATTTTAAAGCAAATACTTATATATAATTTTTTACACAACGAATGCAGTCGAGAACGATGCATGTGTTGATAAGACGTGTAATTTTGCAGTGTCAATTGATAACGCACGGCAGGTTTTGATAAGGGGTGGTATTACACGTCGTTCTCTCGAATACGCACAGCGGAGAATGCCAGCTACAATGATAAGAACAGGGGAGATAAAAAGCTAAGGGAGATAATATACTCCAGTTTCTCGAAAACCTCCACGGAGGTTCTTTGGAGAATGACAGCTAAACAGATAAGTCTGTTCTGGCATTTTTGATTAATGACGTGGTATCATGTTGTATCGGGTTCAACTATGAGTTTGTGGGTTACTTTTAACCAGACCCAAATAAGCAAGTGGAAAATGTATATGGCTAACATACACACATATACACACACACAAACACAGAGTGCCATCCCGACATTACTAGGGTCCATATATGTATTGATAACACCACGCACACCTCATTACCCTTTTGGAAAATGTATATGTCTTACACACACACACACTAACTGCTGAGTTTGCTGTGTTGGTATGTGGTGAGTTGCTCAAACAATACTACTGGCGTGGAGATTTCACTGAAGGAAAAAAAACATGCCTAACATAGTTATATCATCATTTTGTATGATGATAGTTCTGGTGCTAAAAAAAGTCGTCTCGCTGTCTGTCTGTAAATAGGTTGTGGTACTTGTTTGCCTTGCGATGTCAGGGGTACAAGAGTTTCCTGATTTTCTTGTGTGATGTATGTAAGTTGTTCTTGTGGCTTCTTTGATTTCTTTTGTCAATCATTTTCATGGTCTGTATTTGGCTTTATAGCCGTGATGTCTATGTGTCATGGCCATCTGTGACATGCTGTCTTTTGGTAGTCTGGAGGTGTGTGAAAATCCTTAATCTGTTGTCTCTTGGTGTATTCCAATACCGAAGTCATAAGAACTGTTAAAACCCACAGACATTCCTCACTCTGTGAGAAAGATGTGATTCGATGTCCTATCCACATATTTCTGTTACAGTTCAGTACTTCAAAATATAACTTATTATGTAAGGGAACTGTTCGTAGTGGTTCAGACTTATTACTTCCTATTGTTTTATTTTTGATGATCACATCTTAGAGGTAACCACAATGGACTAACGTCCGAGGCTGCCAGGGTCGTATCTCAATATAGAAAACATCATTCTTTTTTAATTTAACTACTAATATTATAAGTGATTCAGCAATGGTGATTTATCCTTCGCATGTTGACGGCTTCTTTAGCAGACAATTAGACTTACGTAACACACAGGTTTATATTTCGTTTCAATGGGACACGACAGACTATAGCTAAAACTAGTAGGTAATGATGGGCAATGATGAGCACACAAGAAATCATAAAAATTACAATACACAAATCACATTCAACGTTTCAACCAAAAGGTCTTTATTAAGACACAAACAAAACATCAAAAGACAACGAATCGAAAAATTAACACAACGTCCAACGGAAATATGGAAATGATATGCGGAAGGTCAGAAAGTACATAACAAACGTATATATATATGTGGAAGCGAAACGAACAAAAAGATGAGTAAATGACGGAACAAAATGAATAAAGACAAAGACCACACCAACCCAGTACTAGACATAAGAGTGGTCGGAATTGAATCCAAAAGGCTTGAGTGTACCCAATTCAAAAATGAGACGATTTTCTAGAGCATACCTAGATCTATCATTGGTGGTGAAAGATCTTATGGCGGTGACCTGAATAGCCAACGCACTATGATGACAATCACCGTTGAAGTGTATGGCCACAGATGTGGGTGTTCTGTGCTTGATGGCATGAAGATGGTTACAAAAGCGATCGCTCAATCGTAGGCCGGTTTCCTCGATGTACTGTTTGCCACAGCGTTTACATATGATCACGTAAATAACATTACTGGATTTACATGTAAAGGCCTCATCGATGGAGAAAGTGGCCTTGGGAAATGAAATGGTGCGCATCTTAACTACGTAATAACATGTAAAGCAACGGATACGTGAGCAACGGATACGTGAGCAACGAACAGTGCCAAAATGATAAGGGACAGAAGACTTAAGGTGGCTATGAACCAAGATGTCCTTCAGATTTCTATCGTGCCTATAAGCCACCAGAGGTAAGTCATGGAAAGCGTCACGGGTGTCAGGATCAGACTGAAGAAGAGAATAAGCATAATGCGTCGAACAGAAGAGTTATGGGGATGAAAGGTAAGAACAAGTTTAACCCTATCAGAGGAGGAGGAAGAACCCTGAGAGTTAGTCAAGGTATCGAGGCGAGACAAATGGCGCACACGGAGCCAAGCGGATGAAAGAATGCTGTCAGGGAACGATTGTCTAAGGAAAAACTAAATCATCCCAGAGGACAGGTCGAGAAAATCGTCGTAATCGCTACACAAGCGACGCAGGCGAAGAAGATGGAAGTACGGTAGAGTTGCGACAAGCAGGAGGATGAGAAGAAGTGTAGAGCAGAAAGCCATGCGCATCAGTAGGTTTATAGTAAACGGATGTGCTAAGGTAAGGGGGATGAATGATGACAATGATGTCAAGGACGTTGACAGAAGTAGTGGATATATTAGATGTAAATTGAATAGCAGGGTTGAAACTGCCGATGAAGTTGATGAAACGAGGCAATTCCACTTCAGACATATTGGTGATACATATCCCATCGTCAATGTATCTATGGAAAATAGATGGGAACGGGCCATCATAGGTAGACCAAACTAAATGTTCAAGATGTCCCATGAAGAGACACGTATTGCTAGGTCCCATTTTGGTTCCCATGGCAACGCCACTGATTCGATCGAAAAAGTGCCCATCAAATTCAAAAGAGTGGAGCGTAAGCACCAGTTCAGCAAAGCGGATAAGAGTAGAAGTGGATACAGAGGGGTGGGGACTCTTGTCAAGAAAGAACTGTAGAGCCCTGAGGCCATCTGCATTGGGTATAGAAGTGTACAAAGAACAAACATAAAGCAAGAACAGACGATTGGTACGGCCAGAAGACAACTTGACGGAAGAAAAAATGGTTATGGCATGCTTAGTGTCTTTCAAGAATGAAGGCAGTTGTTCGACTAACGGCTGAAAAATGCTGTCAAGGAAGTCGGAGATGCGCTCAGTCGGACAAGAGCGAGCAGCGACAATAGGTCTACCCGGATTTGATGCCTTATGGATTTTAGGCAGCATATAGAAAACAGGTATGCCTAAACAGCTTTGATCGATGCAAAGAGACTAGGCAGTGGTAGGATGGTGGTTGTTAAGGATAAGGGTTTTCACAGTGCTGTTAACAACCTTCTAGTTAGTTACAGTAGAATCAAGTGAGCGTGTAGTGTAGAAAGAAATTTTGGAGAGTTGCTGGTGGACCTCCTGGAGGTAAATGTCCTTACGCCAAACCACAACGGCCCCCTTCTTATCTGCTGGTTTGATGACAATATCATCACGGCGACGAAGATGTGCCAAGACGCGATATTCTTCAGGGGTGATGTTTGAGCGACGAATGCGGTTGTGATGAAGTGACTTAATGTCATGGAGAGTATTCTAGATGTAAAGATCAAGAGCCTGAGATGCACCATGCTTTGGAGTCCAGGGATATTTCTTCTGTTCATATCTAGAAAACAAATCGTCAGTACAAGATGAAACTTTCCTAAAGAAATGATAGTGAAGCCGAAGACGACGATGGTAGCGGTGGATATCCTGAAGAAGAGATTATTGATTGCATGTAGGACGGAGAGGGATGAACTTGAGGCCCTTTCTGAGAATAGAAATTTCACTATCAGAGAGATTGAGGTCAGGAGGAAGGCGATCCCTGACAGCATTCTTTCATCCGCTTGGCTCCGTGTGCGCCATTTTCTCACCTCGATACCTTGAGGTTCTTCCTCCTCCACTGATTGGGTTAAAATTGTTCTTACCTTTCATCCCCATAACTCTTCTGTTCGACGCATCATGCTCAAACATTATTCTCTTCTTTGTCTGATCCTGACACCCGTGACGCATTCATAGGCATGATCTGTCTATCTATAAACCCGTAACCCGTCACGATCATAGGGACACCATAGTAAGACCCAGATACGCAACCGCATGCGTTCATTTTAGTGTTATCTTTAATTACTATTATAATTAAACGAAATACCATAAGTCAAACTCAACAGTCGTGGTTGTTCAGCAAACCTCTAGCAGGAAAATTATAAGTTCATTTCACAATGGCGTAATGGGCAACCAATATCTTCTTACACAAGATTTGTTCGCAAGCGGGAAAGCTATTTGCCCGAGTACTCGTTTGAGTGAAAAACATAATTGTTGAGTCAAAAAAGATTGTACGTGGCAATGTCTATATATCTATCTATAAGTTGTGGCCCGTGTTTGTCTTGCGGCGTCAGGGGTGGAAGAGTTCTCTGGCGACAGCCTACTTGTGTGATGTTTGTAAGTTTGTTCCAGTGACTTCTTTGATTTCTGTGATCCATCTTGTACACGATCTGCCTCTGGCTTTAAGACGTCATGTCTGTGTATCATGGTCATTTGTGGCAAGCAATCTGTTGGTAGTCTGGAAGCGTGTGATATCCACTTGATCTGTTGTCTTTTGATGTGTTCCAATACTGATATTGTTTTGGGTCTCTGTTTGATATTATCGTTTCTAATTATATCTCTTAATGACAGTCCGAGCAGTCTTCCCAGACATGTCATATCTGCTTTCTTATATATTTCTTTTGTCTTGTGTTGTCGTTGTCCAGGTTTGGCACAGTGATGGGATAATAATAGTCTTGTATAATGTAATTTTAGTGTCTATGTTTACATTTTTGTTCTTGAAAATACCTGCCATCTGTCCTAGGATCTGGTATCTTTTGATGCATCTGTTTTGTATTTCTTTACTGTTTTCTCTTCACTCGATATAATGCTTTTTAAGTAAGTGAACTCATTTACCTGTTTAAAGTGTTTAGTATTGATGGAGATGTTATATTTCTTTCTTTCTTTGCTATTGCCATTATTTCGTACTTTTCCATATTAATCTTCATTTTGAATTTGTGATATGGTTTGTGGAGTCTGTACATATGTTCTTGCAATTGTTCTTCTGATGTCGCTATTAGTACGTGATCGTCTGCAAAGAGTAATTCGTTCAATTTGTCGTTTATGTTATATCTTCGTTGGTACTTGTTATTTTACAGATTTGATCGATATGTTATAAAAAGAAGAGGTGATAGGAAACACATCTTGTGAACTCTTGATTGAATTTGCAGCTTATGGATACTCCTGCATTCGTTCTTACTTCACATTGCCTATTAGTATAAATGCCCTTGCATATATTGATTACATGTTCTTGTACTCCATTTATTGATACTGTTTTCCATAGTTGATGTCTGTATACTTTTTTGGAAACCTTTTTTTGGTCGACGAATGCGATGTATAATTCTTTGTTGTTGTCTGTGGCTATTTCTGTTATTTGTCTAAGTGTATAGATAACATCCATGCATCTTTTGTTCTTACGGTAGCCCATTTGGGTATTTTTAAGTTGTGATTCAGTGTATGTTCGTAATCGTTGCTCTAATATTTTGTTTGAAACATTTCCTGTGTGTATTCGTAAGGATAACCCTCTGTATTTTGTGCAGTCTATCTTCGCCTTTCTTCTTCCATATGGAATGGTTGTCGTGTTTCTCCAGCCTTCTGGTGTTTCTTATTTCTTCCATACTACATTGAAAAATCTGTGTACCCATTTTTCCTGCTCCATGCTGCTGCTTTGATAAGTTATGCTTGTATGTTATCAGAGCCTGCTTCTTGTTTTGTTATTGTTGCTTTGTTTATTGCATTTTATATTTCCGATAGCAGTATATTTGGTTCTAGGTTTGTTGCTGTAGTTATTTTTGTTGTGTCTGCTTCTCCTTCTTTTAGGTTTAGTAGTTCTTTGAAATATTGTTGCCATTTTCCCATTATTTGCTGTGGTTCTTTTAGTACATTACCGTTTTCGTCATTTATTATTTATGTTGGTTTATATACATCTTCTTTGTTTCTCATGTTCTTAATTTTCTTGTAGAACCTCTTTTTTGCATTTTTATAGTCTGTGTTGAGCATGTCTCCATATTCTTCCATTAGTTCATTTTCGCAGTTTTAATTTCTTTCTTGGCATTTGATTTTCCTCCATTGCATTTTATGTAGTCTACTTGAGTTTTACTTATGACTCATTTTTTATATTTCTGCTTCTCTTGTGTTTCTGCTTCTCATGTGACTTTTTAAAATTTCTTTTTTCCATCATGCTGTTATTTTTGGTTTCTGTACATTGTTGTTCTCGTATCCGCATGCTCTCCTGCTGCTTATTGCTTCTTTGAAAAATTGCAATTCTTCTTCTGTTGTTGTAGTATCTACTGTTAGTTTTTAGAATTTGTCTGCCATTTTTGTGCGTGTATTGCTCGCGTACCGTGTCGTCCTTAAGAAGCTTGTGTATTTTAATTGTTATTGGTTTGTTTTAGTTGTTGGTGTCTTTCTTCTTTCTCTTTCTGTTTGTTTTTAGAGTTAATATTACTGTTTTATTGTCGATGTCTAAACACACGTTTGGTATGGCTTTTGCGTCTGTTATTTTCCTTCTTTTGCGTCTTCTCGTTAATATAATGGCTATCTTGCTTTTGCAGTCTAACTCGTTTGACTTGTACCAGGTGTGAACTTGGGATTCTCTGTGCTTGAATGATGTGTTAGTTATAAATTGGTTGTTCTGAATGCATATTTCAATTAATCTGTAGCCGTTGTTATTTGTCTTGTTTATTTGTCTCCGAACGGTTCAATGTGTTCGTCTTTTCCATATCTTAATGGTCCCAAGTGTGAATTGAAGTATCATAATACAAATATGTTTTCTTCTGTGTTGTTGTTGTTTATTAAGTCATTTATATTATCAAAACAAATCTTTCCTTTTCGTTGTTGTGTACATTACAGGGTGCTTATGTTTAAATAAATGATATGTTTTCGTTGTCTATTGTAACTGTTATCGCGATCAATATTTCGCTCATAAAGGACGTGTTTAAGACAATTTTGAGCATCGCGGGGTGTAGGATGAAAGCTACACCATGTTTTGCTTTCGTATTCGGGTGTACACCACAGTAGATTACTGTATAGTCTGTTTTTTTGTGTGTGTTGTCTTGGCCCTTAATTCTTGCGTATGCTATTCCTAGTAGTTTGATATTTCTTTTTTCTATTGCTTCGATTAGATCGATTGCTTTATTCTTTAATCAGCAGATGTTAATAGATCTAAATTTGATCGTTTTACGTTTGGTCGTCTCCTGAGAACTCTTCATTTTCTATGAGAAGTATGTTTCGTCGCTGATTTGCTAGATCTGTTACTGCGTTGTTTCAGAGTTTCTAAATGCTTAAACTGTGCTCTAATCTATCACATTCAGAGGTAGAAATTACATATTCCATCAGAAATACAATGAAACACCGAAAACTACTACCCGGTCTAGAAGATATCCAATGAGCCCGCCATCTTGACTGGATCAAACTTGTTGATGGGTAGGAAGGTTATCGCATGCGTACGAGGCGAGAATGTGGGACATGCACAGAATTAATCTAAGTCTTGTTTAGCGCATCTGCAGTAGAAAGTGACCCCCATCTATGAGGACGAAATAACCCGTCAAATTTGTGAGTTTAAAATGTGAAAACTTACAACAATTTTGAAACACACAATTATCCCCATGGAAACCAAAAAGCGAATCACTAATTCAATATTATGTTTTTCAATGTCAGACACGGACACTGACTAAAGAACAAGAGACAACGCTTATTACGTGCGAAATGAGATGTCTAGGATAAGCAACAACAAATAATGATTAATCATTAGAAAAATGAGGATATCACAATAACTTGTAAAACAATATCATTGAAAAATAAAAACCGAAATGGTTCGACCATCTAATGAGAATGAACTCCGATATGCCCATTCCTGGACATCGGCAAGAACATATAAAATGAAGATACAGAGTAAGACCAAGAAGTAGATGGATTGAAGGAGTTACCAACATTCTGATACGGCACAGTATTATTGCACACCAAGCAACCAAATGTGCAATAGCCTGAAAACCGATCGTCATTCAATCCCGCGACGTCTCACAGCGAAAGCAGAGAACAAGACAATAGATAGAGACCAGTGTCGCCGTTTTCCAGCACGACTCATAAAGAGGAAAATAGTTCAGTACTCAGAGGCACTGGGGGGGGGGGGGAGATTCGGGGATCCACGTCATGTCCCCGGAATGGCTCGCCTTCGGTGAGGTCCCGCTCGAAAAGCGATATACAGTGAGCAACCCAGGTCAACTACCAGCTCCTCTGGTAACACAGTTCCTCTGGTAACACAGTTCCTCTGGTAACACAGCTCCTCTGGTAACACAGTTCCTCTCTGAATATAATGCATTTTCAATGAGTATTGCATTACGTTGAAAGCTGAAGTCAAGTAAGTATAAAAATCAGCTCGAATAAAACACTCCCACTTCAAACTAATTAAATTACCTTAGGCAATTAGTTACCTTTAATGTTTTATGGTAGTGTGTACTGATATAACCTAAATGGACTTTATTTTCCGCTGGTTGAAAGGGCGCATCTCTCAAAAGTGAGACAAACTCATTCACTACCTACCTACATACCTACACTTCAGCTTAAGAGACAGTAAGTGAAATTATTTCTCGAGATGGAAACTCCGATATGCCCATTCGTGGACAATCTCAATAAAACACCCAACATATTTGATAGAGTTTCCACTGTACAAAACCACAAGATGACCATTTGAAACAGCACCGACGGACAATCTCTACGGCCCTATCTCCAGATTGGCGACAACAGTAAAATTCCTTTATTACATCCATATTTGCGTTTGACCTCCGCTGGAAAACAAGAAAGAAAAAGAAATGTGTAATTCCTGGGATCGAAACAAACACATAAACAACAAACATTAATAAACACACATACAGATAAATAAACATACAAACAAAACCACAAAGGTATACACCAACAAACAAACGCAGAACAAATAAACAACAAGTGCGCACACAAAAACAATAAATAAACAAAACAGAAACAAAGAAAGCATATTCTAAACGCTGCAGAATACATTTTCAAGTTGACAAAACAGAATGTGGCAAGACATACTGTAAGAGAATTATGTTACTAACATTATCACGCAAGTATTTGGACGAGTGATAAATGTATTACCTTGGAGCTAGATCTAAATGATTGACCACATAGCCTGCCTTGTTGAAACTCGATAACGCGGTGCATAAACATAGCATTGCTACCGCAAGGAGTCGCAACTCACAGTTCATTTGTCCAACAACAGCGATGCATACTGCGATTCCCATAAATGCTGTTGAAAATAATGATTTGCCATATTGAAACATATAGCACATATATATTGAAACATATACCATATACATATTGAAACGTATACCATATACGTATTGAAACATATACGGCATACGTAATGAAATATATACCACATACGTATTGAAATATATACCCCATGCTTATTTAAAAGTACCTATTTCTCTCGGACAATGGCTGGTATTGCAGCTCGTACAAAACTATACTCACATATGGACTGAAAAGTCTTCCTGATAATTTTGGTTGACATAACTCCTTTTTTTATCAAAGTATCAGCCACATATCCGGATAAAAGAGATCCACAGAAATCCAAGACATAAGGCATAGCTAACAGAACGCCATTCTAAAAAAAAAAAGAAACATAAAAATAATAGAAAAGTAAATTGCCATTAAGTGAAGACAATAAGGACGAGTGCAATATTTTCAGATTGCTTCATTTCGTTTAGATTATGTGTCTGTGTAACAGTGTGGCCAGAAGTGATCTCAGTGTAAGCAATAATTGGAACCCAACACCAGAGTTGATTTTATACAGAGACGTCTAGGCACATACATATATATCTGTATCAATGAATCAAGTAACAAGCCGAGTTGCGTATGTGATCGTGCTTCTCCACAACTTTCTTTTGTTTTAATAAGTTCAATTGCTGACTTTCTATGTTTTTGCCACAGTAACAACCCATCAAAAAATTTCTCCCTAAGTTTACCTTCGTCTCTTCTCCCATTGATCTTTCCAGTATATATATATTATATATATATGCAGGGCCGGATTTGGAATTGATATGGCAATAAGCTAGTTGAGATATGGGACACTTTATACGTGTGCAATTTTTTTTCAAATTAAGGATGACATGTCTCTGTGGTAAATAATTTGACAATAGCTTACACTGCTGGTATTATCTAGTTTGTCGCTAAGTTGCTACACTTTTACGTTTTGAAACCTTGAACCCATCAGTTGTGTTTATACACGCAAGGTTTTAGCGACAGAGGAAAATACTAAAAATATATGAAACCATGTAATAGAAAGAAACATGTTGTATTAACCACGCACTTTTTGTACAACATTGACAAGATGTGCACTATTTTAAAATTACTGCAGACTGATATAATGTTATACTACATGTTGTTATTATGTGCGAAATATAATCACATTTATATGTGTAAGCAACGCTTACATCGCTGATATGGGTGCCTCGTCCCTGCTCTGTACAATATATTGGTGCGTATATGCTGCAAAATGTTCAGTTTATTCATTGCAATGGAGACTGTTCTGGGAACCTCGGACCATTTGAAGTGTGTACTAAATGAGTGTAAACAGTATGAGTGTGTCTGATGTATGCGTCTGTGTACTGTATGGTTGTGTGTTCATATCTAATGATAGTAATGCTTCTTCCTCTTATTGAAGTCTGTTCTAAAGCTCCCGCTAATTAACAGGGTGTATTCGAGAGCTGTTATTCTATAGGAGAATTCTGAGAGTGTCATGGGGAGTTAGAAAAAGCTGACGAGAAGAAGGTGCTGAAAGAATAAATTGTCAGAATGAGGTTCATAATATCATAAAGAGACAATCTTTATTTTAATGAGACATATAGTGCTGGAGAACATTGTTGCAAAGGTCAACATTGACGGCAAGAGAGATCAAAAATGACAGTGAGAAAAAAATATTCGATAGTTTGACAACGTGACAAGACAACCAATAAACAACAATCCTTATCAATGATACTGGATACATAGAATTGTGGCAATGAACGATATACTACGCCAGTCGGCACTGCAGCGAATGACAAATATTCAGGAGAAAAACATGTCTTGTGTTGTGCTTCATATAATTGCTGCGATGTATGTGTCTCTTGAATAGACATAAACGCCTTCAGCGTGATGTTAATGGTCACTTTAATCATTTTTAAATGTTTGTAACTAACACTCAGACACATATTTGACAACGAGCATAATATCTCACATTGTTATCTGTCTTTATTTACCTACGGAGCTACGGCAGTACTGAATTAATACACATGCAGTGGGCATCTGTGGTCAAGTCAAAAGCGATCCAGGCAGAGACTAAAAGATCGACAATGGAATCATGACTAATTTCAATAGACGCCATAAACGCTCTATGTCAACAACGCTGGTCAGCAGGTTACGATTCGTACAAGCAGTGAAGCAATATAACTATTTGACAAGCAATATGACTATATTACAAACAATATGACTATCTGGCAAGCAATATGACTATATGGCAAGCAATATGACTACATACATTACAAGCAATATGATTATAGGACAAGAAATATGACTACATTACAAGCAATATGACTATAGGACAAGCAATATCCATATACGTTCACCTTTCAGTGTGATTGATTCAACAATAAACGTGTATACATAACACTGACGGATATGTCGGGTAATTGACTCAAATAAAACGGCAACACAGCGCATCTTTGTTCTCTAGATAATATTCTGATGGGTATCTAGTGGGAATATGTTTTTTCTGCGACATGCGAGTTCGAGCAGGAGTTTATGAATGACGAAATATATTATTTTTAATTGAAACATATCTACTGACATAAATGCTTATTTTTATATTATTTGCAAACTGATAGCTTGATTGTCTCACACATTACTCAAATGTTGTTTGATGACTCATCTGGATGTTGTTGAGCTAACAATGAATCCTACCATCTGTTTCAAAAAGTGGTTTATATTCTACTTGAAATTGTGTCGTATATGGTAGCTGGAATGTATGTAACGGGTACATTTTCATAACTGTTAATAAACGTAAGAAACGTTAATCAGCTACATGTGCACATTCCAGTACATTAATGTTATTTCATATATTCATCGGCAACACCATGATATGCTACTCATACGGGGGAGTTTTATCTTTTATTACTTTACTATTTATTGTTTAAGCAGGGTGTCTATAAAGTCGCTGTGCACGTGTATCACACGAATTCCTGTAGAAAAAATATGTTACACATTCTTGTAGATTTGTATGTTCACATTTCTGAATCAACTTTTGTGTCTACTGTGAGTGTCCACCCTTCACGTCCATACAACATCATATGTATTAACAAATGATGTGTTTTGGTTGATCTTAAAGAAAGTACTCATGTTATTTCTCTTCAATAAATTCAACGTTGCCATGGTAGCAATAGTGATTTCTAATTTTATCCAAATGAGCACATACATTTCTTTTCAAATTCAGACACTATATATGATTTGATGGATTCTGGTTTGTTTACGTTTTCCCCTTCTTCCCTTAACTTGATATAGGACGAGATGCCACTTTTTAAAAGTTTTTTATGTTGAAAAGTTTCTTTTCAACTTTCTTGCTTTCAATTACGGGTTAAACATATGGTACACGGTTTTACCTTTCCATGCAACATAAAGTGAAGAAAGCGCCCTAAAATCTACTTCTAAATATCACAAACCTCTTGTATATTAAAATGTAGACTTTCTTTCATGAACATTGGAAGGGAAGTCGCTAAGGTATAAAGGACGTAATTGTTGCACACATGCGCAAATATAATTGCCCATAAAGGTCCGGAAGTGAACATCTTTATCCAAGGTACATTACGAACCTGAAATATAGAATGTGAGAAGTTACTGGCTACATATGTTGTCTTACCTGTTTGTACACATAAAATGTGTACTTGAATATCCTAGAAAGATGGAAACAATAATGTAATAATGAAATGAATGAAGAAATGCACATAAACACAGACAATAACACCTACAATAGCAGGGAATTAGAACCAGAGCCCAGTTTAGATCAAGTACGATAGGTAATCAAAAATCTGAAGAGAGGAAAATCTCGACGGTGTGATAATATAACTGCTGAAATTATCTAGGCAGGAGGAGAAAACACCACTCCCATTTATCACACACTCTGCAACAAGATCTGGAAACATTTGACCCAATGGATGGATACGATCAGTTTACATACCGCTACCAAAGAAGGAAAATCTAGCATTATGCACTAATTACAGAACCATTGCACTGATCATTCACGCCATCAATATACTACTTGGTAGGATCATGAAAAGACTACAACATACGCTAGACGAAGAGATAACTGAAGTACATGCAGGTTCAGACAGGAAAGAGGCTACAGAAAAAAACGATTTATATATGTGAAACCTCATAGAGAAATGCAGATAGTTTAATATCAACATCTACACACACTTTATTGACTAAATCAAGACATTCGATTGTGTAGAAAATAATAAACTTTGAAATATCATGAATGGCATGCGCTTCCGCTACACCTTATCCACCTCATTACAACACTGTATCAAGACCAGCAAGCAGCTGTGTGAGAAGAGAAAGTAAAACATCTGATTGGTTCAGCATGAGAAAAGGAGTCAGACAAGTAAGTGCCCTATCACTACAGTATTTATGAAGAGAAAATAATGAGGAATGTAAGAAATGATCAACAAAGAAATAACCCATTCACCAACGGAGGTCACGAATTACCAACACTTTGATGATATACAACACAGTTTCTGTATAATTATTTGATAACTAAACACTGTTTCTGTATAATTCTTTGATAACTAAACACTGTTTCTGTATAATTATTTGATAACTAAACACTGTTTCTGTATAATTCATTGATAGCTAAACACTGTTTCTGTATAATTCTTTGATACCTAGACACTGTTTCTGTATAATTCTTTGATACCTAGACACTGTTTCTGTATAATTCTTTGATAACTAAACACTGTTTCTGTATAATTCTTTGATAACTAGACACAGTTTCTGTATAATTCTTTGATAACTAAACACTGTTTCTGTATCATTATTTTATAGCTAAACACTGAGCTACATAATTCTTTGATAGCCAAACACTGTGCTGTATAATTTGAAAAATGAACACCAGAGTCTTTTTGATTTTGCCTATATAGAAGAAAGATGCCAAGTAAACACGGCTGACAAGCACTAACCAACACGGCTGTACATTGAACAGGTATCACAATCTTCAGGTATCAGGCAATCGAGCTATCTTCTTTTACACATCGGAGGTTAGCCGAAATTTTTATGACTAAAAGTACTAATAAAGTATTAAATTTGTAATCGGAGACCGCCGCAAAACGAAGTATTCCGATTATGAAGGTAACCACTAAATAAACTGCTTTACATATATGAGGTTACATGTAATCATTTGTAATTTGATACATCAACAGTAAGAACAATTATTACATTGATAATGCATTATTAGTTATGATAAATAGTGCATGCAATAAAACTAATCAGGGTATTTACTTGGCTCTGGTGGTATAGAATATGCTCAAATAAATAAGTTAGATTACAACTACAGCATAGACGTTAAATACCAGGAAAATGTGCTGCTATAGTGCCAGAGAATTGTTTCATGGACTTCTTCTTTAAGAACAATTATGTTGGATTGATTTTTGTGTCCACTAATTTGCATGATCTTACTACAGCTTTCCAGCGCAAATGCTGATATTTTGTTTTCCATTGCGGAATGTCGTTGCCCACGTCTGACAATTATATTTAGATGGCCACTTGTGTCTTCAAACACAGTCACATGAGATAGGCCAGTTTCAAATTTCAAATGGGTTATAAAGCACTCAAAATGAAACATCAATTATATATATATCTCCACTTTCGTATGTCTCTGATGTGCACCACAGAAGAGCTCGGAAAAGGGAATTTCCTTTGAAATGTTATGAATTAACATTTTCACGTGGTCTAACCATCTTAACGGTCTACTCACGAGGTCAAGCTATCATAGACACCCATGTCTGAGAGTAGAGTAATAGTATAGTGTATTAGTGCTCTTAAAGACCTTTCTTGTTGCTGATATTGTTCCACCATACAATGTTCAAAATGTGGCAGAGACATCTGATATGAAACATAATTATTTCGATTCGTTGTCTTTTGATGTTTTGTTTGTGTCTTGATAAAGACCTTGTGGTTGAAACGTGATCTCTTTTCGTAAGCTGAGTTAAGTTGTCCATTTTCCTGACACATATATGAATATGCTGAGCACGCAGAACTAACATTTTAATACATGGCAATTTTACGTTACACATAATCTCCCACATTTAAATGTGAGACATTTGTATATGCCAACTCTATGCATATGTTGATCTCTTCATCAAGTGATAAGGTCCATGTTACTGTGGATATCCTTTTCAAGTAATAGTGTACATGTTACTATTGATATTCTGGTCAAGTGATCATGTTCATGTTACTGTTGATCTCCTCGTCAAGTGGTATTGTTCATGTTACTGTTGATCTCCTCGTCAATTGATAATATTCATGTTACTGTTGATCTCCTCGTCAAGTGATAATGTTCATGTTACTGTGAATCTCCTGGTCAAGTGATAATGTTCATGTTACTGTGAATCTCCTGGTCAAGTGATAATGTTCATGTTACTGTGGATCTTCTCATCAAATGATCATGTTCATGTTACTGTGGATAATCTCGTTAAGTGATAATGTTTATGTTACTGTGGATCCACGATAGTTGATGATAAGCATTGTCTTGAGTGGAACATCTGTTGGTGAAGTTGATCATGTTGGAAAACTTCTTGAAGTTGTTAGACTAAAGCTAGACATAATATTTTTAGAGGTAAATGCAAATAAAGTAAATATGTTACTATATCAATATAACCTTTTATTTATTGTTATTTTCTATTTTTTATTATTTTATATTGATATAGTAACCTATTTACTTTATTTACATTTACCTCTATTTGTATGGTTACTGTGGCACTTCCTTTTTGTCGGTCATCCTCCGATAATTGGGTTATTTACATAATATTTTTGCCTGCAACCTTATATAATATAGCAGTTATTGTGTCCGATTCTCCATCATTGCATTGAAAAATCCAGAATGGCCGGTCTCGATACGATATAAGTGTGGTAAACAATGATTGAACATCCATACACCCATGGTATCAAGTATGTCTACAGTAACAGACATGATCACGTGATATCATATGGGTCTTCAGTCCATGATATGATCAAATGGTATGACATGGGTCTGCAGTCCATTATATAAACAAATTGTATCACATGCTGCTACATTTCACGATATGAACACATTAGTAGTATTGTTTCAGCAAACTACTACGAATATAGTTTTGACTATCCGGATAATCTATAGACTTTATATAAGAAAAAACGATCACCTATTCAGATAGTTTATAGCCTTTATACAAGAAAAACTATCACCTGGCGAGGTCGTGCATAGGTTGTGCAAAGAAGTATCCGGATATTCTATAGACTTTATATAAGAAAAACTATCACTGGAGAGGTCGTGCGAAGGTCGTGTCATGTTACTTATCGGCGTTTAATACCAGCATCTTCACCCCCCCCCCCCCGATAGTCTCGACTATCCAGATAGTCTATAGCCTATCTAATTAATTGTAGCCTACCTATATAATTGTGTGACTATCTCATGTACCATTTTTTTCATAACTAACCAACCCGCATTTAGTGATTTTCGGTATGTTTTATCGTTTGTCTAAATTATACCATGAAAAAACATATTTCAATACCTCTATATAAACATTATAACAAATATTTTTATGTTTTTATTTGAGTAAGTGCATCATGTAACATTTGTGTTAACAACTAACGCTTTTACTATGTTATCATGCCAAAAGAAACCGTTTTTCGGTACGTTTCCACTAACAACAATACATTTTTATATGTTTTAATTTGTGGGCCTGCATCATTTATCAATTGCAGTGGTTTTCGTGATATTTTATCAGTAATTGTCTAAATTTTCATACCATACGAAAAAAAAAGTTTAGTACTTTCACAAACAGGATAACACATTTACCATGTTTTATTTTTGTGCCTTTATCAGTCATTACTATTTTCACAACTAACCAACCCTCTTTTAGTGATTTTCGTTGTTTTATTAGATGTCTAAATTATCATACCATACCAACCCATATTTCAGTACTTTTACACAAACAACATTACAATTTTTGACATGTTTTTATCTGTTGGACTTCATCACTTATTACTTTTCAGAACTAGGCAAGCTGGTGGTAGCGCTTTTGGTGTGATCAAAAATAGTCTTTGTCTCTTTTCCATACTTACAGTTGCACATTTCATCACATTTAGACACAAACCATGGTTCCAATGAACTTATTTGCATATGGCGAACTGCATGTTTATCCGTTTTCTAAATTATCACCTCGTACGAAAAACATGCTAACACTTCTCACTAACGTCATACATCATTTGACTAACTTCTGTTTATGAAACAGCATCGTTGATTACTATTCATAGACAATACCAACACATGTCACACATAGACCTTGTCGATATCTCGTGCTGATATCTCAAGCTGATATTCCGTGCTGATATCCCTTGTCAATCCGCTGCTGATATCTCTTATAAAAAACGGTTTTTATATCTGCTGTCAAGATCCGCTGCTTCGCCTGTCAAAAACTGCTGATGATATCACCTGGCAAGATCCAATGCTAACATCCCATGTTGACAAACGACGTGTTGCATCACATTTCACAGCTAGGAAACCTGCTTATAACACTTTTTCACTATGATCAAAAGAACTGGTCGCTGGTTTTCTAAACTTACAAGGTAAATGTTTCTATTTGTATACGCCAAAAGTCTCATATTACATATTTCCATATGACAATCTGCCGGTTTATTACTTTTAACACTTAGGAAAATCGCTTTTAACGCATTTCCATATGACAAACGGCATGTTTTATCAGTTATCTAAATTATCACACCATATGAAACCGCATTACAAGGCTTTTACACTAAAAAAACGCATTTATCACTTTTCTCAACTAGGCAGGCTGCTTCGTAGTTTTCACATTGAGTAAAGTCTCTATGTTACTCCTCTTTATACTTACAAAGACAAATTACATTAGTTTTATGTACCAACATGGTTCATATTTCATATTTTCATATGACAAAAAGTCATGTTTTAACACTTCATAATTAACCAAAGCCCTTTTAACACATTTTGTTATGATCAAAGACATTGGGTGGTGGTTCTCTAGACGTACACAGTGAATATTCATATTATTATGTACCAACCGGATTTATATTGCTCATTTCCAGACGATAACCTTTATTTTTTATCACTTTTCACAGCTAGGAAAACTGCCTTTAACAATTTTCCATATGAAAAACTTCATGTTTAGCCCTTTTCCCAGCAAGGCAATATGCTTTTAGCCATTTTCGATGTTATCAAATTCACTAGTTGTGAATTCACTTTTTCAATTTTTACAGGTGCGTTTTTCACTATATTTATGCATCAACATGGTTCAAATTAACATATTTTCATATGACAAACTTTATGTTTTATCAATTCGATAAACTAACATCACACACGAAACCACATTGCAGCACTTTCTTACTAAATTAGTGCAACTTAAAAGTTTTTATTTTTTTAATTTGAGAACCTTTGTCAGTTATCACTTTTCACAACTAGGCAATATTCTTTTAGAATTTTTCCATGGGACAAACTTCGTGTTTTATCAGATTCCTAAATCATCAGGCCAAACAAAAGCACATTTCAGCACTTTTTCCCTAACGGTATAATGAATTTGCTATGTTTTTATTTCTGGAAATGCATTCTTTATCACTTTTCGCAAATAGACAAAGTACTTTCACGGGTACATTTCAGTATTTACTAGTTTACAGTGTGTACTAACGTCATATATCATTTACCATGTTTTCTATACTTACATGTGTATATTTTTCTACGTTGTTCTACCATCATGTCTTATGTTATCATGTTTCAATATGGCAAACATCACGTTTTACCGATTACCTTAATTATCAGAGCACGCGAAAACCTATGTAAACATTTTTTCACCTACTTCATATATCAGTATTATATATATATATATATATATATATATATATATATATATATATATATTGGCTTCTGTTAATCGAATGGTATTTTTAATCACGTTTCACAGCTGCTAAAAACACTGCCCATCACTTTTCGATGTTATCAAAGTCACTAGTTGTCGCTGTTCTATACTAGCAGGGACACATTTCACTATGCTTCTCGAACAACAGGACAAAATCAGCATAAGACCATATATCAAACGGCATATTTTATCGATTTTCTAAGACCAGTGTTCATATTGACACGTTTCAATGTAACAGACTGGCTGTTTTATCAGATATCTAAATTATCAGGCTATACCAATTCACATGGCACCACTAATTCCACACACAATTTTATATGCTGCTGTTTATGAACTCTAAGTTTTTACTGCTTTTAAATAGTCAACACACGTTTAAGAATTATCAATATGATTAAAGCCAGTAGTTGAAACTTTTCTATAATAACAAGGATACAGTACAATACTTTTCCCTAACACCAGGAACCCTATCCCCATATTGTCATAGGTTAAATTTCATGTTCATATGTTTTCTTTGTTATCGCACTATACCAAAACATATTCAAACACTTTCGCACTAACGTCACACAGCCGTTTGATATAGTTTTGTTTATAGGCCAGCAGCGTTTATCGCTTTTCACAATAAATCAAACATATTGTAACACTTTTCCATATGACCAAACGCACAAGTTGTGTCTTTTGTATACTTACAGGGACCTGTTTCACTAATTTTCTCTACCACCAGGATGTGTAACAAACTTCATGTACTATCAGTTTTCGGCGTTATAACACCAAAATAACTCATATTGCACCAGTTTCTCACTAATTTCTTACATCATTTGAGTACCTCTGATATAGCCACGCACGCTTGTCTACATTTATGGTCGTTACTATATGTAATTATATTTCAAACATCAATTTTAAATATATTCGTGGACTCTGAAGCATACAGCAATATATAATAACCATACTACTTTACACGGTTTAATTTAGCACGTTTGTAATTTATTTAGATGCTAGTATGTTTCATCAAACTGAAAAAAACAATGGTCCGTCGCTATGCCATTGCTGTGGATTTTCTATGGGGTTCAACTAAGTTCTCAGCGTATTCTCACGATTCTAAAAGGCTCTCACTAGGGTTGTCGTACAGGCGCCTGAGGAGCCTTAACTATATTCGTTGGCGCCAACCAATTGCTAATATTCTGACTTGGGCTAAGTGGTAGGAAAAACGAAAAAGGCGACGTACCATTACAAAACAACTTGTCGAATGTTTAAACCGAAATGATACTTATAGGTCACATTAATAAAAATAATAATAAAAATACACCGTGCTGTTGTATTATATCTGTATTTGTGTATGTGTAAATATTAAAAAAAAATGATATTCCTCATCAAGTGCGCTTATCTTTTGTCGCGCCCCAGCTACCCGGGAGCCTATGTAACAAGGACACCAACAGGTACCGTTCGTTTGGAGCATGGTTCGGGGAAGGTGGTGCGCGTAAAAGATCGTTGCACTTATATCTAATAAAGTCCAACAGATAAAAACATGTCAAAAGTTGTTATTTGTTTGTGTGACAGTACTGAAATATGGGTTCGTATGGTATGATAATTTAGACAACTAATAAAACAGCGAAAATAACTAAAAGCGGGTTGGTTAGTTGTGAAAATAGTAATGACTGATAAAGGCACACAAATGTAACATGTTAAATGTGTTATTTTGTTTGTGCAAAAGTACCAAACTTTGGTTTCGTATGTTATGAAAATTTAGACAATTACTGATAAAATCAAACGAAAATCACTACAATTGATAAATGATGCAGGCCCACAAATAAAGACATATAAAAACTTGTTTTGTAGTTAGTGGAAACGTACCTAAAAGCGGTTTCTTTTTGGTATGAAAACATAGTAAAAGCGTTAGTTGTGAACACAAATGTTAAATGATGCACTTACTCAAATAAAAACATAAAAACATCTGTTATAATGTTTGTGTAAAGGTACTGAAATATGGTTTTACATGGTATGATAATTTAAACAAACGATAAAACATACCGAAAATCACTAAATGCGGGTTAGTTAGTTATGAGAAAAATGGTACATGAGATAGTCACACAAATACAAACAGGATATTTGTTATGATGTTACTGTAAAAATACTTAAATGTGTTTTCGTATGGTGGGACAATTTAGACAACTAATAAAACATATCGAAAATCAGTAAAAGCGGATTGCCTAGCTGTGAAAAACGATACATTTTGAGTTCACACAAATAAAATGTGTCAAATGGTCTATGTTGTTAATGAGGAAGGGCTGAAATGTACTTTCGTGTGACTTGT
The DNA here is from genome assembly GCA_034231615.1 of Meghimatium bilineatum. Classification (NCBI taxonomy): domain Eukaryota; kingdom Metazoa; phylum Mollusca; class Gastropoda; order Stylommatophora; family Philomycidae; genus Meghimatium; species Meghimatium bilineatum. Next base: position 51,922,136 of record CM067300.1, read on the forward strand.
TAATTTAGAAATGCGCGCCTGTAAAAATATAAAAGTCTCTAATAGGGCCTTTGATCATTTCGAAAAATGCTAAAAGCAGTTTTCCTAGTTGTGAAATGTGATAAAACATGCAGTTTGTCATTTGGAAAATTGTCTTCTGAGTCCTGTTGGTGCAGAAAATAGGAAAAGTGATAAAACATGTCGTTTCTCATATAGAAAATGGCTTATGCGTCCTGTTGGTACATACAAATAAGAATATTTGGCTTGTAAGTCTAGAAAACCCCCACCCAATGCATTTGCACAAAGCAAAAATGGATAAAAGCTGTTTTCCTAGTTGTTAAAGTAATAAACATGACTTGTTATATAGAAATATGTAACATTAACTCTGTTGGTACATAAAACCACTGAAATTTACCTTTGTGAGTATAGAGAAGCATCAAATAGTCAGTTTGCTCATTACAAAAACTACAAACAGTGGATTGTCTAGCTGCGAAAAGTGATAAATGCATTGAGTTTTTATTGTAAAAACCCTGTAATGCTGTTTCATATGGGGTGATAATTTAGAAACGTATAAAACATGACGTTTGTCGTATGAAAACGTATTAAAAGCAATTTACCTAACTGTTAAAGGTGATGAAAATGTCATATGTCATATAGAAAAGTGTTAAAAGCTACTTACCGCGCTGTGAAAAGTGATAAAAGAAGCATTTTGTCATATGGAAATATGTATTATGAGTCCTGTTGATACATATAAATATGAAATTTACCTTCTAAGTCCAGAAAACCCCCACCAAATGCATTTGCTGATAGCAGAAAGTGCTAAAAGTGATTTACCTAGTTGTGAAAAGGCATAAAACATGAATTGTGTTATATGAAAATATGTAATATGAACCATGTTGGAACATAAAACCACAGTAATTTGCCTTTATAAGTCTAAAGATGTGTAAAATAGTGAGTTTGCTCATTGCGAAAACTACGAAAAGTCGCCTATCTAGCTGTGCAAAGTGATAAATATTGTCTTTTAGTGTAAAAGTACAGTAATGTGGTTTCATATTGTGTGATCATTTAGAAACCGATAAAACATGATGTTTGCCATATGGACATGTGTTAAAAAGCTATTTACCTAACTGTGAATAGTGATAAACAGAAGTTAGTGCGAATATACTGAGAATATTTTATTATATGAGTTTATATGAACCACCTAACAGCATAATTTTTAACCCAACTCCACAAATAGCCACTCCATAGTTCTGAGCCTCTAATACTACTTAGTTCGGGAATAACACGCAAAATGTCCCCGTGATGCCAGGTGATCGTTTTTCTTATATAACGTCTATATACTATCCGGACAGTCAAGACTATCCTCGTGGTAGTTTGCTGAAACAATATTACTCACATGGTATCAAATGGGTCGCAGTCCAGGACATGAACATGTGGTATCACATGGTCGACAGTCCAAGACATAAACAGTTGGCATCGAGTGAGTCTACAGGCCATGACATGTCCACGAGTGGACAATGGGCAAGGAATGTGTTTAAACTGGTTCACGACCGCCTGCTGGACACGAACATCTGCTGGACACTAACACCACGATTGTTGAAACTTATAGGCAGAAATTCAGGAATGTTGTATTAAATGTGTTACATGTAGAAATGGACACCTGAGAGTTAGAATAAAGCACGTGGTAAATCAGCGAACCACGGGAACTATCAGTGTGCGAAAACTTCCTTTCTCATCTGCTAGTGGAGACTTAGCACCAATTGGTCTTCCCAGAGTACAATAATATAATGATATCAGTTAATAACCAGTAACCAATTTGCATATAATCAAGAACAACAACAATAACACACTGTGCTAGGATACACATTTCCAAGTGGAGATAGTAAATTCTGACACTTGTATATGTAAGAATAGGTTTCATGAAATATATTGACAAATGCTTTCAGTGTATTTGTAATTTGCTTTTAATTTGCTTTAAGGGCTGTCCATGAATTACGTCAACAATTGTATTTTTGCCAATGTATACACCTGCCATTCCCTTGTCAAGATTTGAGGGATTCTCCTGACAAAATGTTAAATATTTTATCATAATCCATGTATGTAATGATGTATCATTTTTTAATATATTTGTGTAGATAAAGTATGTCGAACGAATTAACAATCTCTCCCAAGAAAAATAAAATAATTTCCTACACAGCAATTTTTTCACAATTTTCTACAAATTTTTTCTCTTTTTTTAGTCCCTCCCACACCCTCTACTCTCTGTCAAGATCTCTGAAACTTGTTCAGGCCCATCTGTAGTAATTGTTAACATACTTCAGCAGATGACATTAAGTTTAGTCATCGACTACATTTTATATATAAAATGTTACTTCACCTTTTTAACAAGACCTTGTCCAATAGATGTCTCAATGTAGACTTTCTCCTTCACTGAAATACGTCGATGTTTAGCTGGGCTGTCGGCTGTCAGTAAGAACCATGCTACAACCCACACAAGGTTAAATAAACCTGCCTCGTGTAGATACATAAAAAAAAATTTGACGCCCTAATTTTAGGCAATAAATACATCAACACAGCTAAATATTAAATATATCGAAAATAATATAATATTAAATTCGTTGACAATAATTCAATATTAATTGCGTTGAAAAATATACAAGATTAAATACATCAACATTAGTCAAATATTAAATGCATCAACAATGTTACAATATAAAATACAATTACAAAGATGCACTACTAAATACATCGCAATAATACGATACTAAAAACATTGACAATGATACAATAATTGAACATCCTTCATTGACAATGATACAATATTTGAACATCCTTCATTGACAATGATACAATATTTGAACATCCTTCATTGACAATGATACAATATTTGAACATCCTTCATTGACAATGATACAATATTTGAACATCCTTCATTGACAATGATACAATATAAAATGCATCGACATTGATGCAAAACTACATATAAAAACACAAATAATATAACATTAAATAAACCGACACTACCATTATGTATTTTTCGTCCGTCAAAATCGGAGGCAATCATTCAGCTCAACAGGCATTATGATGAAGATGATTATGTGTGCGGTGAACCCGACTGTAACTAATGAGTCGTATGCGTGCCTGTAAGTGTCTACCACATTTGGAGCATGTGTTGAAGGAGTCTGTGGGGCATTGATCATCTTTTGTCTTTCTTTTAGTGCAATTTTACTGCATAGCAGTCTGATGTTTTCTGCAGCTGCTGAACCACTCTTAATTCTTCGACGCCAGCCGGAACTGTCTTGTGCACGATTTCCCCATCAGTTTATGTCTATTTTTGAAACTGTCAGTGTTGCCTTAAGTGTCTTTAAAACGCTTCTTCTTTCATCCGATCTAGAAGGGAACCATTCTGAAGTTCTACATATACCAGCTTTCTTGGTAGGCGGTGATATCTCATGCAGACTTAGCATATGCTGTCCACGTTCCACAGGTATAGAGGTGTAATGCCTGGTAAACTAAAAGTTTGGTGATATAGTGCTTTCATCAATAGATGTCCACATATATTTCTATTATCTCCGTAATTACTTAGCTTCAAGTTTTGCAAGACTGTGTTATTTCATAACCACGTTAAAGATGTATGATTACTTATTATCTATATTAAACGGATTTATCGCAACAGTCGCTACGAATGTCATTTTTAAGGAAGCAATACTTGTTTTTTCTATCTATCTATTAGCTGAAACCCTTCGTTGTCTTTCGGCGTCAGGGGTAGTTTGTTGACCTTGTTTGTTGACTGTCATAAAAATAGACAAAGCACAGTACAATTTATCATGTTCTCTGTTTTGTTTTACACGGTCGATTGTTATGGGTAAGAAACACGTTCCAGTTTCAATTTAAACCGTTTGGCGCCCATTTGTATGTTACAATTATTAATTTGCCATTTGCAACAGTGACTACATGATCTCGTGCTCTAGCTCATAGTTATATAATAGTCTTAATAATAGTGTTATATTTTATATTGTTTATGGTTGATTCACTGGAATAACTTTGTTTTACAATGCCTAAAATGTCTAATTCTAATGGTGCATGGTTGCGTAAATTTGTGCAGGAATTTGGTTCAAAAGTATTTAGTACCGATGGAGAAATATTGTACTGTACAGTGTGTGAGGTCAAGGTTACAGCTGGAAAACGGTTTAATGTGCAACAACATTGCAATACTTCTAAACATATGAAATGTTTAAGTAGACTTTCTAAAATGGAAGGAAGACAAAGTTTATTACTTGAAAAATGTTCTGCTACTTCCTCTTCTTCTTCGGGAAACACAGAGACCGGTTTTTATAAAGATTGTGTCATATGATGGTTTCATTAAATATCCCTTTAAATAAATTGCAAAATCAATATTTCCGACAATTTCTGGAGAAATACACTAGCCATCCTATTCCAGATGAATCTACTTTAAGGAAAAATTATCTCTCCAAATGTTATGAGGACATGTTAAATAAAATTAGAAATTCTATTGCAGATAACAAGATATGGGTTTCCTTAGACGAGACTACTGATGTAGATGGCAGGTTTGTCGCAAATGTTATAGTTGGAACTTTAAAAGGAGATCAACCAGGAGACAAATTTGTCCTTAACTGTGAAGTTCTTGAAAGAACAAATCATACCTCCATAGCTGTTCTATTTGATAATTCCATGAAGCTGTTGTGGCCAAATGGAATAGAAAGAAATAATATCCTTCTATTAATAACAGATGCTGCTCCCTATATGAAAAAGGCTGCTAAAGGACTTCAAATTCTCTACCCGAAATTGATCCATATTACTTGCCTTGCTCATGCACTGCATCGAGTAGCTGAGGAAGTTCGAGGTAATTTTCCTGATGTGGACAAGCTCATTTCAAATGGGAATAAAATATTAATCAAGGCTCCTCTTCGAGTATAAAAATTCAAAGAAGAAGCTCCTCAACTACCACTTCCCCCACAACCTATCCTTACACGTTGCGGTACATCCCTGGACGCTGTAAAGTATTACTGTGACAACTATTCAACACTAATTAAAATATTTAATGCCCTAGACAAAGACGACGCAACATCAATACAAGCAGTGCAAAGCTTATTTTCTACCAGACTATCACAAAATCTGACTTATATAAAGTCAAACTTTTCGGCAATTTCAAAAGCAATAAATCGTCTGGAAAGCGAAGGGACTGCACTTTATGATGCATTAGATATTGTGAAAAAATTCAAACAGAAATATATGGATCACGTGGTGAAGTAAGCAACAGGATTAAAGTAAAATTAGAAAGTGTTCTTCATAGAAATTCTGGTTATTTCTCATTGTGCAAAATTGCAGACATACTTAGTGGTAAACATGCAACATTTCAAGAGGATGAACCTGAACTTTCAGCAAATGATCTGACATTATTTAGATTTGCCCCTGTGACATCATGTGATGTAGAACGAAGTTTTTCAAAATATATAACAATTCTCAGTGACAATCGACGATCGTTCGAATTTGAAACTCTAAAAATGCATGTTGTTGTCGGTTGCAATTGTACAAACAATGAAAACTGAGGAATAAATGTGGTAAGTGTTTTTATACATGCTTTGTTAAGTATTACTACTATGTAGGTACTATGACTACTATGTAATGCGTAAAATATGCAAACAATAATAATTTGCGTTTTTTTTGTGTTCATAAATGAGAAAAACCTTATGGTCATATTTCGGCATATTTAGCATATTTTAGGTCATACGAGCGTATTTTGCCTTTTTTAAGTCATATTTGCATGTCATATTTCAGGATTTTTAGGTCATAAAAATCCGAGCCCTAATCATGAGCATATGAAAACAGTACAACTGATATAGCATATCTATGAAGTTCTCTCTAAAACAATCTTGCAGAGCAAACTAGAAGGTGTTAGGATAAGAGGTGGAAAAAAGGCATAGACTGTTAATATTAAATGCTGGGAACGTTTAATTTTCTCCTGGGTTGTAGAACGCACTCATAAAATATTTTGGTTGAAGATTCCAGAATGGCAACACTAGTACGTAGAATAATCATACTATGGCAACGGTGATGATGACTACCAGTAAGAACAAGGTATGTTTATGTTTATTTTAAACCGACGAGGTTTTAAGTAATAATAAAATTTCATAAACGAGTTCATTTTAACTGTTAACTTTATTTCTCGTTGCATATAATCTCAATGCAAACGAAAGAAAAATATTACATTCGGAATACTTCATTTTTACCCATGCTACAACAAATGAACTGTACGCCTATACCTGCAATTACTGTAACTTTAAAAAAAAATCAATACTACCTTAAAAACTATATTCGTAGAGACTGTTGCGAGAAATCTGTTCAATCTAGATCATAATAAATCATAAATCTGTGACGTGTGTATGAAATAATAAACTCATTCAACATAGGAAACATTCATTACTAAGTAGTTACATAGACAATAGACAATACAGATGAACAACTATTTATGAATGGACTATAGTTGTTATTTCCCTACTATCCCATAGGTTCTTTCGCACTGTTTCAAATGTGGCACTAGCTTTCGCCATTCTAATATTTACCTCCGTGTTGATGTTTACATCATGTGAGAAAGTTCTGGCCAATGTATGTGAAACTATTGAATGTTTGAAGCTCTTCACCTTTGATTCTTGTATGGGTATGTGGGTTTTTGTTGTTGTTGTGTGTTGAAACATGACCTCTATTTTCTTTATATTGATGGTGAAGCCAAAGTTGTGGCATAGTTCAGCAAATTTGTTTAACGAGACATGTATACTGTCTTTAGAATCAATATACAGTACACTGTCATCTGGGCCGCGTATCGCAGTGGTTAGCGCATTCGCTTCGCATATGAGAGGTCCTGGGTTCATTCCACAGTTGAGACGGAAATTGATTTCAGATCGCATCGGCCTTAGAGACTGTGAGGGAGAGGAGATGGCTACCGCCCTCATATAGCATAGCTACTAAAATGCGAGATCGCTAACATCTCATACCCCTGCGGCATTAATAAATGTTATGGGTAACTTTACTTTACTTTACAGTCATCTTACTTGTTTGTGGATTCATTAACATGCTTGTGCATTTTGTGTGGGCATCTTTCATATACTTACGTATTGATTATGTTAAATATATGTGATTGTATATGCATTTCAGATGCGTTTGTATACATACATACACACATAAATATATATATATATACATACAGGCCAATGTGTATGTCTATTCAAGGGAGAGAATTGTTGTTTTATACCGAAGCAATTCATCTCTAGTTATCTGATACAATAGTTGTATATAAATACAAAATATTAAGTGAATACGATGTTACTGAGATAAATGTTTTTAATATACTAATACAGACACACCATGTGAGGATAAGAAAAATAATGTGGATGTTCTCATTGATTCTACAGTCTATCTCTGTGACTTGACGATGTAAAACGTTGTCCTCTATAACCCTGTAAACCATAAATCACCTCTCGGTTCTGTACACGTTAGTATTTACCCTCTTCTAGTATCATATTGAGAAGGTATTCGACATGGTGTTCATTGTAGTCATGATGTGACTCATGTTCTCTTTCCTAGAACTTATAATTAAACCCTCCATAATTAAACAATTGGATCTTTTCATACGTCCAAATTATGACGTTTGGCTTTTTTTATAGTTCTAAGAAAATACTCGTCTTCTATGTTCACATCCTTCCGGAAAATTATGATGGATTCTTTTTCCGTTCAATACATGTGTATGATTGTTCTATAGTATTTCCGCGCGAATACTGATGATTTTATCCATTGCGGAATTTTGTTCCCCAAATATGACAATCATATTGTGATGACCACTTGCGTCTTCAAGCACGGTCACATGAAGTAGTCCAGTGTTAAATTAAACATTCTCTGATTGGCTGATTTTGTCAATGTTTGCTATACATGGGCAAGAGCAGAATATTCATGACAGAGATTTGAGTTTAAACAAGTGATTGCATTTAGAATGCGTTGCCTGTTTCCTAGAAGTTCTCTTAGCCCCTCCCCCCTTCAAATCATTAGATGTCCTGGCATAATGCAGTACCCCATGATGTACGATCGTCCAGAAGCTCTTCCCACAAACTATTATTTATTATGAAATGGTTCAAGTTGGTTTTTATAGATATCCTTATGTCTCATTTTTTGTTATGTCTCTTTGATGTGCACCAGATGAGAGCTCTTAAAAAAAAAGAATTTCCTTCCAAATATTATCAACTGTCATTCTTTTCAAGTGGTCAAACCAATTTACAAGTCTATTCACGTGGTCAAACCAACTTACACGTGTGGAAACCAACTAACTTTCCCGTCTATTCATGTGGTAAAATATACTAAGACATCTAAACACGCTATCTTAAACGTTTTGTTTGTTCAGGGCTATCTTGCTGTTTTCTAGCGACCGTTTTCTTAGTCTACCTTTGGCCGTATGTCCAGATATTATTTTGTTATGCTCTTATTGGTACCTAGTTTTTATTCATTCTCAAAGGTGATCGAAACATTTTACGTGTTATCATTCGATATGCTCAATACTTGATATTATACTGACTCTTTTTCTTCATTTCTTATTTTTTAGTTTTATCTATTTTATCTATCTAGTTTAGTAATCATTGCAGCTTTCCTCAGACACTTCATTTCACATGTAACGATTTTCCTCTGCTGCGAGACTGTTATGGACCATGTTTATCATTGGTAGCAGAGTGTTGGTATAAGAATTGTAGATATGATCTGTCTTTTGATTTCCATCTTGATCTTTGGGAGAAGAAATAATAATAATCACCATCATCAGGTGCCATGCCAGCTGGAGTAGGCGCTCTTGGCTCTCAACAGCACTGTTTCCAGTATTATGTATCAAGATCGTTGTTGTTTCCCTGCCGTGCCAAGTTGTCAAATTGTATCATATTTTCTCACGTTGTTGCCCTCAGTCTCTGTTACCGTCAATCTTGCCTGTTGGTAACTATGATCTCCAAAACTCCCTGTCTCAATAAGTGGCAACAAAAATGAAGATTGTTTTTTTCATATATTATTAAGATCGTTACGCAAATGACTCAACACCTCCATATTAGTTTTTCTTACAGTCCATGGTATTCTGATTATTCTTCTGTAGAACCACATCTCTGTTGTCTCTAATTTCCCACTTTCCAGTTTATTTATTGTCCAAGACCCGCACCCATATGTTAGTATAGGGGTTATATAGCACTACAGAGCTCCCTTTCTCACCTCTATTGACAATGTCATATTACACAATATATTTTTCATATTTCTGAATGTTGTTTTTGCGTGCCCTATTCTGATTTTTATTTCTTTTGAACTTCTTCTAGATCTGCTGTAATAGTTGTACCTCAATATTTTTTTTTTTAAATACTATATCATTTACTTTGATCTTGCAAGATGTGGTAATGATAATAACTGTTGATAATAAGCAATTAGATATCAATAATGTATCAAATGGATCTATTCTTAAATTACATAAAGGTTAGGGTCTAGAGGGGGGTCTGAAAATGTTGACAAGAAAGAGGGGGTACTTTACAAAATTTGACGTCAACAATAATTGTTTCTGTACACCAATTAAATTGTGTAAAAATCTTACAAAAACAGGTTGTTTTCTATACTTGTGTTACAGTGCTAACAAATTGTGTACGTTTTATAACAAACTATTTATTTTGTTTGATGTGAGGGAGTGTACATTTTTTTTATTGTTATAATTAAACAGGGCATAGGGGTGGGGGGTGGGGGGGGAGGTTCCAGAATTGTGGGAATTTATTGACCGACTTAGTGAGTTATTGACAGGCTTAGTGGACTATTGACAGGATTATTGGGTTATTGACAGGATTAGTGAATTATTCGCCCGTGTATTGCCGGGGCCCGAAAGAAAAGCAAAGAATAGCAACACTGTTTACCTTCCACGCATGTCGTAAAAGGCGATTAAGGAGGTTATGGTATGGAGTTGGCTGTCCCATCCCATATAGGGTCAGTGACCCAGAGCCATGCTGAAGTCGGATGTGTCAGACCGAAAGGCGTAGATATCGCAACAACGCTGTAAACCGTGACACAGCGCATTCCGTTCTCCGGACTACATCCTGCTAATCTGCAGAAGTTTTTAGAACGTACACAGAAGAAGAAGAATTGAACTATTGACCCCGCCGAAGACGGATGTGTCGGGCCATTGGCGCAAATAAAACGGCGACACAACGCATTTCCATTTTCTGGACTACATCCTGCTGGAAATCTAGCAGGACCATGATCCAGCTAGATCCAGTTGGAGTTTGAGAATGAACGCAGAAGAAGAAGAAGAACTATTGACAGGCTTAGAGGATTATTGACAGAATTAGTGCGTTATTGACCGGCTTAGAGGATTATTGACAGGATTAGTGGGTTATTGACAGGCTTAGAGGATTATTGACAGGTTAGAGGATTATTGACAAGCTTATTGGGTCAATGACAGGCTTACAGGAGTATTTTTGACAGGCGTAAAGGATTATTGATGATTAGTGGGTTATTGACAGGGTTAGAGGATTATTGATATGATTAGTGACTTATTGACAGACTTAGATCATTATTGACAGGATTAGTGGGTTATTGACTAACTTAGTGATTTATTGACATGATGGAGTAAGTTATTGACAGGATGGAGTGGGTTATTAACAGACTTGGTCGATTATTGACTGTCTTAGTGAATTATTGACAAGCATAGTGGGTTATTGAATGGCTAAGTGGGTTATTGACAGGCTTAGTGGGTTAGTGACAGGCTTAGTGGGTTATTGAAAGGAATGAGTGTGTTATTGACAGCATGAAGTGGAGTATTGACAGGATGGAGTGGATTATTGACAGGTTGGAGTGGGTTATTGATAGGATGGAGTGGGTAATTGACAGGCTTAGTGGGTTATTGAAAGATGAAGTGGGTTATTGGCAGGCTTAGTAGGTTATTTACAGGCGTAGTGGGTTATTGATATGATGGGGTGGGTTTTTGACAGGCGTAGTGGGTTATTGCCAGGGTGGAGTGGATTATTGACAGTCTTAGTGGGTTATTGACAGGCGTATTGGTTTTTTGACAGACTTAGTGGGTTATTGACATGCTTAGTGGGTTATTGACAGGCGTAGTGGGTTATTGACAGGATGGGGGTGGGGTATTGACAGGATGATGTGGGTTATTCACAGGTTGGTGTGGGTTATTGCCAGGATAGAGTGCGTTATTGACAGGATAGAGTGGGTTATTGATTAGATGGAGTACTTTTTTAACAAGATTGAGTGGTTTATTGACAGGATAACTGGGTAATACAGGATGGAATGGGTTATTGACAGGATGGAGTAGGTTACTGACAAGATGATGTGGGTTATTGACAGGTTGGTGTGGGTTATTGCCAGGATAGAGTGCGTTATTGACAGGATGGAGTAAGTTATTAACATGATGGAGTGGGTTATTGACAGGATGGAGTGGGATATTGACAGGCTTAATGGGTTATTGACAGGTTGGAATGGGTTATTGATAAGATGGAGTGAGGTTATTGACAGGATGGAGTGGGTTATTGACAGGCTTAGTGGGGGTATTTACAGGATAGAATGGGTTATTGGCAGGATGGAGTGTGTTATTAACAAGTTTAGTAGGTTATTGACAGGATGGAGTGTGTTATTGGCAGTCTTATTGGGTTAATGATAGGATGGAGTGGTTTATTGATAGGAAGGAGTGTGTTATTGACATGGTTAGTGGGTTATTGACAGGGTGGAGTGGGTTATTATCAGGCTTAGTGGGTTATTGACAGGATGGAGTGTGTTATTGATAGGATGGAGTGTGCTAATGGCAGGATTGAGTGTGTTATTGACAGGATGGAATGGGTTATTGACAGTATGTAGTGGTTTATTAACAAGATGGAGTGGGTTATTGACAGGATGGAGTGTGGTATTGACAGGATGGAGTGTGTTATTTACAGGCTTAGTGTGTTTCTGGCACGATGGAGTGGGTTATTGACAGGATTGATTGTCTTATTGACATTCTTGTGTTATTGACAGACTTAGTGGATTATTGACAGGATGGAGTGGGTTAGTGACAGGATGTAGTGTATAATTAAATGGCTTAGTGTGTTAGTGGGATATTGACAGGATGGAGTGGGTTTTTGGCATGCTTAGTGGGTTATTGACAGACGTAGTGGTTATTAACAGGATGGAGTGGGTTATTGACAGGATCGAGTGTTTTATTGACAGAATGTAGTGGATTATTGACATGATGGAGTGTGATATTGACAGCCTTATTTGGTTATTGACTGGCTTAGTTGGTTATTGACAGGCTTAGTGGGTTATTCACAGTCTTAGTGGGTTATTGACAGGTTTAGTGGATTATTGACGAAATGGTTTGGAGAAAATTTTATCTAAAAATCTGTTAATGTAATTTACGGACAGCCAAATGCTGAATAGTTAATTAGTTGATTGCTGCCGAGAACTCTGCAATTCTGTTTCTTCTATATTAGCTGCAAGATGAAACAATTTCTTACCTCCAAGATAAAATATAGATCCCCATCCGTTGTCAAACCCATATCGACATAAAATACCAGAGATGGAAAACGTGAGTACAGTTCCCAATATTTGACCTGAGATAGATCAAGTAAAATGTGAACATTAACAAATGTTTTAGTCATAGTTTGAATGAGGTGTTTCATATATCATGCAATGTGCAGTTTTAGATGATTATACGAGCAATGATGAGACACAGAACGATTGAAGACGTATGAGATTTTCTTCTTCTTCTCAACCCAAAAGAATTGCCAGCCATTAGCTCTTACCTCCTCTTTGTAGTGGGAAAGTTCCTCCGATCTTTATATCATTCATACCTATGCGGCTTCAGCTATTAGCTTAGTGCAATGCCAGTGGAAGAAGATTCACTTAGACGGGGGGGGGGAGGTATAGACGTGTTTGTGGCTGAAGGTTCTATCAATTGAACTAGGTATCCAAGAGAATAATATGCAGTGTATTGAGACGTTAATATACTGCAACCGTCAGTATGCAAACATTTTGACATTTGCTGATGTACCAATGAAACTGCATACAGTTGTTTGCTTAAACGTCTGATGTTTGAAGAGACCCAATTGGGAAAGAAATTTTAGCAACATCTGTATATATCCTGCCATATGTGTCGTAAGATGCAGGTAAAAACAGTCGATATGAAGGTGGCATATAAATCCGATAGGTAGAGACACCATATTTATTGCATGTGAAAAGGACAAAGTCCCACTCTGTGGCGAAGCTGTACAGAGCACATCTGTGACGACCAAGGTACCGAGTTCGATCCCTGCCACAGGCAGTTATACCATTCAGAAGCAATGGCAAATTACTGAAGGTATTTATATTACCTAGAAAATCACAAGTCAACAAATGTTGGGTTGAAAGCTAAGTCCTGTAAAGGATATGCTACCAATTATTTGTTTAAAAACGCAATTTCTTGTAAACTGTTATCTGTATTTTTTGCATATCCGTCCCCTAATAGTATGATAGTCTGTGCGTACATTGTACAGCTGATCAATCCTGTATTTTACTCAAGTACAATGTGATACAGTTTTACAGTAGTAACACTTATTAAACGAGAAGATAAGAAAACATTAGGCAGGGGAGAACATGACACACATTTATAACGTATTAACAGTTGTTCCACATTTGGGTTGGGAGAAGAGATAGAAGAAGCAGAATATAGCATCTGTTCGCATTTCTCAGTGACAACTACTGTTTTGAAAACATTGCGAAAACATTGCATTTAGTGGGATTGTCATTTGATCAGATAACAATTTGATGAGATAACAATTTAATGTGATAACAATTTCATGGGATAACAATTTGATAGGATAACAATTTGATGGACTAACAATTTGATGTGATAACAATTGGAAGCGAGTTCACTAACAACTAGGCTGTCAAACTCCGAATTATTACTACAAAAACACATAACATAATCAATTGGATCGCCCATCCTATCAGACATTGTAGGGTGGATTCGGCAATCACTCCATTTTCGTACCTCTTCTCAGGTTGTTCAATAGAAATCTTCAAGGGACACCAACCACTTGTCCCAACATTCTATACAATGTCCTTGTTTTTAAAAAAAAATATTGTTATATAAAATATTAAACATATTCGAAGTTATTTCTTATTTATTTAATGAATAACACAAAAATCAAACACAAGAATTGAAAAAATTCAAAACCGCAATGTTTTTTAAAACACACTACATCGGATAATAAGAAAACTTGAATATACGTTTGAGAAATTAAACACCCGGACGTTTTTTTTCATATTTTAAGAACCCGGTCGTAAGGAAAATTATCTTTCTTTTGATACCTTATATGACTTTCCATAGCTAATACTTTGTCTTCAGGAAGCTTGCGCCTGAATCATGATGCGGTCCAAAAAGTTAGCCTAAAATTAATTACGTAAAAACACCAGGTAGAATTACGTGCTGAAAGAGTTAAGACCTATCATTGAGGCATTGAACGTGCAAAAGATTTCGACAAGCGGTATCTATACCTTATGAGAAAGTCATGTCACGACGTGTTGATATTATACGTGTTAGACCGTCAGCAGTAAATATCGCAGCCAAACTATAAGCCATGCACAACGCATTCCATTCTCGGACAAGATCCTGCTCTCATCTAGAGTATGACAACGAGGACAATAAAATCTAACAGTCTTTTGTCATTTTACATTCTTTGCTTAACGAAATCCCATTTATAAAAGCTTTATAAAACAACTGTTATGTATGTGATATATATAATAACTGTAGACCTACTCTATACACAGATTTAACCAATTATAAAAAGTAATTCCAACCTGCAAAGCTTATCGCTCCCATTTTACTTCGTTCAAACGGTGGTGCCCATTGTCCAAGTAGGGTGTGTACACATGGGTAAGTCACGCCCTGTAATACAAAGAATAAAATTACTACACTAAATGTCTGCATAGACGCACTGTTAGAAAATACTGAGACAATAGTACGTTTCACTAGATTTACCCTCAAGTAAATTCAATTATCTGAGTAACGGTCTAATGCATTAATACATCTGTTGTGCATACCGTGTTATTTTTTTTTTATAAGACCCAACAAATATATACTTTACATTTGTGCAGCATGTCATCATCATCAGGTGTCATGCCGGCTGGCGTAGGCGGTCATGGCTCTCCACAGCTGTCTGTCCACAGTATTATGTATTCAGGTGGATGTTGTTTCCTTGCCGTGCCAGGCTGTCAAACAGTCTAATATTTTCTCATGTTGTCGCCCTCTGTCTCTGTTGTCTTCAATTTTGTCTGTTGTGACTATGTTCTCTAAACCTGCCTGTCTCATGAAGTGGCCAAAAAAAGAAGTTTATCTTTTTCTTATATTATTAAGGTCCGTTTCGCATTTGACTCAATTAAAACCTCTACTTTAGTCTTTCTGGTAGTCCATGGTATTCTCAACATTCTTCTGCAGAACCACATCAGTAGTCAATGGTGCATGTAACGTTCCTGGATAAGGGTGATAAGGGGTGATAAGGGTGATACGGATTTATATAGCTTAAAGAGCAAAATACTCCGGAAAAGGAGAGGTTGTGCCATGCCACGCCATGTTACATAACCGGATAATAAATAACTTATATAACAATATACTGGGTATGAAGAGGTCGTGTGAAGATCTGTTAATATAGTTTTTAAAAAAAAAACTGGTCGTGCACAGGTGGCACTATGTTACGTAACCGGATAATACATAACTCATATAACAATATACTGGGTATGAAGAGGTCGTGCGAAGTTCGCACTACGCGCAGTGATGTTACATAACCGGCTTTAATATAGCCCAAATAACAATAAACGAGGCATACAAAAGTCGGGTAAAGGTTGTTACGTGGAACTTATCCGGCTGATATATACCTCATATGAGAGTAATGAGCCGCGAGTGTGTCGAGTGTGCCGCATGTGCAACCCAATGTGTCAAATGTGCAACCGAATGTGCTGAGTGTGCCCACACATCCAATATGGTGGATATGTTAGGTCACTGAGACCGGCGGAAATGGCCGTCGGTTGTGTCTAGGCCCCCGCGATACGTGATCGCTGTGGATGAATGTGGTCAAATTGTGTATCTTATTATGCAAATGTGTGTGTGTGTGTGTGTGTGCGTGTGTGTGTGGTGGGGCTGGTACTTGGTAGTGTAATTCTTTCCTTAAGTTGTTATGCTGATACAAGGAGCTGGGCTCGTGATTAAAGAAAATTTCCACTGCGACTTCCAGCGAATGAGTTCTGCATAGCTCCCCTTCCCCCACTTGTGTCGGTTGGGATGAATTTGGTGAGTATTTACATGTTATGACCTTATTTGTTTAGTGGATATATTGTTTTTTTTCGCTGAAATTTATTTATAGCAATATCTTTTATATAAAACGAACCAATTTTAAACCACATGTGAAAGCACGCAAATTTTAGATCATAAAACGGCCTGATGCGCTATAATTACAATCGCGGGAACTAGCCAGAGCAGTGTAATTAACACATGGTCGTGACTGGAGTGTTGTGGAGCTGGTAATAAAAATACGGTATGGGTGCTGTAAGAACGGTTAAAGGCACGTGTATGTGAGTGATATTTTCCTTTAGTTGTTATGCTGATACAATGAGCTGGGTTCGTGATTAAGAAAATTTCCACGGCGAATTCCAGTGAATAAGGGTACCATAACCACACCTTCCGCTACTTGTGTCGGTGGTTGTGAGTTTGCTGGGTATTAACATTAACATGCATTTATTTGTTTAGTGGGTATGTTTGAGTTTTTCCACACACTTTTCCACAGGATTATCTCATTGGTTTGCAACTAGGAGGTTTCCTAAACAATAAATTACATGTCAAGATACTGCCCGACCATGACACTTTTAGTAGCAGAATAGCTTCCTAACCAGAAAAATCTACCAGAACATCAACGTGGTCCCCTGCTTACAGCCATTGACCGCTAAACAGACCCTTACGTTTAAGAGTACAAACAGACATGTCAAAGTCATTCCTGACCAAGCAACCGCGCAAGGGCACCTGCTGTACACCCATACAACCCTATTAACTTTAATATAAGCAAGAGTTGTCTGGTTCTATAAACATCCAACCCTTCATATGCCTCTGTCTGTATATAGTCCTTAAAACATGTTTAGTGTCCAAATGTGTGGACTTAGGTTCGTGATCAGACTACATTATAATTATCAATATCAATATACTGATAAAAATGGTATTTAAATTATACTTTTAAAGTTCAAACAGTATTTTACAAAACATTTCCGAATCTATGAAAGAACCTTATACGTTTTAACAAGAAATCAACCCGCAGTGTAAATAAATATTACATTCCTAAAATAAACCAGCAGCTAAAGCATGACTCCTTAATTAATGGCTTGACACCATGAACGCGTGTCAACCGATAATCATCAACCCTGAGTCCTTGACCACTGCGTAAAAGGTGATAGACCAACTCAGGCAAGAGGACAATAATCGGGGAGGAAAATTAGAAACAGAAATATGTATGAGTAACACTCATAAACGTGAACATATTGCATTCACAAAATGTCTTGAATTATTAAAAATGGAAGCAATTAGTCTTTTTGTTACATAATTAAATATTTTTTTTAAACCGGTATGTTAAATGCTTATAATACGGGCATATCAGCCCACCTGTTTGGGATTAAAACCTTTGTTATCTCCACAGTCTCTGACATGTTTATCATTCATTCATTCATTTTCACTTTGCGCTGAAGTTAGCACATAGGGCATAGATAGATCTCTCAAATTATGTCTGTTCAACGCTATTCTGTGCAGTTCTTGAATAGTATTAATATTGGTTGATTTACGTTATCTAAGTATTGTTTTTCCGAGTGTTTTTTGGTCTACCTCTTGCTCTTTTGCTTATAGGTATCCATTAAAGAGATTGGTGGTGTATTCTGTTGGTGTCTGACACATTAAATAAATGCACTTTTGAATATTTTTAAATCTGAATCTGCAACACGATTTAGCAATGTGTTATGAGCGTTCTCAAACTCCCCAGGTCTGCGTACATATATAGTTAAATATACCATGGTACAAGAAGGGAGAAATTTTACCAAATTAATACAATTTCTTTATTCCAGTACACACACACACACACACACACACACACATATACTGAGTATATATGTGTATATATATATATAGACACACACAAACACACACATATGCTTGCAGATCAAAGCTCTCTAGCGTGTTTTAAATCTTTAAGAAACAAACATTCGGCGTCTATACACATTCTCAAACTCCCACTTATCGAGTGAGTCCAAGATGTTAATAACCATGTTCCGAGGTTTCCACACAATTCGAGTTATTAATAAAGAATTTTTTTAAATATCAATTTAAAAAAAAAAGAACCACATTAGCCATAATATGAATAAGAGTTAGTGCTAATGTACTGGGTGTTCTGTAAACGCAATGAATCACCTGACATTCTTGGTCGTTGTTCAGGGAAGTAAGAGTCAGCAGTCAGCTTGTAGATATTTTCATATATCAGTAGCGTGTTTTAAATCTTAACGAAACAAATATTCTGCGTCTATACACATTCTCAAACTCCCACTTACGATCAAATGATTCCAAGATGTTAATAACCCTGTTCCGTGGTTGCCACGCAATTCGAGTTAATACTTTTACCCGACTTTTGTATGCCACGTTTATTGTTATTTGGGCTATATTAAATCCGGTTATGTAAATCACGGTGCATGGTGCAAACTTCGCACGACCTCTTCGTACCAAGTATATTGTTATATGAGTTATGTATTATCCAGTTATGTATCATGGTGTGCCATAGCAGGACCTTCGCACGACTTCTCCAGACCGAGTATATTGGTATATGGGCTATTTAAAGCACACTCGACACATTCGGCACGACCTTTGCACGACCTTTCCTTATCACCCTTATCCGGAGTATGTTGCTCTTTGAGCTATATAAAACCGTATTACCCTTATCCGGTGGTCGTTACATGTACCAAATACCACTCACATTTCTGGTGCATCTAATTTCCCATTTTCCAGTTTATTTATTGTCCAAGAATCCCACCCATATGTTAGTATAGGAGTTATATATAACTGCAAAACTATCTATCTCACCTCTAATGAGAATGTCATATTAAACAGTATAGTTTAATTTTTCTGAATGTTGATTTTGCCTGTCCTATTCTGCATCTTATTCCTGTTGAACGTCTTTCATCTGCTGTAATAATGGTACCTATATATTTGAATTGGTGGACCTATTTTAATACAATATGCATATCATTGACTATGATCTTGCAAGGTGTGTTATTTTATTTCTGTTAAATAACCATTATTTCTGTTTTCTTGATATTTAGAAAGAGGCCTTTCTCTTTACTTTCTGTAACTACTGCATTAATTAAATTTTGAAGGTCTTCCTCACTTTATGCAATCAGAACAGTGTCATCCGCATATTTGAAATTATTTAGGTTATGTCCTCCCACTGATATTCCTGGGATATCTACTATTGCACTCAATATGTTCTCAGTGTATAAAGAGAACAGGTCCGATGAAAGAACTCATCCCTGTCTTACTTCTTGTTTTATTTGTTGAAAATGGCCAAATTGATTTCCTACTATTATTGCTGCTGTTTGTTGCCTGTTCTTGATTATTCTTAAATCCTTGCTGTAAATTTTCAAATTCTATAGCGTGTGTATAATTTCCCTATGTTTAACTTTATCAAATGCTATCGTGTAGTCTATAAAACAGAGGTACAAATCTGTTTTTACCACTATAGACCTCTCAAATAGTGTTCTCAATATATAAATAGAATTGTTGGTACCTTTGCCTTCTACATAGCCAAATTATGCAGCATGTAAAGATTTTTTTATAAAATCCTTTAAATCTGAAAAAAGTAAATATGAAATGAACATGTGAATTATATAGATCTGAAGTGAACATACAAATATATTCTTACCGCAGCAAGCCCCAGAATGAACCTGACAGCGTAAGCCAAATAGACATTTGTTCTAGCGCTGATTGGTGTAACAATGGCGCATATAGCGCTGATGAACATACAAACGCCCCATACACGTCTTCCTCCATACCTGGATGCCATCCAACCACCTAAAATATGGACACGATCACGTTTAAGTATTTTTAGAAACACAATGGAACTGATGAACATACAAGATGACTAACACCAGATCAAACATTCACGTCATCCAATTATAGGTCATTCAAACTAGTCAGACAGGCGACATTCATTTTGGCGCATGAGATTAATTCGTGATTTTCATTGGTAACTTTACGTATATTTGGTGTCGCTATCCAATGAAAAGTCGAATCAGTTACAATGAGTGACGATATTTGTAATTAGTTAGCAGGGCGTATATCTTGAATCAGATTTGGAATTCTTAAACATGTTAGATATGGGTCTCTAAGCTGGAGTTATGGACTGATACAACAAACATGAATCGTAAAATGGATATTATCCAGAACGTGGAGTATTTGTGACAATGGGTCCAGAACTTCTGTATAGTTCAATGTGAAACGGATAACGTCACTGTCTTCTTCCCAGGCATGAAAATATATTCATTGGATTTTTCTTACTATTGCTAAATTTAGTCCTCAAGGCCGAAAAAGCCATACATATATACATAGTAACTTAAGAACAAGCACATTGAAAGTCGTGACTAAATTACATCCTTTTTAAGAGTTTGCAGTGATTGAATTCTTAAAACCTGTTGACTCAACTTGAGAAGTGACTAGTTGACAACTAAACAGATCTGGTTCTTCTTCTTCTTCTGCGTTCGTTCTCATGTAAACACAACGAATATATCGTGAGATCTCCGCCGGGGAGCGTGAAGTACGTTGTGCTGCAAGTTCCAAAGTAGAACTGTGTTATTTGCACCTCGGTTGGCCACAATGTGGTCTGGACGTCCGAGGTCAAGCACATCCGTTTTCATCATGTCTTTGATTCGGGTGGGCTTCCCTAGTCAGTGACAGCCTGTCTAGTGTGTAGTGACTGTTCGCCGAGACAATTGTCGTTCACATCTATCTCGCACGAGGTGTTCCACCCTCTATGAATTTACCTCTTTTAATTGGACGAACTGTGCCTGTGCCCATCGGGTACTAAACCGTTTCTCATCCGTGAGCCTGGTTCCGTATAAGGAAGAACTCAACAGAAGAGTTGGACCTGGCTCTTTCGCCTTCTTAGTCGAGGAGTCGTTCACCGATATCGTGAACTCCTCGCCAAAGTTCGAGCCTCACACCACGCGTTTGAGAGCAAGACGTTCTCGAGCTAAGCGACCGTGTCCCATTAGCACCTGAGACAACAGGTACTGAACCCTTTTTATCTGCAAGTGTATTTCCGGTACAGGAAAGCCTGACAGTAGAGTTTAGCCAGGGCTAAAATCGTTGTCCCTTTTGTGTCTGAGCACATCGGGTACGGAACCATTTCTCTTCGAGAGCATGTTTTCGGTAAGGAAGACTCGACATTAGAGTTAGGACAGGTGTTCTTGATTTGCCGGATGCACATGTTTGATTCTGGGTCTCTGCCTATAAGGAGCACAAGTAACTAGATTCTAGTCTCGAGCTAACAGAGCTTGTAGTTTCCCTTTCCTTGGAACTTTTCTCTTTCTATGTGCAGTTTGCGCTGCCCTCTGTCGTTGTTCTGCCCTTTCATTGTACTCATTATGAAAACTATTTGTCTCTCTCTATGCATCTACCTTTTGTGCTTTTTTCATTGGCCGCCCCTCCAATGTTCGGACTGGACTGACTAGCGTCACTTGATGTCGACAGTGCACTGTATGTTATGGTGCCGTTGGTGTCGGAGATATTGTCTGTATAGTCTCTTTGCAGTAAAATATCTTTTCATCTGCTACCTCAACATTCTTGGACACGATCCCCAAATGATTAAGCCAGATTCAGCACAAGCTGCTGTATTTCTGTTTCCATGGTGCACCGCGAGGAGGTACATTTGGGATCCCTGGTTATCTGCCAACTGTGGGTCCGCCGAACGCAGTGCGTTCCCTTTGCACCCCAGCCGTCGTTTCAAGGCCAGATGTATCAACGTGGTTGCATATTTTTTTTCAAGGTTATCTTGATGTTTTCTTTCCACCGTTGTCTTGCTCTACCTTCGGCTTTGCGCCCGGATATTTGTTTGTTTTGGTATCTGGTCTGTGTACATTCTCATAAGGTGACACAACCATTTTACTTGGTGCCTTTCAATATGTTCAATACACGATATTATACCAATCATTTCCTCATTTCTTCATTTATTCTTTTGTATAGTTTTATAACCAATGCCGCTTTTCTCAGACACATCATTTCACATGCAACGATTTTTCTCTGCTGCGAGTCTGTTAAAGACCATGTATGACATTGGTAACGGAGTGTTGGTATAAAAATTGTAGATATTATCTGCCTTTTGATTTCCATCTTGATCTTTGGGTGAAGAAGTAATGTGTAATTGTGTAGATCATAAGTAGTCACCTGTGAAAAAAAAACATGAACATAGTTACTGCTTTTTTTGTCTGAAATACAAATTTACATTTGATTGACTAAGAAATTCATGCGAGCAACCATTTTATCTTTGTTAATTTAACTGGCACCTAATTTACAGAGATTGCTATAGTGCGTTTCAAAATGAATGGTCCTAAGCCTCATTTACTATTTCAGTAATCAATAATCCAATTGACGCGAATTTGTGCATGCGAGTTTATATTTTAGATAACACTGTGATTATATGTAATTGACAATCATGCTGGTGTTGCATTTTCTTGAAGTTGATTTCTTTAATGTTTGTCATAGTTCGATATATTATAAATGTGACACTATTGCAGATAAACCATAAACCCCTAAAACCACCATGTGGTTTTAGCACAACCGTGCACAACCCCCTAGCACAACCGTGAATTTCCCCCTAGCACAACCGTGAATTTCCCCATAAACAGAACCATGACGTTGCCCCCTAACACAACCATGCCTATGCCCCCTAACACAACCATACCTATGTCTCCTAACACAGCCATACCTATGCCCCCTAACACAACCATACCATTGTCCACTAATAGAACCTTGTCTTTACCTCCTAACACAACCATGGCTTTGACATAACAAAGTTTGTACATGATCTGGTGTCACCTCGATTATCAATAGATGTGAAACCGTGCATATTCTGAAAAGATATGGTTTGTCACGAGCTGTCATGCTGTCAAGGAATGTCACCATGAGCCACGATGCCTTGGACTGTCACACGGATAGCCACGTGTAGCTAAAGGGATCAATTTATCATCATAGTAACATTACTATTACTGCTTCTGTATTCTTGATTTCCTCAATAACCTTTTGTAACGTCTTATTTTGCTAGCATTCTCACTATCCTTCTTTAACATTTCATTTCGCTAACAGCCTGAATCTCATAACGTAGCATCACCCTTTCGAAGCAATCAATTCTCTTTTCATTCATTCATTTTTCCTTTTGCGCTGAAGTTATCGCATAGGGCAGAGGTCAGATCTCTCCAATTCTGTCTGTTCAAAGATATTCTGTGCAGTTATAGAATAGTATGAATATTGGTTGTTTTACTTTCTCTAAGTATTGTTCTTCTGAGTGTTTCTTTTGGTTTACCCCTTGCTCTTTTGCCTGTAGGTATCCATCCAAGAGAGTGGTGGTGTATTCTGTTGGTGCCTGCGCGTAGGACATGCCCGATGTAGGACCAACGCCGTTATCCCATAACATCTGTGATACAATTTTGATGTGTCTCTTCTCTGATTTTATCATTTGATTTGAATTCACTCCAATGGGTGTTAGTTATCCTACGTAGACATTTGAACTCGAAACTCAGTAATTTCTTTTCTGAAGATAAAGAGCTTTCCCAGCTCTCACATGCATATGATAGCACCGGAATAACGCAGGAATTAAATAAGCGCATTTTTGTGCGTGTGCTGATTGACCTTGACTTCCAGATATTAGACAGTCTGTTAAATGCACTTGAAGCTAGGGCAATGCGAGTTGTAATTTCTGTCATGACATCACCGTCGAGTGTTAATTTGCTTCCTAGATAGGAGAATGTGTGTACGTTTTCAAGTTGTTATCCATTTAAAGTAGTTTCGTTAGGTGAATTGGTGAAGTCCATAATTTTTATTTTGTGATGAATTGATTTGAAGACCTATTTGTCCTGCAATGAGATTTAATCTATCAGTTTTTGTTTGTGCATCTTGATGGTTTTCACTATCAATTCTCTTTACTGTTGCTTTATTAAGTACATATAATAAATAAACCAGATGTACAACTTCATATTTCCGTTTAATACAACATGACACATCGTTCAATATGTTAGCAACTTGACTGACATCATTAACTTACCTGGAATCTGTGTAAATATATATCCGTAAAAGTACATAGAAAGCAGTTTCGATCTAGTTAGTTTGTCCCAGTCGAACTCCGCTTCCTTGAAGGAATAGACACATGGTATTGTTAGAATTCTCACGATTCTGCAAGTCAGAAACCAATAATGAAATTAAACATTACAATTTTATAGACATATAAGATAGACATACAATATCGTTATATATACGATAGACATATAGACAAGATAGACTTATAAAATATACAAACACGATGGACATAAAAGGCATATACAAAAGAGAGGGAGATGTGTTCTACATCACGCCAATATAACGCGGTATTTCTTTCACATTGTCAATTGTGCTAATGTTTTCAAAGTTGTGTTAACATCATAGCCAGTATATAACATTACATTGTGTTGTTAAGAAAGTCTAGTTGAGGCTGTCAAATGGATATATCTGTGTGATGTGAAAAGAGAGATTATATATAATAATGTTGAAGTTTATTTGATGAACAAATTTATATGGTGTCAATAACACATTGTAATCGATCACTATTAACACGGCGGTTTTTTCTCTCATTGTCATGACTAATTTATCGATTTTTAATGCCGTCATATCACGCATGCGCAATCCGGTATAATTTAGGCATCCTGTCTTTTTTTATTCCCGCCATTTTCTTGAGTACGTGGGTCGCCATAACGTGGTAAGTAAATTGTATTTAAACCGTTCAATAATTTATGTGTGTATTCAGAAATTGTTATTTTATACTCATTAACATATCATATTATTATTTGGCTAATGTATGGAATGTGTGAGAATGAAATTATTGTTAATTAATATAATGTAACTAGCAATTTTTGTGTAATTCACTTCTGCCCGCAAGACGAGATGGATACACTTAAAAAATGTTGTATGTTTACATAATCACCACAGAAACTCTTATAGCTCACGTTTTTATAACATTAAAATGATATTAAACCTATAGTAATAATTTCTCTTGTTGATGATGATATGGAAATACATAATTCATTGTCTTTATTCTTGATCTCTGTTTCATTACAGCTTGCTTGTACATTCAAACATTGTTCAACAACCCTATATCAGGCCTCTTCAATCAAAAATTACATTTTTCATTCATTTTTCTTTCTTGTAAATATGAATTTTAATACTGAGTGTCATTTTAAAATGTGTTTATGATGTACATAGCCGAGAAGATTGACATATTTGTAGAAATGAAATATCAACAGACCTATACTATATTAAAAAACATGGACAGCTTGGTGTATTGAATATTCACTGTGTCACGAATATAACACAGTGTGACCTATTTACCTATTTATGTTTTTAATTGCGATAGCTTTTGGATATAATGTGATATGGGGGTAACTATCATATTATTTATATCAATTTTAATTTTGGAATAGGAGACCACATATGGACAAGAATATACGTAAGGAGCACATATAACTATTTCTACCTTGATATATATATATATATATATATATATATATTTATTGTGATATGACACACCCTTGCATATATGATAGAAACATATACGATAGACGCATACACGATATGCATATATACACTGACATTCCCTTTAAAGCTGTGCTTGCCGTTAATATATATATATATATATAATATATATATATATATATATATATATATATATATATATATATATATATATATATATGTACATATTACTACATTTAAATCTCAGAAAATGAAAAGAATTATAATTCTACGTAAATACAGTGAGTCATGTTTCCATCTCCTGTTGGTTTGAATCAAGTAGAATCAGAGTAATATCACATTAGCTGTCAAGTGAATCTGATATTTATTGCCAAGGAACGTGGGTGTCTGTTGCTAGTTGTGCGCACTGTAAAGTCACTTGTACAGATATCGCTAACTATTATTGTTGATGCTGTAATAGTCCTTGTTTTTAGTGGTCCGTTCTCAGTGACTTGAGTACACAGATTGAAAGTCTTGAAGAGATCACATCTTTGGAGGAAGTAGTTGGTCAAGTACGGAAAACCTGTTTATTTGTGTTGCAAAGCTATTATGTGAAGCTAGAACAGACCTGGTTAAATTCCCGTCACCTGTAAGAATTATTCCATTTATCCTCATGCTTCCTACTTGAACTTAGTTCATCTACTGACAGTGAGTTTTTAATATTAAATTAGAACATTGAGGGACATATTATGTTATGTATAAACTGGATCCACTAATATTTACTGGTTATGAGATGTGAAGTTTTTATTAGTTCTTTAAGAAAAGATTTGTGATTCTTCTTCGTCTTGATTCTTGATTATAAACTGGCCTCACAGCACGTGGGGCATTCTCATAAGTGCTCCGTCCTCTTTTTCAGCAGCCATTCGACTCGATGGTATTTCGAGTCCAGTGCTGCTGAAACAGACGTCGACATCAGGGCACAAATCCGGCCCTTGCGACATGTTTCTTGTTGTTCCGCCCACACAAGCCGTGCCCGTAACTAGTTCAAGCACAACGTCGGCCTTTCGGAACAACATGGTAACTGTTATCGAAGGTTACGACTACGGGATTGCATAGATGACGTGCCATGAAGCTTCTATAAGAAGACAACCTCAACATAAAGGTATGTCATCTTCTAAGGTTTTCTGTTGCATGGTTGATTTCTCTAGTGAGCCATTGGTGAGACCCACAGATTCTTGATTAGCACTCATCACCACCGTACTGTATCATTCTCATAATGTTCTGTTTGCCATGGCATCAGCCGTCTAATGGCGTATTAATTCTGGGATCCAACCAGTTATTTATGTGTAGTTTAGGCGGAATCACTGCTATTGTAACTATAATTTATCTGGGTATATGCATCTCTTTTAACCTATTATTGCAGCACCATCTTGTAGCTACGGAGCTACGTACTATGAGTGGCAATCTCCGCAGCTTCGTTGAGAGGAATAGAGCACAAATTCAGACACGGATAATTCAAACAAAGCGTGTAGACAACCAACTGTTTTAGTGACACCATACACGATATTATAGACATATATAAGGTCATGATATAACTTTAGAAAAAAGAGTCGGTTGTCAAGACACGTTCCCAGGATTTCAAATCAGTATTTAGAATAATTGCCAGAAAATGTAAGAAAGTCTTGCATACCAAGCTCTTCTCAACAATAGTTGTGTGTGCTGATCTGATGCAGCTTCACTTTACTTATCCGACTTTCCCGTGATTTTTTGTTGGCTGATCACACAAAGTATACACAAAACGACTGATAAGTATTTGTATAACGCAGGATGAATAATGATGTGTGATATCAGTACACAGGACTATTCTGCAGACGGTCATAGTTTCTTCTACAAGAGAATACCCGGCTATTTTTCTTTCTAACAA
Source organism: Meghimatium bilineatum (assembly GCA_034231615.1). Taxonomy (NCBI): domain Eukaryota; kingdom Metazoa; phylum Mollusca; class Gastropoda; order Stylommatophora; family Philomycidae; genus Meghimatium; species Meghimatium bilineatum. The sequence goes on from CM067300.1 coordinate 51,949,849, forward strand.
TCTTTTGTGTGTGTGTGTAATATCTATCATGACCGTATACGCATTAAGAAGACCGTGCATTGCAGCGTAACTTGTCAATATCTAGGTATCTGTGTCATTAGTCAACTCCAAGCCTGGCGACTGTATACATGTCAAGTGTTATTAATAAAATGTGAATGTTCATATTTGATACATACCCTATAGTTATTATTCTCTTCATGTGCATGCAAATATGACATAGTAGATGTGCACAGCACATATCACATAGTGCATAGCAAATAGTACATAGTACATAGCATATATCACATAAAACATATCACTTAGTACATAGCATATAGCAAAGTACAATTCTGTGTTTCTAATTTCCAAGAATTAACCAATAAGTTACATCAATGTATCTATCTCAAGTGACATATTCTTTCCAGAAAAAATGTCTTCATGGTGGATACTCTGAACGTCTCTCTGTCCCGGGCAAGCAGGCCTGCATTCGCCAGAGACATGTGCATACATTCTTCGATGTCGATGGCTCATCATCTTCTTGTCTTCCTTCTCTGGACTGGCACCGTGCCCTCTAAAATCTGCATCCGATACCATCATGACGCTTTAAGTGTCCAAAATACTATAGCTTCCTTCTTATAATGGTATTTAGAAATGACCCTTCATTTAGTTTCAGATATAACAACCAACATATCATAGGATGTCCGACGAAATGGAAGTACCGCAGCAACCAGACAAATAAGGGGTAAATATGTAGTATATAATAAAGGTTACTGAATATAGCCTAACTATCAATATAAATACGTATGTGGTTACGTCTGTTGGTCTCACCAATGGCCCACTAGACATACCACCCATGCAACAGAGAACCTTAGTGTATGACATGCCATTATATTGAGGTTATCTTATTAGAGAAGCTTCATGGCACGCCATCTATACAATTATGCTTTTATTTTGCTGAAATGTGTTTCATGTTTACCTGAATAAATATGCATGCACCCTCTGTGGTTGGGAGGGAGCCAGAGATGTACTGTGCAGCACTGGGAAGGAGGAAACTGACAGCACTGTTTTTTCCTATGGCTGAAACCCATCATAGAGGCACATTGACTCAGTACGTGACAATCCTTATGACTTGAACATTTGGTTGCATGCCTGGAGCAATAGAGAAGTTCGGCATAACCAGTAGTCAATTGGTAGCGAGGAATGAGTACAGTGAACCCTATCTTGGCTACGGTGGCTAGGAGCAGTGCATAGGTTTAAACCTACCTTCCTGGATGTGTGATAGTTATTATATGGCTCTGTCCCGGGGTGGGCTGAAAATCCACAAACTTCCCAGCAATATAATACCATTTAATGGCATTAGGTCAAAGGGCATGAGACAATGGATCGCTGGATCAGCAACCAAACAACCAACCAACCATCAACATAAATAAATCAGAAATAACAATAAAACAAGAACAAAGACAATTTTCAAAGTGTCGGTCCTATTAGGACCTTTGTCAAGAAACAAAAATCAATTAAGACAACACAACTATAAAAATACAAAAATGCAAAGACTTGGACAATGGTTTCCCTACAAAACCATTGCCAAAGTGGTCATTTTGTCGCGATTTTGAGATTAGGTGCACCATTAGGTTCATTCAAGTGTAGACAGAATTGGGTTTGGGAAAAATTAATGAAATTGTAATGCAGAGTATCAAGAATGAGGGGAAGGGGAGGGTAGGGAACAGGGAAATAAATAGGACAAGATTGAGAAATAAATTAGTAAACGGGGGGGGGGGGGGAGAGACTACAAATAGATACAGAGAACATACAAATGTGCAAGGAAGAATATCCTTAGATAGAATGTGGAATGGATTTACATGAAATATATATATATATACATCAACATACATATATATATACATACACACATATACAAATATATATACATATATATACACACACACACATATATATATATATGTATATATATATATATATATATATATATATATATTAGATCAAGTGGTTTGGCAACATTATAAGAATTCATCACGAAAAGTTGCCCGCACATGCAAATAACCAAATGAGATCCGGGTACACAACTAGAGGAAGACCACGGAAACGATGGATAGAAAACGTCAGGGTCATACTGTACAGACAAGGTCATAGCACAGCCGAGACCATACACATACCTCTGTCTTCAGAACGCAATATCGTGCTCCAATCACCCCTACGTTTAACGGAAAGAGTACAAACCACATGGGAAAAGACAATAGACAATATATATATATATATACAAATACACATATACACATATATAAAAATATACATACAAATGCAAGTATACTAGGAACAATTATATATTTAACAAAAAATATACATACACAAACAAGTATACTAGGAACACACACAATTATATATCTAACAAGATCAATACATAGATATGAGAGAGATACCCATAAAAAATTCGTAAGCATATAAATATATCCGAACAAAAATATGGGTTCATACAAGAATAGGTGTACATAATGACACAAAATACTCATCAACATAAATACTTATAAATGCATCCATATAAAACATTTTCTCACACAAAAACATTCACACACATATGGATATATATATATCCATTTCAATACACATTCGTGCACATTAAGATATTTACATTTATTGCTATAAAACAAGAATATGTACACACGCACACATGTGTGACCCAAAGTAACTGTATGGATACATAGAAACATGTAATATATATATATATATATATATATATATATATATATATATATATATATATATATATATATATATATATATAATATGTAGGTACCAATCTGTAAAACAATTACGTACATAAATAGATTGAGGAAAATAATTATACAATAGGGTATAATCATAAACAATAGACATATTGGAATACAATATAATCAACAGAAACAACAAAGATATATAATAGGTACACTGGAACCTAGTAAACATAAAAATAATTCCTGATGAGCGTGCAAAGAAAAAACAGTAACAAGAGTAAATGGAATAAAGGAGTAGATGTTATAAACGAGTAATATGGTAATGAGTATATGGTAAATTAAACAAAACGGTTATTAATGTTCATACCGTGTGGTTGTTAGACCCCTATAAGACAAATGAGTCGATTTTGCAAAGACTGACGTTATCAGTCACCGGAATAGCAACGTAACAGACCAGTTACAGAAACATCAGTGCTGCCATGATGTGACGAGCTGTTGAAATTAATGGCCACTGGAGAGTCACGATGAATCGTGATATCTCTTAAATGTTCAACAAATCTATCGGCCAATCGTCTACCTGTTTCACCAATATTCTTCATACCACAACGCTTACATATGATAGAGTATATTAAATTACGGGATAAACATGTGAAAGAATCTTGGATCTCGAAATTTGACTTACGGAACTGAAGCATGGAAGTTGGACTAATAAAAGAACAAGTCAAACAATTACGGGGAAAATGAACAGTTCCTAATTGACCTACAGAGGTGCGCAGTCTAGAATGAACCAAGAGATCACGAAGGTTTCTATCTATCCGAAAAGAGACAAGAGAGGAAATGCAGGACTAGAGATGCGATCTAATTGGAGAATATAGAAATGTCGTAATAGGATACGTAGTGCCAACATATTATGTGTGTGAAAAGTAATAGTCAGATCTAATTTGGTTATATGATTGTACGGGCAACCTTTCGTGAAGCATTCTCATAATATGGCCAAACCACTTGATCTGTTCTCTCTCTATGTAATCTGTGCAAAATATTATACATATTTTTCCCTAATATATTCATTTCACAATCTATCAAGCCTGGTGACCCCGGCAGCTTTCCTCAAGCATTTCATCTCACATGTCACTATCTTTTTGTAATGTGAAGATGAGACCAGGTTTGGCACTGGTAACATAATGTTGGTAGGAATATACTGTAGATCATTTCTCTCTTAACTTCCATCTCGATCTTGGGGTGAAGAAGCAGTGGTGACAGTTGGTATGTTACTGTATTTGTCTTTTTACATCTCGTCTCTATTTCTCTATCAAGGCTTCCATTTTCTGTAAAAATACTACCGAGATAGTACTGTTTATACTCGTTCCCATATACTGAAATGTATTTGCCCATTCTAGTTTTATATTGTCTATGCCAGGGGTCGGCAACCTATGGCACGCGTGCCACACTTGGCACGCCAAGAAATTTCAAATGGCACGCAGACTCTTCACGTTTCCTGTATAAAGTTGATTATAAATATATTAGAGGGGTTTCCTCACTCATTTTGATACTCGCCGAACGCCTGAACATTTCGAAAATTGTGTCAAACTCAGTGACAAAGTATGTTGTCGATATTAAGCAACTGGCCAAGACCATGCAAGGTCAAGGCTCCTATTAATTATAAAAAACATTTTTTTAAATCTTTCAAGAAACTCTATTTCTTTTAATGTGGTTTTCCACTTTACATATTATTGAATATTACTATATATATTAATTAATTAAAATATAAAAATTAAATATATGGTAAAAAAAAGAATATTGACCCCGACTTGTATAAAATGATATGTGATGTTGGCACTTGAATAATTTGAAACCTTAAGTTGGCACACAAAAATTATAAGCAAAAAGTTGCCGAACCATGGTCTATGTTGATTATATGTGTACTATTTGTTTTGTCAGTTATCATAATATGTGTTTTCTGTGCGTTTATGTATATAGTTTGGGCCTGCCTGTTTTTTGTTGTTGTTGTGATTAGCTGTTTCAGTATCTCAGATATGTGTTGCACGGAGGTTATCTGCATATCTTATTTCTGGAATCGGTATAAGCACCGACATTCAATGTGTGAAATTAATTTTCTTCCAGTTCTTCTCTCCCATTTCTAATTATATTATCTGCATAGATGTTAAAAATATAAGGGATAGAAGGGATAGAGTGTACCCCTGTCTCAGTCCAGATTGAGCAGCCAACCATTCAGATGTTTCTCCCTCTGCTCTTACTGTTACTTGTTGTTCCCACAAACCTGCAATGCTTCTTCTTATGAAGTGACTGTCAGGAAACAGTGTTGCTATTCTTTACTTCCCTTAAAATTCAGCAGCAGCACACTGGAGCACGTAAACATGGTGGATATTTGTATTTCTTTGTAGAAAATTATCAATACATGCAGCAAGTGATCTCACGAGAAGAACCCGGATCTGTATTTTTGGAAGAGTCTGTACAACCAATCACTAACGACATTCAAGGGTCTAAATTGTTGTTTAATAAAATTACTATCAGTTATACGGACTTCGTATCAGAATTTCAACTTGAGGCTTTCTCTCAGTTGACAGAGTAGAAATGAATACATTAAAAAATAAACATGTACCTTATAAGAAGCATCTGGAGATTCCATCTCATCAGTGTTGCCACAAACATTGATTGCTGTCATATTCTGTGATGTATAGTTATTGTATAGAGTTATATTCTGATGTCCTGAGTAACTGCGAACCATGCACATAATGGCAACCGACAAGTTCACTCTCAGGATGTACATAAACATTGTTCCCATAAAAACCAGACATGATAAGAGAGACCTCTGTGACATGAAGTAGGGAACTGAGGAAAAAGTGCATACACTTATTTTATACAAAGTCTTCTGTGTATGGAATAGGTAATTAGTCAGATTCTGTGTCAAGTGTCGTATCTTTCTGTCCCTTGTGGTGTAAATAAGTTCAGTCGGTGACATTCGGCCGTGCTACAATGACCAACGAATAAAACAACAGCAAACAAACAACAACCAACAACTATATATCAAATGCAATAATATCAACAATAACATACAACTGTAAGATGGTCTGAGGGCGGAGTTAGATGATGTACCAAATAAGCTAAAGTAACGCATACTCGATGGTAAAGTAGCATGCATCAAGTAAAGAGGAACAGGTAACACAATCCATGATGTCTCAGACAAAGGAGCATGTATAAAGTAGCTGTATAACAAAGCTGCATGTATAACAAAGCTGCATGTATAACGTATAAACCCGTGATAACGTAGGTTACGCCAAGCAGAGATCATCAGGTGTCATAATCCATAGTGAGGTAGCGTGTGCCAGGCAGAGAGTATCATGTTTAATAATCCGTAGGTGTACCAGCGGATAGATGCTGGTATCATAGCCAAGCTTTTAATGACAACATAATGTGGTAATGTGGGTAATTTATGGCCACAATTCGAGAATTTATACCAATCTTGAAACATCTGGTCTGGTTATGAAATAATAATATATCTATAAGATAGGGTTAAATACTGCTTCCAAACTAGGTTTTTAAATGTAAAGAACATTTTATTCGAAAATTAGATAATGTGTTAAAACAAACTAGAGTTAGACTGAATGGTTTTACATAGAACCAGGTGTAAAATAAGGCTGTACTATGTCACCATTTTGTTTTTTTTTATCTTGGCAATAGACTTGGACACACACAAAATAAAAGTGGACACTTAGAATATTCTTAGTGATCTGGGATTGTGCAGATGTCTTGACCGTAGAAATTCCAACTTCTGCTAAGGCATGCTCTGTCATCTTTCAGAACAAATCGGCCTTCAAGTCAATATTTCGAAGACTAAGATCATGAAATTTGCTAACAGTAATTTTAAAATCACGTTCAACGGAGATACAATTAAAACAGTCAATAACTTGTCCTAATTAGAAAGCAAAGTGACAAAATAAGTAGATATAACAAAGGATATTTCTAGCAGATTTGTGTTGGCATAAACCTCACTCCGTCACCTAATAAACATTTCTAAAGCAGAAACTAAGTAAATACACCGCAATTGTTCACACAGACTGTTCAACACCAGTGTAATATTATAAATGTATATTTAATTTTTTTTATTTTTTTTAAAATGTCACAGAACACTCTTAAATATTGGTTGGGAAGATTTAAGTCAAACAAGCAAGTACGAGAAGTCACTAAACTGCAATATGTTTCTAATGAATGAAAACAGTTCGCCACTACAAGCATTACATTTAGTATCAGATTGTAAATAACACAGGGAGACTAAGAGAGACTATTCTCAAATAAATAGAGTATGACTAAGGGACTCAATCACTTGCAAGAATTATACATAGTAGCACCACATCGATCGAATTGGAAAGCACTGTTTTCTGTTATAATCCATGCGCCGTATTCGGAGCTGAAGTAAAATAGATATACACAGTGCATTGTTTATTTATTACCATATCATGGGTTTCAGAGTCGCTATGTTTTGACTAATGCAATATTTATTACAGAAATAATAGCATAGGAATCTGAATCCATGAAAATTGTATCAATTTCTATGGTAACATTTCTAATGTGTATACCACTAAATAAGTAAATATATTATTATATATTATTATACACGTAAATTTAATTCAAAACTCTCTATTCGTCATATTGCCTAATAATATGGAAAGAGCCAGTCATGACGTCCACATTTAAGATGGCTGTATCCAGGACGCTGTCCAGCGCAGTTCCAACATAACCAAAAGAAAAAAAAAACTTGCCTTGGGACGGTTAAAGACGTCGTGTCTGGACAAATTATCGTTATATATCCAGAATGTGCAAACAAACAATAATTAAAAGGAAGACATAAAGTAACATGTGTGTTTTAGTAACCGTAGCAAAAACTTGTTAATCTTTTGTTAAAATGTCACAACAATTCACTTTTAATTTCAGTTTTATTTAATCTAAAAGTGCATACCTTTGACTGTTGTATCCATTGCCAAACAATGACGTAAAATCACGCAGTATTCAAGCAAATTTTCTTGTCTATTTGAACAAATTGTGAGGAAGTCAATCAGAAAATCAGATACTGCTCAAGAATGTACTTGAGTTCACAATAAATACAATTTCAGTCGAACATAAAGTGGTATATCCGCAGCATTTCATACACAAATTATACAAGCTTGTATAAGTATTACAATAACTAACTGAACGTTTATAATAATACGGGACTTAACGTGATCCCAAATTTTCATTGGCTTATATCCAAGCTGAATTTCTCGACAGCTGTATATCTCTTAATTTGAATTGTGTGAAGAAGTGTAAATCCGATTAAGTCCGTTAATGGCACATGATTGTGAAGCCTAGTGTAATGAATCATTTTATGTTGAATACTAAAGTAAAATATCGCTCATAGGAAACAATGATGAAGAGCTCTCAACTCATGGACACAATATGGAGACATGGACACAATATGGAGACATGGACACAATATGGAGACATGGACACAATTTGGAGACATGGACACAATATGGAGACATGCTCACTGCAGAATATAAACATGAACAAATGAGGTTTTACAAGAAAATTAAGAACATGAGAGACAGAGATGAGACACATGAACCAACATAAATAATAAAAGACAAAAAAGGCAATGCACTAAAAGAACCAAATCAAATAATGAAAAGATGGCAACAGTATTTCAAAGAACTACAGAACCTAAAGGAAGGAGAAGGATACACAACAATAAAAACTAGATCAGCTAACCTAGAATCAAATATAATAATATTGGAAATATAAAATGCAATAAACAAAATACAATAAACAAATCATTAGACTCGGATAACATACAATAAGAATATCATAGCAGCAGCAGAGAGCGGGAAAATATGGCTACACACACTTTTCAATGTAATATGTAAGAAAAAGAAAACACCAACAGACTAAAGAAACTCGACAGTCATTCCCATATGGAAAAAAGGGCACCAAGAGAGATATCAGATAATACATGATATCCTTACTAAACCACACAAGGACATTTTAACAAAATATTAGAACAACGTTTACGGCTATACATTCAACTAAAACATAAAGACACGCAAATGGGCTTATGTAAGAGTGAACAGCTGTACGGATGATATCTTTACAATTAGGCAACTAACAGAAATAGCCACAGAAAACAACAAAGAAGCATGCATCATATTCGTCGACCTAGAACACTCATTCGACAGAGTGGAACGATTACAACTATGGACACACTAGCTATATACTTAGTACCAGACCATGTTATCAATGGTTGGTTGGTTGGTTGGTTGCTGATCCAGCGGTCCATGGGCTCATGCCCTTTGACCCAATGCCATTGTGTGATATATGCATGTGTTTGTGAGTTGTTGTTTTGTTCCATATAATGTGTTCCATTTATCTGGCCCTGGAGGGAGAAGCATTTTCCTGATGTCATCCAGCGCTGGACATTCAAAAAGGTGGTGGTCAACAGTTTCATATGGATGAGTGCACAGCCGGCACCCTGGAGTGTGTTGTGGTTGTATTCTGTTCAGGTGATTGTTAAGCTGTACATGTTGTGTGCGCAGTCGGAATATGATACTCTGGTCTTTTCTTTCCAGGAGGTTGATATTGTCTTTAGGATTTGGGCTGGTCATATATTTATAGATTTCCCTCCCAGTGTTTCCCATGGCCCATCTGTTCATCCAATTTTCTTTGTTCACAGATTTCAGAATCATTTTAACTGTGTGCATTGCTGTTTCTGTATAAGGCTGTTCTTGTTGTGCTCCCCTCTTTGCTAGTCTGTCTGCCTTATCATTACCAGGTGTGTTTGAGTGGCCAGGAATCCACTGCATAACAATGTTGACATCATAAGATGTGAGCAGCTGGTTTGCATGGTGGTATATTTCAGCTAGCTCGGGTTTAGAATGTCCATCACATTCCAATGCTTGGAGCGCAGACATAGAGTCTGTAAAAATAACAATGTTTTGGACCTTTGATGGGAAGGCATCAAATATGGTCTTCAGGTGGTACAGGGAAATTTCTAGTGCTGTTATTTCAGCTTCATAGTTAGAACATATCTCCCCACAGGCATCAAACAACTCATCATATGTTTTGTCTGGATATTCTATATAGACACCATAACCTGCTTTGATGATGGCTTTGAAGGCAGACCCATCAGTATATACATGAATCCATTGTTCTGGGTAGGTGTCTATTGTTTTCTGTGTTGCTTTCATAAGACTTACTGGGTCGGAACGTTTCGTTGCATTATCTCTTAACTGTGTTTTTTATTTCTGGCAATTTAATAATTTGTTTTATTCTGTGGTTTGGTTTCCAGTTTTCTACAAGTTGTTTATTTTGGTGGTCTTTGTTCATTCTTTTGCTTCTTTCATAAGTCTCCATTGCAGCCATATCTCTCCGCATCTCAAGGGGTTCTATATTCGTATGTATTTCACATGCAGCCGTCGGTGTAGATCTCATTGCTCCACTAATAAGACGTAACTGACAGTCAGTATACTGTATACGTTTTGTAATTAAACTAACTCTCTACGGTTGTTTTTTTTTAAGTTTTAAAAATTCACTTACGTCAGTGCAACAGTTTGAATTTACAAAATTTGTGTGTGAACTGTGAAGTTAAGTCATGGATTGTTGCAAATCAGATACAGATACTTGGATCTATATATGCGTTATAATTAATCGAAATTAATCGATTAATCTATTACATTTTTTCCGATTAATCGAACAAGAAAATTATAATCAGTACCAGCCCTAATATACATATATATATATGCATATGCCATATATGAACGGCAAGCACAACTTTATTAGAATGCCAGTGTATATTTCTATATTATACATCTATGATATATATATATATATATATAATTTGCAGTGGTATACCATGAATGTTTAGATTGGGGTCGCAGAATCACAGTTTTTAGTATTTATTATCTCCCCTCCTCCTTTTTTTCCCTCTACCAGAAATACGTAGATGCTATATAAAACATTATGGGTTTTTTTTAAAAAGCATAACTTATATTATAACATTTATTACTTTACGGAAAGACGTGGATAAATCATGTGTCCACAGCCAAACATGTTAATTTTTATGTGTAAAATCAAACATATTTCGTGACTCGGAAATTAAAAAGTTGCAACTTCTGTTGCTGATCAATAGCTCTGTGCGTAAGGCACCAAGAACCTCCCCCACACACCATCCCAGAGTCATCCGTGCAAAATGATGATTCATCATAGAACATGACAGTGGTACTACAAGATGCAGAGGAAGACCGAGAAGAAGGTGGATTGAAGGAGTTACCAACATTCTGACGCGGCACAGTATTGTTGTTCGTCCATAACAAGTGATGATCACCATTTGTTACATCCAATTTTTTTAATCAATTACAATTATGTTCTTGATTATGAGTTCGTAGATGTCTAATGAGCCCTATTCGAGCTGTAAATGTCCTTGGACAGTTCGGAAATAGAATGACCACTGTACTGGATTTTGATATATCCGTGACTTCCTCGCTGCTCTCCGCTGTTGAGCTGCTGCATTTCTCCTCTTTTCACAAGATAGCTCTGTTTATCGTCTCTGTCAATATGTCTCAATATAGTGCATCGCTCTTTTTGATTGTAGAGCGCAATGTAGATCTATTTTCTGCAAGTTTTCCCATGTGTTTTGGTCCATTTCATACTACTAATAATAATCTAGTAAGATATGAATATCAGTAATCTGATAATATTACTGCATACTAAGCGACCGAACGTGCAGAGGACCGAAAACCGATCGTTCTTAAATCCTTCAAAGCATCACAGCATAAGCAGAGAAAAGACACTAGATAGATATACATAACTTTCTTTTTGATTTATTCATGCCTTTCATTTCTTGCAATACCCTGCTTCACTCCCGGGTCCTGCGATCTAGCCACAGAGACAGAAGAAGAAATATATGATATATCTTCCAACTTGTCCAACTCCATGATTGCATTCAAAATATTAGCAGGACCCATTGAACTGCCACTAGTCACTGTGCCAAGCTGGCAGGTGTGTCTGCTCTTTCATGTTCCTCAACACCAGTGTGTCCAGGTACACAAATTAAGGTCATTTATAAAGCAGAAACTTTGTCATCGACTCACATGTTGAAGACGTAGTAAGCTCGACTGAATCTTTCGAAGTGTACCACATTCTAAATTAACACAGAAAAATATGTATTTTTAAAAAAGCAGAACACAATTGTTTATAGAACTGTTTACTAAGAAATATGTTGTTTATAGGACACATTTATAAGATCAACAGTTAACTACCGTTGTATCTTGGTGTATCGTATTATTATTATTATTATTATTATTATTACTATTGTTAAATACACGTACAAGTCTCGACACATTTAACTGTTGAATATAAATGAAATAAATTTCATATCTATATTTTCTGCAATCAGTGAGACAGTTACGCTTGTGACTACTGGCTTGTGAAACTAGAATGAAATCGACTGTAAGTGTCACGACTCAGGGACAAACATTTCATGTGATATCTGTGATATGCATCTTTTCTTAGAAAACACGGCTCGCTTTCTGTGTCGGCTTTAGAAATAATTCATATAAGATGTTATACACGCCAGAATTATTTTCCAGTAGACATGTCATTTCTGCTGTCACTATTTTTCTTTTGTCTTGTGCTGTCATTGTCCAGGTTTGGCACTGGTAGCATAGTGATGGAATAATAATACTCTTGCATAATGCAACTTCTAATGTCTCTGTTTGCATTTTTGTTCTTGAAAATACGTGTCATCTGTCCTAGGATCTGGTATGTTTTGTTGCTACTATTTTGTTTCTCTTTTCTGGTTTTCCCTTCCCTCGATATAATGCTTCCTAAGTAAGTCAACTCATTTACCTGTTTACGGTGTTTATTATCGATTGAGGTAGTGATATTTCTTTCTTTCTTTGCTATTGCCATTATTTCGTTCTTTTCAATATTGATCTTTATGTTGAATTTTTGACATGTTGTGTGGAGTCTGTTCATATGTTCTTGCAATTGTTTTTTCTGCTGTTTTATTCTTTTTTTCGTTTTACTGACAATAATAGTCGTCAGTGAGTATTCCATTGGCCAAATTTTAATACCTGATACAAAATAAAAACATAAACTTCCTAAATATACGATGACAGCATGACTCTCATTATCACTAGATGATTCGAATTTCTATTGTCAGACTTCTATTATCTATCTTTGTCACCTGATGTTTCGGTTTTATATTGTAAGACACGTATCTCTCATTGTCACCTGATGTTTCGGTTTTGCATTGTGAGATACGTATCTCTCATTGTCAGCTGATGTTTCGGTTTTATATTGTGAGACACGTATCTCTAATTGTCATCATATGCTCCTTTCTTGTTTTGTGAAATAATTATTCTCACATTGTCACCAGGTTTCTGTCTTTTATTGCGAGATAAATATTTATCTATGGTATTGTTTAATGATGATATAGGCATGCCTTCTAGTTATGACAGTATTTTGCTGAGTATGATAGCAAATATGTAGCAACAACCAGAGTTTTCATAAATATAACCTCTTTATTTCTTCATCAGAATGTCAAAGATTCAACATCTAGTTTACAACATCCAGGGTTAAGATATAAGGAATTCTTTGCAAAAGTTATCAGGTTTTCCTAGAGACTTAATCCGTCTCTCAACTGGGAGCGTTTCAAGATCTACTAAAACTTCCTAACTACAACTTTCAAGCTAAACTTCGCTAACTACAGCTTCTAACTATACTTCCTAGCTCCATGTCAACTGGAGTCCCGAACCTAGTCCTTTGTCCTAGTCTCTGGACGAAGTCTTTTCTAGTTCAACCCTCAAAATGCAAAGTTGTCCAATATTTGAAAAAATCTTCTGACCAATCAAAATGTTTTCCTATGACATTCTCACATCCGTTTTAAAGTTCCACCCTCTTCGTCATTTAATTAAATACTGAAAGTTACAAACATGGAAGTATTTCTCCCCGGTCATTTTTCAGTATGGTTTCGTTCAATCCAAACGACATTACGTCTGCAACTCTTTTGTTCAAGCTATTGGTATCTATCGTTTCTCACCAGCGGTGACAGACACGTCTCTATACTTAACCACTTTGTTTCTCGATAAATAGTCAAGGTGAAGGATACCTTTTAGATAGATGCCAATAGCTGGGCGAATGAGTTTCTGTGGAATGGCGGAGAAGAATAATGCCCATTGGCAGGCCCGTGCTACTTCGTCCGACTTGTTGACTTATATCGTCTACTTTGCTAGCTTCATGGAGACCCTCATTCTTAAATATGGTTTAATGTGCCCGAAGGCAGGTTTGTAAAAATAGTGTTACTACATTGTGCTCGTTCATTTTGTTCTGTTAAATATTGTGTCAGAATGAATTTTAACTAAACAATCGACACACTGTTCTATTATTCCTGCCTGCCATGCCTCACTCTATCACATAACGTTGTCACCAAATGTTTAAATTATTGTGAGATACGTATCTCTCACTGTCACCAGATGTATGGATCGTGTAATGAGAGATAATTATATCTCATTGTCACTAGAAGTTTCGGTCTTGTATTGTGAAATTGTTTTGATGTCTTTAACCAGGATTTATCATTGCCACCAGATGTGTCGGTCTTGCACTGTGATATTTTGTCGATGTCTTTAACCGGGATCTATCCTTGTCAGCAGATGTTTCGGTTCTGTATTGTCAGTATTTGTCAATGTCTTTAACCGGAATCTATCATTGTCATCAGAGGTTTCAATTTTTGTTAAACAAGTATCTCTTACTGTGTCCAGATGTTTCGGTCATGTAATGAGATAATATCTCTCACTGTGTCCAGATGTTTCGGTCATGTATTGTGAGATAATATCTCTCACTGTGTCCAGATGTTTCGGTCATGTATTGTGAGATAATATATCTCACTGTGTCCAGATGTTTCGGTTATGTAATGAGATAATATCTCTCACTGTGTCCAAATGTTTCGGTCATGTAATGAGATAATATCTCTCACTGTGTCCAGATGTTTCGGTCATGTAATGAGATACTATCTCTCACTGTGTCCAGAGGTTTCGGTCATGTAATGAGATAATATATCTCACTGTGTTCAGATGTTTCGGTCATGTAATGAGATACTATATCTCACTGTGTCCAAATGTTTCGGTCATGTTATGAGATAATATATCTCACTGTGTTCAGATGTTTCGGTCATGTAATGAGATACTATATCTCACTGTGTCCAAATGTTTCGGTCATGTTATGAGATAATATCTCTCACTGTCACCAGATGTTTCGGTCTTGTAATATGAGATATTTACTCTATTACAGATACACTAATTGTTCCAAAACATCTATAGAAAATGCGCGAAGACCATCATTCGTATTGGCTGATATATAAATGTCACTATACACACACATGACAAAATTAGAAATCATATGATAGCTGTGTGGATGAAACAAATCAAAGGGAATGTAAGTATGTATATATAAGAACATTGATGGAATGTGCAATAACAGTAAAAAAGAACATACATTTGTTCTTCCTAGATTAAATCAATGAATCAAATCTTATGCCGAGTGACATAGGTGATCATGCTTCTCCACAATTCCCTGTTTCTTGCGTTCTTAAGTTCAGTTGCTGATTTCCTTTTGTGTTACAGTGACAAACTATCCATACATTGCTCTCTTCCCATGTCTTTTCTTCCCTTGATCTTTCCGGCGGTTACTAAATGTTCAAGTTTTACTTTTCTCATTACATGCCTTAAATAGCTTCTTAGATTAAGGTACTATCAAAATTAAAGAATTTAGTTTTCTTGTAATTGAACATGTATTTTAGTTTAATAAAAACAACATTAAAATTGATAGATTGATAGGAGTGAACAAATATTAGAAGATATGTGTACTACAATTAAACTGCTGTTATGGAGATAAATTGTGCCGTCAATATATAGTGTACAGTTGTTAGGTTAATGAGTACATTCGTAATAGGATATGCTACCAATTGTTTTTTATGAGTGGAAGGCAGTTAGATAGATTTGAATACTTAGGAGCAAACATCAACTGTGCAGCAGACTGCATGGCAGAAATAAGGAAGAGATTGGCAATGGCATATTATAAAATAACATGGTTGGAAAACATATGGAAAAACAACAAAATAGAAACAAAATTGCTAATTGTACGAAGACACAACTGTTTAGAAAGACACATAATGAAGGGAAGTGTACATGAGAAGAGGAGAAAAGGCAGGTCAAGAAGACGATGGACTGACGACATTAAAGATAACATAAATACATCGCTAGAAAATGCAAACCGCATCGCTCAAGACAGAGAGAGGTTTAGAGAGTTCATGGGAAGACAACGTTTTGGAAGGAATATGTCACATGACACAGACAGTTGGAAAACTTCAAAAAATACGTACATAGATGCATCCAATAAGGATGTGTAATGTTAGTAGATCTTGGTTTCTTGTATGGAGAAGATATCGAAAACATGTCAAAAGTAACAGCTGGACAATTTTAATAATCTGAGATATGATGATGATATAGCATTGCTTACAAGGAGATGACCAGAACTACAAGCCAATGTTTGACATGGTCGTATAGAAAAGTGTACACAAAGGCCTCAGTCTAAACAGGAACTTCAAGACTTGTTAGACATGACAGTGTACACGAAAGTGTACACGATGTCCGACTTCAGCAGTGTCTAAACAAGCAGAAAATAGAAGTACTGAATGCTTAATAGGGCCAATCAATCGAGTGTGATGTCCAGTGGCGTAGACGATCATATCTCTTCACAACTCTCTGTCTACTGTGTTGTTAGGTTTGTGGTGTTGTCAATGGTGAGGCGTGCCTTTTAATGTCGGTAAATATGTTGTTTGCCCATCACAAGTGATAATGAACATTTGTTACATCCACTTTTGAAAATTCAATTAGAGTTATGTCCTTGATTATGAGTTCGTAGATGGCTGATAAGACCTATTCAAGCTGTAAATATGACCTTGGGCAGTTCGGGCATGGAATGAGCACTGTAAACGGATCTTAGTCTATCCGTGACTTTCCAGCTACTCTTCGCTGTTGAGCTGCTGCATTTCTCCTCTTTTCACAAGATGATGCGCTCTTTTTGATTATAGAACGACATGTAGATATATTTTGTGCACGTTATTCCCTTTTATCTTGGTCTATTCAGAGGATGTCAGTGAGATCTTCAATGAGTCCGTGTAGCGCTTCTTTTGGCGACCTTGAGATCGTGTACCCTTATCCAGCTCACCATTGAGAAGTATCTTTGACAGACGATGGTCTGTAAACATAAATAGTAGAACAACCACCACTGTAGAATTTATCCACGGACATATATATATATAAGCATGTAGACGTCTTCTCTTATATTCTTCTCATATTCTATATAATCCCCACACACACAAAAGAAATCCATCTCTAACCGGAGTCGTTTCCCGGACCTTTCAGTTCCCAGATTGCCGAAGTAATGCTCACAATGATTGTATTCTTACATTCATTTTTATGCTTACATTGCGCATATGCTTACATTGCGTATATGCTTACATTGCGTATATGCTTACATTGCATATATGCTTACATTGCGTATATGCTTACATTGCGTATATGCTTACATTGCGTGTATGCTTACATTGCGTGTATGCTTACATTGCGTGTATGCTTACATTGCGTGTATGCTTACATTCATTTATATGCTTACATTGCGTACATGCTTACATTGCGTATATGCTTACATTCATTTATATGCTTACATTGCGTGTATGCTTACATTGCGTGTATGTTTACATTGCGTGTATGCTTACATTGCGTGTATGCTTACATTGCGTGTATGCTTACATTGCGTGTATGCTTACATTGCGTGTATGATTACATTGCGTGTATGATTACATTGCGTGTATGCTTACATTGCGTGTATGCTTACATTGCGTGTATGCTTACATTGCGTATATGCTTACATTGCGTGTATGCTTACATTGCTTATATGCTTACATTGCTTATATGCTTACATTGCTTATATGCTTACATTGCGTATATGCTTACATTGCCTTTATTCTCACATTGATTTTATGGACACCTCGTCACAGGTTAATAGGTAACATTAGTTACATATTCTTGTACCCACTCAGCGACTTCTCTCTTTCTCTCTCTCTCTCTCTCTGTCTCTCTTTTGAGATAACGTTTATGATTGAACAAGTCAAATCGACGTCTGATAACATGAGAAACATTCTGAACAGTGCTGCACTATTAATGCCTATACTACTTCAAATGCTGGTCTGTTTTAAAGGACCTTCCATACTTTTATATGACTGTGTAAAGTGGACTGGTATCAAAACATCAATTAGTGCTATAAAAATTACAGTGGAAGCTAACAAAACTAACTAGTGGTCCTCATACTACGGAAAAGAAACATTAAAGCGCAAATGCATATATTGACTTGGGAATGTGAGAATAGCAAGGCGTGTAAATTTAGTAAACATCGAAAAGATCGTGGGTAGTAGAGACAATGGTAGACGAAGTGTTATAATGCTGAACGTTGGGAGAATGCCACGAACTGTGCTCGTAAACTAAACAAAAGATAGGGAGATGGGTAGTTGTTCAGAAACAACCGGCATGACGCTTGATTAAACGTATAATTTGGCAAGATACATTAGGCAAGAAATTTTGGTTGATTGAAAGTAGAATTTGTGCAGAAACACTTCGTGTGAGGCTTTCTTGACTAAACCTAGAATCTGTTGAGAAAGATGAGGCTTGGTACTTACTTGATTAAATGTTACATTGCAGACGTTCTTTAATTATGTCCACCACCAGCATAGCAGATATTTCCATATATGCTAATTAAAACATTCCGCAGCCTGGTACACATTCTAGACATTCTGGATCAATGTACTGAAATAATGTTGAAAATGTGAGATGCTGTGAATATGTCTATAGTGATGTAGATATCGACAATAAGATCACGCAAATGTGGCCGTGGATAGGGTTGAGATTGGTGACCAGCGTGCAGTACGAGAAGCGAGTTGAAACGTACAACGCCCTGCTAGTTATATGGCTACAAACCTCTCCGTTCAGTGGAAGTGGTAAGAATTCTGAACCGATGAAAGTAGGTTTATCCTATCCGAAGTCAGATGTGTAGGACCATTAACGCAATTAAAACGTTCACACAGCGGATCTTCATTCTCTGCAGTACATCTTGCTGGAAATCTAGTGATACCATTATCTTGTTACAAAAGAGATGCAAATAGGAATTAGAGAACGAACCAAAAACACAAAATACTTAACATAAAATGTATCATTGTTTTCATATCTGAACTCACAATAATACTTGTAAAATGCTAATATTTTGCAAACCGATGAAAGCAGACATGAAATCACAAGACATTGTGTCTTATTGTACTCTCTGTGTAGATTATGTGCTACTTTAAGAAATCGGATTCAAAGAAACATCATCAGTATCTCTACCATGACGAGCGTATTTTTATATTGGCATGTATGTCTTGATCTTCAGTGGAACAGTCCAGTTCTTTACTTGAGTCTACAGAAGTAGCCCATGGCTGGAGCTGACCGTCAGCAAGTAGAACATATAACAGGGATCCACAAACGGCAATACCAGAACAAACATAGAACACTGTTCGCCATTCTTCAGATGTTCCCTGTAAATGATTTTAATAAAATAAATTACGGATAAAATCATTTCTATTCAAATAAAGGGTGCCAGTTTTGTTTAGACAAGATATGCTGTCACATTGAACAATGATTTCGATATTCTGAAGCTATACTACATTTCCAAATATTTGGTCATATTTAAATTGGTAACATTGCAACAGTTTTAGTAAAATTCATGAAATTGACTGGACTTCTTATATGTCCCAGTGACACAACACACAATTTGTTTCCCAGCTAAAATAACGTGTCTTCCATATATCTTTTATGAGTTATATAAAGGCAAATGCCACTTCCTACATATTTTCACTTCTTCAGTCTTATTTCAATGGTTTCCAAAAACTTATGGTTTTATTTCAATTTATGCGTTAACGAGAAAACACTGCAAGTAAATCTTGAGAAGTGAACACGGACCGCTAATTTAAGCTCCTATATTGAGTTCATAAATAGTTGTCCACCGAAAGTATATTTTTTCTCTTAATTACTGATCGTATATACTTTATATTTTACATGAATGCATTATTTCATAACCCAGTTACAGATTTATGACTATTTATTATCTAGATTGAACGGATTTTTCGCTGCAGTCGCTACGAATGTCGTTTTTAAGGTAGTAATCATTTTATTTTATGTGAAAAAGAAATATTACGGTAATTGCTGGTATAGATAATTGCTGGTTCATTTGTTTTAGCATGGATATAAATGAAGTATTCCGCATGTACTATTTTTCTTTCCTTTGCATTGAGATTATATCCCTTCATTCCTCCTCTCTCCAATTTCTATCACTCTTTGTATGTACACGTTATCACATACATTATATGCATGTACGTGTGATCATATACATTCATTGTATGTACACGTGATCACATACATGGTCGTTTTCTTAATTCCGTAGCACATCTATAACTGCTTTTTTACATTAGCACAATAGAGATGAATGTGTCAAGAAAAGTAGGAATGTCTTTACATTAGAGCCACTTACACATAACGGATGTGTGTGACATGGAAACTGTGGGCATATTGACATTCAAGGCACTTACAGAGATGACTGTGTCAGATAATGAATTAACGCCATAGCAATCAATCAGTGCCTTTAATGTAAAGACGAGCATTCTTTCATTAACGCATTCCTTCCGGAAGTGTCCTACGGTAAAACGTTTTAATTTCCTTGATACATTCACTAACGTTGAAGTGTCAAATGCGGACGTCTCTGCAGCCCTGATGGTGACATTTCAACGGTGTCTATCGGCTGTGAAGTATTGGTTTGTTTGTTTGGGTAGACAAGGGCAGCGGCTTCTGTAATAAATAACGTCTATACTTTGGTGATTAGAACCAAATACATACACATAAGTTACTATGTGATACTAATTTATAATGTTTTGATTTTATATTATCAAGTCAGATCGAAAAAGTTAATATGTTGTATATATTAGTTAATAGTTTGAAATGTTTACTTACATTAGGAGTTAAAGCTCCCACAACTATTGGTGCTACCATCCCTGGTATTGTTGCTGCAGTATTTGTGATACCGAATAACACACCAGCATAACTAGATATCAACATAATAAATGAAACAATGAGAATATTGTGATATAACATTGATTATCTGCATATGGATTTATTGTCTTGAGAAAAGCAATGATAATGATGATAATCATATTGGTGATGAAATACTCACTGTAGATGTAAGCAGGAACAAACCTAGCAGCACAACATTTCTGACACGAAGGTTCATTGTCTCAAAATCGCATTACTCTTTATTGGTTTATGGATGTATGCGTGGTACACGGAGTCAGACATTACAGTTCAGATATATCCATGATGTATATTTGGTACACGGAGTCAGACATTACAGTTCAGATGAATCCAGTATGTATATTTGGTACACGGAGTCAGACATTACAGTTCAGATGTATCCAGGATGTATATTTGGTACACGGAGTCAGACATTACAGTTGAGATGTATCCAGGATGTATATTTGGTACACGGAGTCAGACATTACAGTTGAGATGTATCCAGGATGTATATTTGGTACACGGAGTCAGACATTACAGTTGAGATGTATCCAGGATGTATATTTGGTACACGGAGTCAGACATTACAGTTCAGATGTATTCAGGATGTATATTTGGTACACGGAGTCAGACATTACAGTTCAGATGTATCCAGGATGTATATTTGGTACACGGAGTCAGACATAACAGTTGAGATGTATTCAGGATGTATATTTGGTACACGGAGTCAGACATTACAGTTCACTTCTCAGAATACTGTCGGAATATATTCTTCTGTATCAACTACTTCATCATTCTACCGACAGCTTCATAAACCCATCTTCAGGAATGGTACATGTACTTCTATTTTACATCTGCAGGCATTGTACATCTGCAGGGATAGTACATCTGCAGAGATAGTACATTTACAGGGATGGTAAATCTGCAGGGATAGTGTGTGTTTGTCCATCGCAAGTGATGGTGATCATTTTATATATCCACTTGTGAAAATTCAGTTAGAATTATGACTATGCAGAATAGTTAGACGACCAATAAGCCCTATTCAAGCTGTAAATGTTTTTGGACATTTCGGACATGGAATGGTGACTGTAGGTGGATTCTGGTCTATCCGTGACTTTTAAGCTACTCTCCACTGTTGGACTTCAGCATTTCTTCTCTTTTCACAAGATGGTGCGCTCGATTTGTCTGTAGAGTGCCATGTAGATCTATTCTGTGTAAGTTCTTCTCATATGACTTGGTCTGCTTCACACGCTTTCAGTGAGATTTTTAACGAGTCGTTCTAGCGCTTCTTTTGGCCACCTTGAGATCGTTTACCGTTCTCTAGCTCACCATAGAGAAATATCTTTGGCAGGCATACGTACCAAATGACCTGCCCAGCGAATCTGAGTCTCCATCAGGATAATGTCAATGCTGGGGATACCAAATCTGTCAAGGGCAGTGGTATCTGGGAATTGTCTTGCCATCTGATAGGCATGGATTTTCTGAGACAAGGTGTGTGAAAGTAATTGAGTTTCATCACATTACAGATATACATAGTCCATGTTTCGCCAGCATATAACATCTGGAAGCACTAATGCTCTGTAGACTTTCAGCTTGGTCTGTAGCTTAATGTCATTTCTACTTCACACAATTGTGAACAATCTGCCGAAAGTGCTGATTGCTTTGGTGATCCTTGTATACACTTCATTATTAGCGTTGGCATCTTGTGATAACGTACTAGGTAACATACTTAGGTATGCAAATCTATTCACAACTTTCAGTGCAACAACATTTACCTTTATGCAGGGCTCGAGATAACTTCTGCCAGCTGCTGGTTGTAACATGGCTTCTGTTTTCGCTGTGTTTATAGGGTGTCCAAAGTTGGTGCAGGCTTTAGAAAATCTATCTATAATACATTGTAGATCAGCCTCATAGTCGGCATTTGTGGTACAGTCATCAGCAACTAGCAGATCCATGATTATGTGTGATTTAACTTTGGTTTTTGTTCGGAATCGCCGAAGATTGAACACTTTTCCATCTATGCGATATATGATGTTTACCCCCAGGCCCAGACCTCTGAAACCATCATCCAACATAGCAAAAAACATGATGCTAAATAGGGAACGTGATAATACACATCCTAGTTTTACTCCATTCGAGACAGGAAACGTTTCAGATAACTCTCCATGATCCTAACTCTAGCTTTCATTCCATCATGCAATTTCTGCAGAACTAATATAAATTTCTGTGGGCATCCATATTTTGCCATAATCTCCACAGTCCCTGTCTACATACTGTTTCAAATGCTTTTGTAAAGTCTATGAATGCTGTGTACATGCCACAGTGTTGCTCTAGACTTTTTTCTTGAAGTTGTCTTACAGCAAAGACCATATCAGTTGTTCCACGTACTTTTCAGAAACTACATTGGCTTTCGGATAGTAATCCTTCATTAAGATGAGACGTAAGACGGTTCAAAAAGATTCTAGCAAATATCTTTCGAGCGATGGACAGTAGAGAGATACCACGATAGTTATTACAGGACTGGTGATTCTCTTTACGTTTATACAGGTGTATAATTGTTGTATCCTTGTAATAGCAATATGAATATATCTCAGAAAACCATTTTACAAGGTTTGGCAAGAAATGCTCTTAAGGTAATTGTGAAATTACAGGGTGAACTCAAGAATGTACAAATGGGTAAAAGCCAATCTGTATAACAGAAGAGCCAGGACACAATTGGATGGTCACAAGAGAAAGAACATCCTTTTGCATCATGGAGTCCCTCAATGAGAAGCCCTGTCTCCCACACTTTTCTTGATTTACATCAATGTCCTAGTTGTCGAAATACCACACGGGATTAAAGTGGCAATGTTTGCTGACGACCTGGTGATCTGGCGCACGGAAGAACATGCGACAGTGGCCACTAAATAAATACAAAGAGCTATTGACAACTTAACCTTATGGACAAATATATTGTGTGTCAACGTCAACACAGATAAGTGCAGAACTACACTCTTTACTCTCTCACCAAAACAAAATGTTCGTGTTATCAAGATAAAAGAAGAGCTTTTGAAAGAAGACATACAACTCACATACCTCGGAGTTACTTTTGATGATAAGATGACATGGAAGCAGCACATAAATAAAGCAACAACAAAAGCCAGGAGGAGGTAAGCTATCCTGAGAAAACTAAGTGGAACCACATGTGGAGCCAGTGGGAATATTCTCTGTAAAGTTTACCAGCAAGGTATAAGACCACACCTGAAATATAGTTCAGCTACGAATTGCCTGCATCAAACACCACATTACTAGAACTAGATAAAGTGCAAAAGCAGGCGCATACGATAATGCTGGGAGAAATGAAATCAACACCCACTGTAGAGATGCAGAAAATGGGAAGAATGCAAACACTTGGTCAACGCAGAGTCACAAAGATGCTAATACAAGCAGAGAATGTTAAGTGTATGCCAAACAATCCAATAAAGGAAATATTCCAAAATCTAGCAATGGGACGAATGCAAAGAAGCAGCTTTATCTACCAGGCTAAAGGACTCCAAAGACAACTTACAGACCCCCCTTCCCACCCACTCTAAGGTCTGTACCAGAACAAACCCCATGGAGTGAATGTCATTGTATGCATTCAGACCCCCGTGAAAGGAATACTGAGCGAGAACGAACAGAACAGTGTGCAGCGAAGGACAGCCACCCTCACTTTCCTGGACTAGGAATATCCACAACAGATATGAGTCACAGATAGATCAGCACAGAATGCAGTGACGATTGGAGGTACATGTGTATATATAGAATACCCACACAAGTCTAGAGATACGATAAGAACATCAACAGGGAAATTCTGCAATAATTATGATGCAGAAATCCAGGCAATTAGGGTATCTAAAAAACTGCTGAACTCCAATCCTAGCCCAAATCATGTGGTATTCCTGACAGATGCAAGGTCCGTGCTTCAATCTCTCCAGTCTGGAAAACTAACAGACTTGCAAAAAACACTTAACGAAAATTCTTACCAGTATAGGATAACCATGCAGTGGATATCCTCTCACTTTGGAAGGCCAGGAAAAGAAAAAGCAGACCAACTCGCTAACAAAAAAAAAGAGATGATCAAGTCAATAAGAAAGTCACAAACACCAACACAAGATGACTATCACATTATGAATATATCAGAACAAATTGTAATTCGACGCCTCAGAACGGGACACAATAAACTCAGCAGTCACATGTACACAAAGTTCAATATTGGCAACACATCCATGTGTACATGTGGGCAGGCAGCACAGAGTACCAAGCATATACATCAAGATTGATCTGAGGGAGACATATTGGCCAGAGGAAACAACACTGGAATCAAAGCTGTATGGGACACGGTATGAACTAAACAAGAACTAAAGTGACTAAAAATATATATATTTATCTATCTATCTAACACGTGAAGACACCATTTGTTACATCAATTGCTCGACATTACATAAACAAATGAATTTGTTACGTTAGTTCTGTCACAACACATAACAACAACCATATTACAAACGAACAACCACAACCATATAGTCTGGCTAGGAATTGTAGGGATTGTGTCCTGGGCTGTAGAGGCTAAAGATCGAATGATAATTTGATAATTGATTGCAAGACAAGGAATAACCTCCATCATCTCTCAGCCGATACAACCAGCGACACTGTCGTCATACAGTGAAACACCACATTCTGGGCAAGTACAACTGAAATGCATGGACATTGGAAGGGGTGGTCTAAGTCTTTTTCTCGTTATGTTCAGATGCCGATGCGGTACAGCAGTGCCTACAGTACACATTGTATGTTCTCTAAGAAGACACCACTCGTTAGATGGCATTGCTGTGTACTGGAAAAGCTAAAGTGATAGCGATGACGCATTGTCCAGAACGAGAACGAATGACCAGTATTTCTCATTGACAAGAACACAATTCATTAAAACGATATGACCGATAGCAAATATCGCACTGCAACTGACCCCAATCAAAGTTGAAGCAATGTTTAAGCTATTTGAAACGCCAGCTTCACCACTTACTCATGGGCATGGTCTATCTATCTATAAACCCGTAACCCGTCAGGGTCGTAAGGATATATGGGATGTTTCAGTAAAATAGAGTTCTCTAAGGATTTGTTTCGGTAAGTTTAGGAGCTTTGTTGTTTATTCAATGTATGTGATTATCCATTGAGATATTTCAATGGGCGAAAGGTTTTGCCGGTGGTACCCACTTCCTCTCCAGCTGTCCTTACAATGCGGTTATATAGATGTGCTTTCTCTATCGGTCTTCGTTGAACACCACGGGTGTTGATACCAAGTCACATTAGATAGTTAATACTAAGTCACGTTAGATAGTTTATACCATGTCACGTTAGATAGTTAATACCAAGTCACGTTTGAACTTCGCGCGTACAGCTTCACTTACAATTATATAGATCACAAACGTAATGTTGTACGAATCCAAATAAAGATTTCTAATCTAAAGCATTACATTTTCGTTGACGTTGTTCTTTGAGAACCCCAAGACTTGCGAGTGGTTAGCACCTACTTACTATGTGCAATGGGGTGATTTTTCTGAGCTTTTTCATATACAGGAGACCTCAGCTTTCGGCTTATTGCAATGCCTATTGAAGGAGCCTTCTTTTTAGATGTGGGTCTATAACTATAGATGATATTCTACATAGTTTCCATAAGTAATCCTCAATATAACGGCATGTCATCTACTAAGGTTTTCTGTTGCACGGGTGGTATGTCTAGTCGACCATTCGTGAGACTAGCAGACGGGGTTGGCTATCACAGTAAAATTTATTGATTAAATCCATATCCGCGTCTGACATCCGCTGGAAAACGAGGAAGAAAAAGATACTTGTAGTGCCTGGGATGGAAACAAACACACACACACACACACACACACGCAACATACACAGTAAATAAACAAAACAAAAACAAACCATATTCCAAACGAGGCTGATTGAATTTCCCAGTTAACACAATATTATTTGGCAAGACATACTGCAAGAAAACTATGTGACTAACATTAACACGCTAGTATTTGGATAAATGTATTACCTTGGAGCTAGATCTAAATGATTGACTACATAACCTGCCTTGTTGAAACTTATGAAGACATGGCATAAACAGAGCATTGCTACCGCTAAATTCCGCAACTCACAGTTCATTTGTCCAACAAAAGCGATGCATACTGCGATTCCCAGAAATGCTGTGGAGAATAATAATGCGCCGTATTGAAACCTATACACAATGCGCCGTATTGAAACCACATACATATTGAAGCATATACCACGTACGTATTGAAACATTTACCACATACGTATTGCAATATATACCACATACGTTTTGTTTATTTCGAGTTAGGTAATACATATAGACATTATCATCATCACATTCCATCTCTGTATCGAAGGTTGGCTGCAATGACCAGAAGTATCCTGTATCGCATGCCTTGGTTGTGCACTCTGACAGACTATATCCTGTACATCTCGTGATGTTTCACTATGATTTGTGTTTCTGCCTACCTCTTGCTCCATGCCTCTAGACTCCATTACATTTAATGAACATCTTCAACAATGTGCGATGCCCTTGAATACGTTCGAAGTATTTTTTTAAATTGTTATTTTTATTATTGTTATTATTTTTTATTATTATTTTCTCTACTAGTTCTATTTTTCGTACGAATTGTTCTCAGAATCTCATTGTTCGTTTTCATTTCTTTCCATGAATGTATTCATATGTAACTCCATGACAGATTAGTGACTACCATAATTGAGGAGATGATGCCAGGGAGACGAACAAGAGGCAGGACAAAATATCAAAGACCATCTGAACATGTTAGTAACAGATGCAGGTAGAGCGGCTCAAGATCAACTGAAGTTTCGAAATGTTGTGATGACTGCTACATCCTTTTCAGGATATGTTACCTGATGATGAAGATATTCGCATTTCAAAGGCATTCATTCTATCTTCATGCTGTTTCTTCATTGTCCATGTTTCTGAGACATACATTAATGTAGGAATAGATGTAGCTTTCTATCATTATCATATTTAGTTTTTGTGTGATTTGTTACAATATTAATAATTCCCTCAATATCATTGAAACTACTTTTAGCGATTTGTATTTTCAGTTCAACTTCTCTTTCACATATATTCTCATTTGTGATGTTTAAACAAAACCGGCAATACTGCATGTTTTCTGTTATGTTGTCTCATGGAGGTAGTACATGCATGTTTCCTGTTATGTTGTCTCATGGAGGTAGTACTTGCATGTTTCCTGTTATGTGGTCTCATGGAGGTAGTACATGCATGTTTCCTGTTATGTGGTCGCATGGAGGTAGTACTTGCATGTTTCCTGTTATGTGGTCTCATGGAGGTAGTACTTGCATGTTTCCTGTTATGTGGTCTCATGGAGGTAGTACATGCATGTTTTCTGTTATGTTGTCTCATGGAGGTAGTACTTGCATGTTTCCTGTTATGTGGTCTCATGGAGGTAGTACTTGCATGTTTCCTGTTATGTGGTCTCATGGAGGTAGTACATGCGTGTTTCCTGTTATGTGGTCGCATGGAGGTAGTACTTGCATGTTTCCTGTTATGTGGTCTCATGGAGGTAGTACATGCATGTTTCCTGTTATGTGGTCGCATGGAGGTAGTACATGCATGTTTCCTGTTATGTGGTCTCATGGAGGTAGTACTTGCATGTTTCCTGTTATGTGGTCTCATGGAGGTAGTACATGCATGTTTCCTGTTATGTGGTCGCATGGAGGTAGTACATGCATGTTTCCTGTTATGTGGTCTCATGGAGGTAGTACATGCATGTTTTCTGTTATGTTGTCTCATGGAGGTAGTACATGCATGTTTTCTGTTATGTGGTCTCATGGAGGTAGTACATGCATGTTTTCTGTTATGTGGTCGCATGGAGGTAGTACATGCATGTTTCCTGTTATGTGGTCTCATGGAGGTAGTACTTGCATGTTTCCTGTTATGTGGTCTCATGGAGGTAGTACATGCATGTTTTCTGTTATGTTGTCTCATGGAGGTAGTACATGCATGTTTTCTGTTATGTGGTCTCATGGAGGTAGTACTTGCATGTTTCCTGTTATGTGGTCTCATGGAGGTAGTACTTGCATGTTTCCTGTTATGTGGTCGCAGGGAGGTAGTTCGTGCATATTTCTTGTTATGTGGTCGCAGGGAGGTAGTACATGCAAGTTTCCTGTTATGTAGTCGCAGGTAGGTAGTACGTGCATATTTTCTGTTATGTGGTCACAGGGAGATAATGCCTGCAAGTTTCCTGTTATGTGGTCGCAGGGAGGTAGTACGTGCACATTTCCTGTTATGTGGTCGCAGGGAGGTAGTACGTGCATATTTCCTGTTACGTGGTTGCAGGGAGGTATTACGTGCATGTTCCTGTTGTGTGGTCGCAGGGTACGTGCAGCAGCTGTATGATAAAGGTCGCATACCCTCGATATCGCGACGTCATGTACACGGTAATTTTTTTAAAAATGTATGCCCTACAGAAGTCGATAATAATCACACATTTTTATTATGCTACAGAGATATATATTTGTAATATCTATCCATGTATTTTCGAGTTAGAGCGCCTGTTCCTCGGCTATCTTTCAAATTATTGTATATTGTATATTATTTGATTATATCTATTCCATATTCTTTACTTGATTTATCGATGTCATCCGTCAGTGTGTATAACTCCTGTTCACTTTCTATTAATAGGACTGTGTTATATGCAGATCAAAGATTATTCACTATTAATACTCTTCTCTGGAGCCTTGACATTACTTCTTTATGTGTAGAAATGTGTGTAGATACGTGATTAATAAAATACATCATTGTCTTATCACTTTTTGAGTTTTGTGTATGGTGAGTAAATGTTTTAACTTCTTATTGATGAATTTTGTACACTATATATATATATATATAACAAAGATGGTAAATCAAACTCTCCTCTAAGCACAAAATTACCAAGAGCATACTGCGACTCCAGCCTCTGACTTCTGATTGCACATATATTCAACGTGACGGCCATAATTGAGAAATGTAGAGAATACATATTATACATACATATGTGTTTCATGGACTATACCAAGACATTTGATTGTGTTAAACATTGCCAGCTACGTTCTTTTATAGGAGACATGAGCCTCCCTAAATATTTGATACATCTTATTGAAACACTGTATCAATAACAAGAAGCAGATAGGAGTGGAGGGAGAAACATCTGAATGGTTCAAAGTAGAATGAGACAGGGGTGCACTCTATTCCCTAATCTTTTTAACATATATGAAGATAATATAATGAGAAATGTCAAATAGGAACTGGGGGGAAATTGAGTCTCATTCATTGAATATCGATAGATACAAGATTCCAGAAATACGATATGCAGATTTACTCAGTACTACTACACATGCTGACAGATTGCAACAGCTAATGCAAAAATATTTAAAAAATAACGTATCATATTCAGAACGTAGCCATCAACCCCGCATATTTTGGCCGTAGCAAATTTCTAGGCAATATAAATACGTTCAGTGGTTTGTCATTGCTTTCTGAACACACAATTTCCAGTGGCGGGGATCTAATTAGGTACCTTGGCCGTCCAAGACCATGACGTCACAGAGCCGGATGAATATCGTAACAACAAAGAAATAAAGAAGACCAAAAATGTATCTTAAATGCACAGAAAACACAATATTATGACAATAGACAAATGAAATATTAAACCGATAATGAAGATAGACATTATAGAGCTAGAATGTGTAAACAAATTTGAATATCTGGGAGCAAATAAAAACAATTCCGGAGAAAAAATTAAACACTCAAATTAACACAAATGCAACACTCAAATTAACACAAATGCAACACTCAAATTAACACAAATGAGAAGCATATGACAGAATAGGGTGCCTGCATTATAAGCCTATGGGGGTGGCTGCATTAAATATAATAATGGAAAAATAATATGTGATAAAACAGAAGTACTTACAAGAGGGGCAGATTATGTGAAAGAACTATCGGAACAAAAAAACCAACAATAAACAACAATGATGGACCAGCAATACCGAAAGCAGAAGTAGAAAATGCAATAAAATTAATCAAATGTAGACAGGCTGCAGGCTCCGACAAAATAACAGCATACATAATAAACAATCTAAATGAATTTGGTGTGGATATTATCACAGAACTTTGCAATGGCATATGTGAAACAGGTCACATACCTAAAGACCTAACATCATCAATATGCATACCACTACCTAAGAAGCCCAGGGCTGTGGACTGTACAGAAATTTAGAGCAATACGTCTAATGTGTCATTTAACTAAAACACTCCTCAAGATAATACATGAAATAATTAAAAACTAGATAGATACGGAGGTCGGTGAAGAACAATTCGGTTTTAGGAAAAACAAAGGAACCAGAAAAGCTATACTTAGTAAAATATATAGAGTAGAAAATATATAGAAGTCCAAAAAAGTATCTATATTTGCTTCATAGACTACAGCAAGGCCTTTGACCTAATCTAACATGAAAAATTAATCAAATGTCGTTAAGAAGTAGGCATAGATGGAAAAGACATCACACTGATTAGTAATAATTGGGAACAAACTGCATCATGAATGTGTGAAAACATGTACTCAAAATACATATAAATAAGAAGAGGGGTAAGACAAGGATGCATTTTATCACCAAGCCTATTTAATATCTACACAGAGAATATCTTTAAAAATATAGAAGAAGTGACATGACTCAAGATCAAAGGGAAAATAATAAACAACCTGAGATATGCAGATGACACTGTTCTTTTGACAGAAAGGGGACATGAACTACAAAGACTAATAGTTCAATCAATAAAGCAAGTAATAAATATGGACTGGATATAAATATCCAAGAAACAAAAACCATGATAATCAGCAAAGACACAGAAGAACAAGAGCTAAACATAAACATACATGGAGAGAAACTACAACAAGTTCAACGTTATCAATATCTTGCACACATAGTTAAAATTATGATGGCAGATGTTAAAATGAAAATAGGAATGGCTAAAAGTACCTTCAAGGAAATGAGGAAAATAGTAACATCTAAATAAATTACAAACAGATTAAAGATGATAATTATAAAATGCTACATCTATTCTATATTAATGTATGACTCAGAAACATGGACACTAAATAAACAATTAGAAGACAGAATTGATGCCTTTGAAATGTGGGTATACAGAACCAGATTTATTTGAACCAGATACAGGTTTTATGCACATAACTAAAGTCAAGAGTGCCAACGAGTGGAACCTGGTCACTGCATATATCAAGTGACCAAGTGACATATACTTTCCATAACGTTGTCTGCATTGTTGATACTATGAAAGCCTGCATCGGCCACAGGCATGTGCATAAATTCTAGGATTCACTGGCTCATTCTTCTTTGTCTTCCTCTACTCTCATCTGGTGTAAAAAAACACAATAAAATTGATATATTTATATTTTCTCTGAAATGAGAAATTAAGACATTAGACATATAACCGTCACCATCCCACTCTTGGATTATATTAAGAGCCAACAGATCAAATAGTTTGCACAAATCAGCAGACTACCACCAGACAACATACCACAGCAAGCTAAGCTACACAGATAAAGTGAAGGCAGACCTAGAGGCCGACCTCGAAAACGATGACCACCGAAATAAAAGAGGCGACAAATTCCACAATATACTCAGCACACACGGTGGCCATCTCCAGATAAATTTTCTACCCATGGCGCTGAAAGGCAATAAAGGGTTTAGCGAATAGATACAATAGGTAATATATTATCTATCAAAAAAATGTACGCATGTGGTTGCGTCTGTGGGTCTCACCAATGGCCCACTAGACATACCATCCATGCAACAGAAAACCTTAGTGGATGATATGCCGTTATATTGAGGTTATCTTCTTATAGAAGCTTCATGACATGTCATCTATACAGTTATGATTTTGTTTTGTTGTTGAAATGTTTTTCATGTTTGCCTGAATATATATGTTTGCACCCTCTGTGGTTGGGACGGAGCCAGAGATGTACTGTGCAGAACTGAGGAGGAGGAAACTGTTTTTCCAATGGCTGAGGCCCATCATAGAGGCACAGTGACTCAGGACGTGACAATCCTTTTGACTTGAAAATTTGGTTACATGCCTGGAGCAATAGAGAAGTTCGGCATAACCAGTAGTCAATTGGTGGCGGGAAATGAGCACGGTGAACCCTTTCTTGGCTACAGTGGCTAGCAGCAGTGCATAGGTTGAAACCTACCTTCCTGGAGGTGTGATAGTTATTCTCTGGCTCTGTCCCGGGGTGGGCCGAAAATCCACAGACTTCCCAGCAATATAATGCCATCTAATGGCATTAGGTCAAAGGGCATGAGCACATGGACCGCTAGATCAGCAACCAACCAACCATCAAAAAAATGCAGCAAGTACACATTAATCAATATACTCACATATGGACTGAAAAGTCTTTCTGATATTTTTGGTTGACATAACTCCTTTTTTTATCAAAGTGTCAGCCACATATCCGACTGAAAGAGCTCCCAAGAACTCGCAAACATAGGGCATAGCTGACAGAAAACCATTCTAAAAAAGTGAAATAAAAATAATTAGAACGTAATTTGTCATTGTGACGACAATGGGGACGAGGTAACATTTTCTGATTGATTCATTTCGGATAGATTATTTGTCTGTGTACTAGTGTGGCGAAAAGTGATCTCAGATCTGTAAGCAATAATTGGAATCAACACCAGAGTTGATTTTATACAGAGACGTCTAGGTATATACATATATATCTATATCAATCAATAAAGTGACATACCGAGCAACGTAGGAGATCATGCTTTTCCGCAGCTCTCTATCTCTTGGGTTGTTGTCTTGTTCAGTTGATAACTTTTTCTTGTGCCACAGCCACAGCCCATCAAAAAATTTATCTCTTTGTTTTTCTCCGTCTATTCCCCCCTTGATCTTTCCGTGTGTGTGTGTGTGTGTGTGTGTGTGTGTCTGTGTGTGTATCACACCGAGATATTATTACTTACTATATACCGATGTCAAAGATATTTTGCAGACTGTTCAAAAAATAGCACACCTATCCGACTCCTACCCGGAGTCGAACGTTAAACGTTTCATTTCGGAGACCAACGACATAACCTGGCGGCTATGCACTACACTAATCCTTATGTCAAATAATTACAATTTAATAGAAAAGTTATCTCAATTTACATGTGATTTTTCTGTTTCAAAGTAAGAATGACATGTATGTAGGATAAATAATTTGACAATTATTTATACTGCTTGTATAATCGAACGTGTCAACTTTTTTTTTTAAAAAGAAATCTTGAACCCAACATTTTTATTTCACGCAAGGTTTAAGCAGCATAGGAAGAAAATTACAAAAAATGACAACATGCCATAGGAAGAAACACATGTTTTATTAACCACGCAAGTTTTAGTACAACATTGACAAGATTTGCACCATTTTAAAGTTACTGCAGAATGATATAATTTTATACTACATGTTGTTACTATGTTCGAAATATAATCACATTTATATGTGTAAGCAATGCTTACATCGCTGATGTGGATGCCTTGTCACTGTGTTGTTCAATAGATTTGTTGAGAGTATGTATCGCAACGAGGTGTCAGTTTATTCGTTGCCGTGGTATTGTTCCGGGAGCCTCAGAACAGCTGAAAAGTGTACTAAATGAGTGTGTACACTGTATGAATGTGTACTGCATGGTTGTGTGTTCATACCTACTGACATTAATACTTCTTCTTCGAGTTCGTTTTCAAGTTCCCGATATTTGGCAGGGTGTATTCTATTGAATAATGCTGGGAGTATCATGGAGAGCTAGAACAACGAACGAGAAGGTGCTGAAAGAACCAAATGCTAGAACGGGGTTATTATTATAAGAAAGAGTCAATATTTATTTTAATGAGACAGAAGGGGCTGGAGAAAATAGATGCAATGATCAAGATTGATGACAAGAGAGATCAAGGAGGAGAGATGCAAGAAAATAGTCACGGAGATCAAGATTGAAGGCAAGAGAGATCAAATAGGACAAGTACGAGAACATAATCACATAAATCAAGATTGAAGGCTAGAGAAATCAAAGAGGAGAGTGAAAGAAAATATTCGATAGTTTGGCAAGGTTACATGACAGCCAATCAACCACAATCATGATAAATGATACTGGATATAGAGTTGTGGCAACCCATGATCTCCTACGCCAGTCGGCACTTCAGCGAATAATAACTATTGAGGAGAAACGAATGTCTTGTGTTGTGTTTCACGTAATTGCTGCGATATAGGTGTCTCTTGAATAGACATGAGCGTCTTCAGCGTGCCGTTATGTGTCGCATTAACTGTTAAAATGATGTTTGTAACCAACAGTCAACCACATATTTGACAACAGGCACGATATGTCACAGTGTTATCTGTCTTTATTTACCTACCGAGCTACAGCATCACTGAGTATTAATTAATACTCACGCAGTCCGCATCTGTGATCACGTCGAAAGCGATTCACACAGCCGCTAAAAGATCAACAATGTTTACCGTGGCTAATTACAATAGACGCCATACACGCTTTCTTGGATCATAGCTGGTAAGAAAGTTGTGATTCCTGCTAGCAATATGCATACATTCACCTTTCATTGTGAATTATACAACAATAAACGTTTAGACTGACGGATATGTCGAGTAATTGACAAATAAAACGACAAGACGGCGCAACGTCGTTCCCTGGATAATATTCTGCTGAACATCTAATGGGAACAATTTTTCCTACAACATGCGAGTTCTAGCGGAGTTTGCGAATGACAAAATATATTATATTTAATTGATACATATATACTGATATAAATGCTTATTTTTCCATTATTTTCGCACTCATTACTCACATTTTGTTTTATGTCTCATCTTGATGCCGTTGAGCTAACATGGAATCCTACCATCTGTTTAAAAAACGGTCTATATTTTGCTTTAAATTGTAAATTATATTATCTAGAAAGTGTTTAACGGTAAGCTTTCCGTAACTGAGAATAAACGTAACATTCGTTAGCCCAGGTTTTCCCGATACAACATTGTGAGAGGATTACCAACCTGACAGTGAGAACTCAATGTGCTCGTAGTTATATGGAGGTTTTTCCGAAGACTGGGTGCTACCATCAGGCAGTATGCCACAGCAAGCTATGCTGCACAAAAAAAGTGAGGGCAGATTTAGAGGCCGACCACGAAAACGATGGACCTCTAAAAAAAAAAAAAGACGACAAATTCAACAATATACTGTGTCGCCTTTTGTGATAGATTGATTGATAGCTTTTTTGAGGATATCCCTCTTGTGTGCTAATTCCACAAAATAAGCATACAAGAGGGATATCTTCAGAAAATTCTTCTACTCCTGACGCGGAACGGAAACACAGAGTTTATCGAATAGATAGCGGTATCAGCGACATGTGCACATTCCAGTACTTTTATGAAATGTGTGCACATTCCAGTACTTTTATGAAATGTGTGCACATTCCAGCACTTTTATGAAATGTGTGCACGTTATTTCATTTGTTCATCGACTAAAATAGGATACGATGATGGCATGAGGGGGGAGGTGTAATCTTTTATTACTTGACTAAATCTTGTGTATACAGGGTGTCTATAAAGTCTCTGTGCGAGTTGTTATATTACTTGTTATACGACGTCACACGAATTGCTGTGGAACAAATTTGTAGCACATCCCTATAGAAGTGTTCACATTCCTGAATCCCTTTTTTGTGCCTGCATTACGTGTCCACCTTTCACGTCCATATTATATATAGCATAGATAGTATCACTGATGTGTGTTGGTTGATCTGAAAGAAAGTACTAATTGCATTTCTCTTTACTATGTTAAAAGATACCATGGTAAAATTAGCCATTTCAAGTCTTTGTCAAATGAGCATATATATATATATATATATATATATATATATATATATATATATATATATATATATATATATATATATATATATATATATATATATATATATATATATATATATATATATATATATATATATATATATATATATATTTAAATGCAGTGCTCATCGACTTTATAGACACCATATATAGTGGTTTTTTTCTGCGTGTTTAAGTTTTGTCAGTCCCTGTGTGCCCCTATCTTGATATAACGGACTTCAGGCCGATATGTCAATTTGTTTCAATTTGTGTTATTTCGAAATCTTCTTTTCAACTTCATTGTTTTCAATTACGGGTTGAACAAATGTCACACAGTTTAACCGTTCCATATAAGAGAAAGAGAATAAAACGCCAGAAAAGTCTACTTCTGAGTATCACAAACCTCTTGTATATTAAAATGTAGACTTTCTTTCATGAACGTTGGAAGGGAAGTCTGTAAGGTATAACCGACGTAATTGTTGCACATATGCCCAAATATTATTGCCCATAAAGGACCAGAACTGAACATCTTTTTCCAAGGTACAATGCGAACCTGAAATATAACATGTGAGAAGTTTCTGGCTAAAAATGTAGACATACCTGCTTGTATAAGCGAAATGTAGACTTACCTGGATATCCTAGAAAGATGGAGATACTACTGTAAGGCAATGTATGAGGAAAGCAACACAAAAAATGGCAATAACACCTACAATAGAATTAAAATAAAACCAGAACCCAGTTTAGATGAAGTAAAATGAGTCATTAAAAATATGAAGAGAAGGAAATATCCATGTTGAGATAATGTAACTGCTGAAATAACCCAGGCAGTTGCAGAAACCAACACTACCATCTATCACACACTCTGTAACCAGATCTGAACAAGTTTGGTCCAAAAAATGGGCATGATCAATCTACATACCGCTACTCAATAGGGAAAATCTAAAATTATGCACCTACTAAAGAACCATTGAACTGAACATTCACGCCAGCAAAATACAACTTGGTTTCATCATGAAAAGACTACAGCATAATCTGGAAGAAGAGCTAAATGAAGCGCAGGCAGGTTTCTGGCAAGACAAAACCATCAGAGACCACATTTTCAATATGCGGAATATCACAGAAAATTCAGAGATTAATGTCGACATCTACTCATTGATTTATTGACTACACCAAGACATTCGATTGTGTAGAAATTCAAAAACTTTGAAATATCATGAACGACATAGGTTTCCAGCTAGACTTAATCTGCCTGATCACAACATTGCAACAAGACCAGCAAGCAACGGTGAGAGTAGAAATTAAAGCATATGATTGATTCAGCATGGGTAAATGACTCAGACGAGGATGTCACCTATAACCATATATCTTCAATGTTTATGCTTAGAACATAATGATGACTATAAGAAATGATCAGCAGATAAGTAACTCCGACCGACTCAACATCGGAGGTGAAGATATGCAGCACTAAGATGTACTAATGATGCAACATTATTTCGTATGAAATATCATCAATACGAAATTCCACTCAATAGAGAGTGCAAGGAACACAGCACAGTTAAAGTAGATTCTGAGGTCAAGGCAATCTTTGAGAGTGCCGATGATACAGATGTGATTTGCACAGACTGGTCGGTCAACCGTCACCACCGGTGCGTATGGGACTTTACTGTCATGTCAAATAAAGACTAATACAGAATGTCAGTGGTGCCTGTACCGCAATAGTAAGCAATCTAACAATGGAAGTATTTTCCTTAACGCTGGCACTTTATTGTCCGGAATCGCAAGCCTATTCCCATGTGTGCATACAAAGTGACTCAATTACTATGATTCAGAAAGTCAAAACTGGTGATGTACGTAGGGGATAGGTGGAGTCATTAGAGAGAACTAACATGCGAACATCACTACAAAAACTCACACTTATCTTTTGCCCCGGACACGCGGACATGGAGAAAACGAACAGACCGACCAATTGCCTTACCTCGCCACCACAACAGATGGCCAGCCTATGGACTGAGCAGACATACTCATTGCTCTTCGTGAGTGCTCACGATCAGAGTCTCTTTTCGTAAGCTGGGTTAAGTTATCCATTTTCCTGACACATACAACATAATGCTCAGCACTCAGGACTGGCACATACAACATAATGCTGAGCACTCAGGACTGGCACATACAACAATATGATAAGCACTGAGGACTGACACATACAACATAATGCTGAGCACTCAGGACTGGCACATACAACATAATGCTGAGCACTCAGGACTGACACATACAACATAATGCTGAGCACTCAGGACTGACACATACAACAATATGATAAGCACTGAGGACTGACACATACAACATAATGCTGAGCACTCAGGACTGGCACATACAACATAATGCTGAGCACTCAGGACTGGCACATACAACATAATGCTGAGCACTCAGGACTGACACATACAACATAATGCTGAGCAATCAGGACTGGCACATACAACATAATGCTGAGCACTCAGGACTGACACATACAACAAAATGATGAGCACTCAGGACTGACACATACAACAATATGCTAATTGCGCAGGGCTGACACATACAACAATATGCTGAGCACGCAGGAATGACACATACAACAATATGCTGAGAGCGCAGAACTGACACATACAACAATATGCTGAGAGCGCAGAACTGAAACATACATCAATATGCTGGGCACGCAAGACTGACAATTGTAATACATATAAATTTTAAGTTACACTTAAATCTCCCACAGTCAAATGTGAGTCGATTGTATATGCCTATGTAGATCTCCTGGTCTAGATAGTGTACATGTTGTTCTGGATCTCCTCGTCAAGTAATTGTGTACATGTTGTTCTGGATCTCCTCGTCAAGTAATTGTGTACATGTTACTGTGAATCCACGTTGATGCTTTGCAATATTTTGATTGGATAATCTTTTAGTGTAGTTGATCGAGTTGGAAAACTTCGTGAAGTTGTTAAGGTAAAGATATACTTGTTTTACCTGCAAACTTATATGACAGTTATTGTGTCAGATTATCCATCTATGCTGTGACAGATCTAAAATTGCCGGTCTCGATAAGTGTGTGTGACATATGTGTGTGTCTATGTGTCATGCCCATTTGTTGCATGCTATTTGTCGGTAGTCTGGAAGCGTGTGAAAACCACTTGATATGTTGTCTTTTGATATGCTCCAATACTGGTATTATTTTGGTTATCTGTTTGATGTTATTGTTTCTAATTCTATCTTTTAATGACACTCCCATTATTCTTCGTAGACATGTCATTTCTGGTGGCACTATTTTCTTTTGTCTTGTGATGTCATTGTCAGGTTAGGCTCTGGTAGCACAGTGATGGAATAATAATAGTCTTGTATAATGCAACTTTTAGTGTCTATGTTTACATTTTGTTCTTGAAAATGCGTGTCATCTGTCCTAGGATCTGATATGTTTTGTTGCATCTATTTTGTATCTCTTTACTGTTTTTTCCTTCACTCGATATAATGCTTCCTAAGTAAGTGAACTCATTTACATGTTTAAGGTTTTTTTTATCGATGGAGATAGTGCTATTTCTTTATTTCTTTGCTGTTGCCATTATTTCAGTCTTTTCAATATTTATCTTCATGTTGGAATTTTAGCATGTTGTGTGGAGTCTGTTCATTTGTTCTTGCAATTTTTCTTCTGATGTCGCTATTAGTACTTGGTCGTCTGCAAAGAGTAGTTCGTTCAATATGTCTTTTATGTTATCTTCTTGTTGGTACTTGTTATTTTACAGATGTGGTCGATATATGTTATAAAACGTAGATGGGATAGGACACACCCTTGGTGAACTCCTAATTGAATTTGAAAATTATTGGACACTCCTGCATGTGTTCTTACTTCACATTGGCTATTAGTATAAATGCCCATAAATATGTTGATTAAATGTTCTGGTACTCCGTATATTGATAGTATTTTCCATAGTTGTGTTTTGGTCGTCTCCTGTGCACTCTTCATTTTCTATGAGCAGTGTGTTTCGTCGCTGTCGATTTGCTAGATCTGTCACAGCGTTGTTTCAGAGTTTCTAAATGGTTAAACTGTGTTCTAATCTATCACATTCAGATGTAGAAATCACCTATTTCATCAGAAATACACTGAAACACAGAAAATTACTTCCCGGTCTAGAGGCTGGAAAAAAGATCACGAAACTATCACTGTGCTAATCCTTCTTTCCTCATCTGCTAGGTGAGACTGAGCACAAATGGGTCTTCCCAGTGTACACCGACATCAGTTCACAACCGATAATCAATTTCTGGCGTATCAATCCAACA
This sequence comes from Meghimatium bilineatum, assembly GCA_034231615.1. Classification (NCBI taxonomy): domain Eukaryota; kingdom Metazoa; phylum Mollusca; class Gastropoda; order Stylommatophora; family Philomycidae; genus Meghimatium; species Meghimatium bilineatum. The sequence goes on from CM067300.1 coordinate 51,991,036, forward strand.
ACAGCAACAATAAAACACTGTGATATGATACACATTTCCTAGTGGAGATAGTAGAATCGGACACGTATATATGTGAAGCACTAGATTGATGACACATATATGGACGCCTGCTTGCAGTGTTTTTGTAACTTGCTTAGGGGCTGACCATAAATTACGACAATAATGGTATTTTGGCTAATTTTTCGTGTCCATATTTTAGGGACTCTCCTGGCAAAATATTTAATATTTTATCATAGTAGATGTATTTAATGATGTATCGTATTCCATGTATTTAATGGTGTATCATTTTCCATGTATTTGTGTGGATAAAGTATGTCAAAATAGTACCGGCAAGAAAATAAAATTATTTATTACGCAACAATTTTTTTCACATTTCTATACAAGTGTATCTCTTGTCTAGTCCCCTCACTCCCCCATGTCAAGAACTTTCATACTTCTTAAGACTGTTGTAATTGTTAACAAACTTCAGCAGATGACATTAAGTTTAGTCATCGACTACATTTTATATATAAAATGTTACTTCACTTTTTTAACACGACCTTGTCCAATAGATGTCTCAATGTAGACTTTTTCTTTCATAGAAATGCGTCGATGTTTAGCTGGGCTATCGGCTGTCAGTAGGAACCATGCCACAACCCACACAATGCTGAATAAACCTGCCTCATGTAGATATGTAAAAAGTATATTATTGGTGCGTTAATTGTAGACATTAAATATATCGACACTTATACAATATAAAATGCATGGACAATGATACAATATAACACCGCCGAAGACGGATGTGTTGGGCCATTGGCGCAAATAAAACGGAAACACAGCGCATTTCCATTCTCTGGACTATATTCAACTGGACATCTTGTAGGACTATTGTCCTGTTACAAGAGAAATCCAGCGGGAGTTTGAGAATGAACGCTGAAGAACAAGAAGAAGATACAATATAACATGCATCGACAATGATAAAATCTAAAATACTTCGACACTTATACAATATAAAATGTATCAACAATAATACACAACTAAATATATCAACACGAATACTACAACATTAAATGCATCGACACTGATACCACATTATGTGTTATTAGGGTTCTTTCCTAGTACGCGGGTGCCGGATGTCAGACTTTTCAATATACCGACTTCGCGTTTTTAATAATTTATTCCGGTTTCTAGTTTTTAACGCACCAGTTGTAACAACTTGTTGCCAACCAAAACATTAGGCCTAAGTCGCAAAATTATTGCTGGCAAAATTTACATCAAAATTTAAACACGACAATACTGGTTTAGTTACCTGTAGTAAAATGTAAACATTAGGCCTATGTCGCGAGTGCAACACAACATTAGGCCTATGTCGTAAGTGCAGCAAAACATTATGCCTATGATGAATGAATGTTACGAATGCGGCAAAATGTAAACATTGCCAAACTGTTTCCGTTACCTGAAGTACTCATTTTTTTTCGAATTGGTTTTGTTTCTAATGACTGATTGATGCACCTACTATTTTAATATGCTTTCTACCTTTTCCCACATACCACCTAACTCATATTCATTTATTCGCATTCCACGGCCAGTAGTCATAATCGTTGTCTGTTACACCTGTTTTCCGGTACCAGTTCTCTCTCCTTACCTTGCCTTATATTTCGCTACACATTTCGTAAAAGTTGGGTTAAATTCGTTAAATTACTGGCACCCGTGTACTAAGAAAGAACCGTTATGAGTCCGTGGAAGTCGATGACGACCATTCAGCTCAACTGGCATTATGATCAATATGTTTATGTCTACGGTGTACCTGACTGTGAGTGCTAGGGGTGTCTGAAATTGTCTATGACACTCTGCGAATGTGTTGGATGAGTCTGTGGGACAATGAGCAGCGTGTGTCATTCGTCTAGTGCATTTCGTTGCACAGCGATCTGTGGTTTTCGTCAGCTGCTGAACATCTCTTGATTCTGCGACGTCAGTCGGAACTGTCTTGTGCAAGATTTTTACATGAGTTTATGTCTATTTTTCAAAGTGAGTCAGTGTTACCTTAAGAGTGTCTTTCAAACGATTCTTCTTTCTTCCGGTCTTGCGGTAACCAGTCTCCATATAACAGCTTTTTTTGGTAGACGATGAGGTTTCATGCAGACCACATGTCCTGTCCAGAGTGTATTAGGTATTACGAGATATGTTGATTATCCAATTCGCACACAGGACATGTCCATAGGTTCTCAGATCTCCGCTTCAGTAAATCTCTCAGGGTATAACAGCTGATGGTTCTGTTTCAATGTTAGTTCACTGCTCTTTTTGAGCTCTTTGTCCGGGGATATCTAGGGTCACGCCCATCTTCACTCCCAGTTCCTGCATTCTCGATATTGACTCCTGCTCATTAAACTTAAAATCCTCAGATCCTGAGGACTCACAAAGAGCAGTGAGTATGTCTGCTCGGTCCATAGGCTGACCATTTGATGTGCTTGCGAGGCCAGCTAAGCGGTCGGCCCGTCCGTTTCCACCCACTCCGCGTGTCTGGGGTCTAAGATAAGCGTGAGTTTTCGTAGTAATGCCCGTATTTTAGCTCTCTCTAATGACTCCACCCATCCCCTACGTACATCACCTGTTTTTACTTTGTGAACCATATTCATTGAAAGGCTTAGTATACTTGCATGGGAATAGGCTTGCGATTCCAGACAATAAAGTGCCTACGTTACGGAGAATACTTCCATTGTTAGACTGCTTGTTATTATAAATGCACCAGTGGCTTCGTGTACAGTGTACCCAGAGTGTTTCACTTTCATTAACATTAGTTGTCAGGTATTAGTTTATTTGTCATCCTATTCGTGCACCGGAGATAAGTGCTAGATCTTCACTTCAGTACATCTCTCAGGGTATAACCGATGATTGATCCAGTTCTATGTTGGTTCACTGCTTTTTTTGAAATCTTTTCAAGAAATTATGTGCTGGTCACGCACAACTTCACTCCCAAATTTTGTGCTTTTTTGATATTTAGTCAGGCTCATTCATCTCAAAATCTTCTGATAGTGCAGACTCACGAAGAGCAATGAGTATGTCCACTCAGTCCATAGGCTGACCCTCTGTTATGGTGGTGATGCAAACTAATTGGTCGGCCTATTCGTTTACCGCCACGCCTGCGTGTCCTCGACAATTATAAGGAGTAGTGTCAGTAGTGATGCTCGCATCCTACTCTCTCTCTCTCTCTTTCCCTCTCTCTCTCTCTCTCTAATGACTCCAATCAGTCCCTATGTACATAACCTGTTTTGACTTTTTGAATCATAGTCTTCGAATCACTTCATCAACACTGTGTCTACGCTTACAGACTTGGATTTAATCAGTACTTCACTGTCTGGTATTTTATCCCACAAATGGATGTTATCTTACGAAGGCACTCATTCATTGTCCTTTAGCGCTGAAGTTAGCGCATAGGGCAGAGGTCAGATCTCTCCAATTATCTCTGTTCAAAGCTATTCTGTGCAGTTCTTGAATAGTATGCATATTGATTGTTTTACTTTCTCTAAGTATTGTTCATATTAGTGTTTCTTTTGGTATACCAATGGCTCTGTTACCAGTAGGTATCCTTTCAAGAGATTGGTGGTGCATCCTGTTGATGTCTTCTCGTAAGACATGTCCGATGTAGGACCAACGGCGTTTTCTGATAATATCTGTGATAAAGTTGATTTAATCTATTCTCTGATTTTATCACTTGAATTGAATTCACTCCAATGGATGTTATTCATACTACGAAGACATTTGTTCTCGAAACTCAGTAGTTTTTTTTTCTGAAGATAAAGAAGTATTCCAGCTATCACATCCATATGATAGCACCGGTATAACGCAGAGGTTAAATAAACGTACGAAGGCAGCTTACATGGAAATGGTTGAGTCTTTTGGTGTGCCTTGGCATATACTTTTCATGATTCACAGGTATAGAGGAGTAATGATATTACTGCTGCCTAGTAAACGAAGAGTGTGGTGGTAGTTGTTATTCATCTTCTTCCCATAGATTCTTTAGCACTCTTCCAAATGTGGCTTTGGCTATTCTAATGTTTATCTCATTGTGTGACAGTATCAGACTCCAGGCTAACTAGTTCTTTATTCTCCTGTTTTCTGATCTCCAATGTTTGCACCAGGACGCCCTGGTTCCCCCTACCTACCCCCTTCCCTTGGACCGAATCTAGTAAGCACTTGTTATATAATGGATCGATTACTAGTTAAGCGGTAGTATTATAGTCCTGATACGGTGTGTTTGTTGTGAGCGATTGAGGCGGACGAAAGTTGGTTGTTTTGAGAGAGCTGAGTTCAGGAGAAATTGGAAGTTGGGTGAGGGGAGGGAATGCGGTGGATGTGCTTGGAAGACAGGCGGTGGCTTGTATGTCTGTGATTTCGTGGATTTCGAGAGATTGTTGAGTTACAATAGAAGACATGCAGTGGCCTATATGTCTGTGATTAAGTGGATTTTGATATATTGTTCAGTTACAATAGAATACAGGCAGTGGCCTGTATGTCTGTGATTAAGTGGATTTTGATATTTTGTTCAGTTACAATAGAAGACAGTCAGTGGCCTGTATGTATGTTACTAAGTTGGAGATATTATTGTTGAATTACGAGATAGAAGACAGTGCATTGATCTGTACGACTGTCATTATACGGTGCGCTTATTGTCAGCTATTATCGGCTGACCAATTATTTTGGAGTTTATATAATGTTTAGTTATCAGTTGGACAGTGGTGCTGTAGTTTGTTTGACCGGCATTACACGGCTTAGTATTTAGCGATGGACAAAATTACGACTAGGCTCGATTAGTGTTGGTTCATTAGTAATTGCCAGTGTGTGAACTATTTTGGTTCTTGAACATTAAATACAGTTCTGATTGATCACGACCAGGTTTGCGTACATGATTATCGAGAGTATGAGAGTTGTGTGGTACTATATGCCTCTTACGTTGTAGCATATAAAGTCTCTTCAAGTACCAGTCAACATTATATGTTAGTAAAGAGAAAAATAACAAATAGTAATTAGAAAAGTCACGATACAATATGGTTGGATAGACCATACATAAGTATATAGGGTTACAATTGTTGATGTTTACATAATGTGAGAAAGCGCTGCCGAGGTAGCTTAAACTATTGACTGTTTGAAGCTCTTTTTTTTTGATTTTTGTATGGGGGTTTTAAGTGTGGTTTCTGTTTGTTGTGTGTTGAATATTGACCTATATTTTCTTATATTGATGGTGAAAACACAGTTGTGGAACGCTTCGGCATATTGGTTTAGCGTCACCAGCATATTTTCTGTAGAATCCGCATAAAGTGCGCAGTCATCTGCATAGAGGAATTCCTTGGACTCGCATCTGAGTTTTGGCATTGCAATCGCCAAAGATTGAATAGATGACTGTCTGTTCTGTATTCTTTTTCTTATTCCTGAAACGTCACTTGATCTGGATGCCACGAGTAGTCATCATGGAAGAAAACATCAGGCTGAACATTTTTGGAGGATTCATTGTGTGCCTTCTGGCTATTTGCCTCCTTCTTCAGTATACTGCTTACTTGTGAAGTACTGTGGTACTACTCGAGTGAGACTGCTCGACCATTCTTAGTTTCCAGCCACTGATAGCTGAACTAAGCCCCATAACCACTTCACGGTGCTGGCTTGATGAGGTGTAACCCTATAAACCATAAAGCCCCATCCATAATTAAACCATTGGATGTTTTTTTATGTTCAAATTATGATGGTTAGCACTTTTTTGTTGATAGTTTTGAGAAGCCACTCGTCTTCTATATTCTTTTCGGGAAACTGTGTTGGATATATTTTCTGTCCACTAAATGTGTATGCTCTTTTTAGTACATTCCAGTGATGATAATGCTGATATTTACTGTTCCAGTGACAGCTCATTTTTCACATGTCATTGCACAAGTCTGACAATCATATTTAGATGACCACTTTCGACTTCAAATACAGTCACATGAAGTAGATCAGTGTCAAATTTCAAATGGATTATGACGGCTATGCATCCTCTCATCATCCATGTGGATTAAGTTTTTTAATGGTGTAAAAATCTGATAAAATCACGCTTTCAATATTTTTGTTACAGTACTTACACATTCAGTACACGTGTTACAGTACTAACACGTTATGCACTTTTGTTACAGTACTAACACATTATGTACTTTTGTTACAGTACTAAAACAGTCAGTACTTTTGTTACAGAACTAACACATTCAGTACTTTTGTTACAATACTAACATATTCAGTATTTTTGCTACAATAATAACACATTCAGTACTTCTTTTGTTACAGTACTAACACAATGATGGCTTAACAACTGAAATGATACACGCAGGCGGCGAGGCCGGAATTAAGATTTACCACAAACTCTGCTGCAAAATATGGGAAAGCGGTACATGGCCGGATGAATGGAAAAAATCATTATATATACCCCTCCCAAAAAAAGGCGACCTTCAGATTTGCACTAACTACCGAACTATAGCCCTTATAAGTCAAGCAAGTAAAATAATGTTAAACATCATAATGCAAAGAATCAAACAGAAATTAGAAATGGAGATAAACGAAACACAGGCTGGTTTCAGATCGGGCAGAGGAACAAGAGATCACATTCTTAACATGAGATTGATCATAGAAAAGTGTAGGGAATTTTCAACTGACCTGCACATGTGTTTCATAGATTACTCAAAAGCGTTCGACTGCGTCCAACACCAGCAACTATGGGAGATAATGAACAGCATGGGTTTCCCAAGACATCTGATTCATCTAATAGAGGAACTTTACCAAGATCAAAAAGCTGCAGTGAAGTTAGAGGACGATCTCTCAGAATGGTTTGAGGTACAGAGTGGAGTAAGGCACGGGTGCACACTCTCCCCATACCTGTTCAACATCTACGCTGAAAGTATAATGAGGAACGTGAGAGAAGACATTCACAACACTGACTACCACGCTTTAAACATAGGTGGATTCCTAATCCCGGAACTACGCTACGCAGACGACACAGTACTTCTTTCAAACGATATAAAGGGATTGGAACAACTAATCAAGAACACAAAGAAATATAGCGAAGCACAAAATTTGTATTTAAACACGCAGAAAACAAAAATCATGTCAACAGATATAACAACACAACAACCAAAAATCAGAATTGACAATACCGAGATAGAATGTGTGGATAAATTTGAATACTTAGGAGCAAACATCAACGGTGCAGGAGACTGCATGGCAGAAATAAGGAAGAGATTGGCAATGGCATATTGCAAAATAACACGGCTGAAAAACATATGGAAAAACAACAAAATAGAAACGAAAGTGCTAATGTTACGAACTTTTATTTTTCCGGTTGCAACATACGGCTGTGAAACATGGACTCTAAGTAAAACAGCGGCAAAGAAGATCAACGCCTTCGAGCTGAAATGCTACAGAAAGATACTTAGAATATCATGGAAGGATAAGATCAGAAACTCAGATATTATAAACACACTGAATATTCCAGAGTGTTGGTTACTAAACACAATAACAAAAACTACGCCTTTTTGGTCATATAAAGAGACATAACTGTTTAGAAAGACAAATAATGGAGGGAAGAGTACCTGGGAAGAGGAGAAGGGGCAGACCAAGAAGACGATGGACTGATGACATTAAAGATAACATGAATACATCGCTAGAAAATGCAAGCCACATCGCCCAAGACAGAGAGAGGTTCAGAGAGTTCATTGGGAAGACAACGTTCTGGAAGGAATACGTCACATGACACTAACACATTATGTACTTTTGTTACAGTAATAACACATTCAGTACTGTTATTACAGTACTAACACAGTCTGTTCTTTTGTTACAGTACTAACACGTTCAGTACTGTTGTTACAGTACCAATACACGGGGTACTTTTGTTATAGTAGTAACACATGCTGAACGTATATGACAAACTTTTTTTGTGATAGATAGGAGTGACTGTAAATTATTTTACCGCAATTAAAGCATGATAGAGAAGAGGGGGGGGGGGGCTGGGGTGTTATTAAATTGTTGGTAGTTATTGACAGGCTTAGTGAATTATTGTCATGAATATTGGGTTAGTTACAGGTTTAGCGTGTTATTGATTGGCTTACTGGGTTATTGACAGGCTTAGTGGTTTATTGACATGCTTAGTGTGTTATTGACAGGCTTAGTGAGTTATTGATAGGTTTAGTGAGTTATTGATATGTTTTGTGAGTTATTGACAGGCGTAGTGGTTTATTGAGAGGCTTAGTGAGTTATTGACAGGCTTATAGGGTTATTGACATGCTTATTGGGTTATTGACAGGCGTATTGTGTTATTGACAGGCGTAGTGTGTTATTGACAGGCTTATTAAGTTATTAACAGGCGTAGTGGACTATGGACAGGCCTTGTGGGTTATTGACATCATGAAATGGGACACAAATTATCAACAAACTATTGATGTAATTTACGGATAACCCCATGCTGAATAGTTAATTAGTTGATTGTTGTTAAAGTCCCCACAACTCTATTTCTTCTTATATTAGCTGCACGATGACCCCCTTCTTACCTCCAAGATAAAATATAGATCCCCATCCGTTGTCAAATCCATATCGACATAAAATACCAGAGATGGAAAACGTGAGTAAATTTCCCAACAGTGGGCCTGAGATAGATCAAATAAAATGTGAAGATCAAAACATGTTTGAGTCATAATTTGAATGAGGTCTTTCATATATCATGCAATGTGCTAGTTTCAGATGAAGATACGAGCAATGAGGAGACGCATAACTATTGAAGACATTTGTGATAGAAGGTTCTATCAGCTTTAGTTGATGTTACATGCTATGACAGGACACTTACACAATGATTGCAGACATGTGTGATAGAAGGTTCTATCAGCTTTAGTTGAAGTTACGAGACATACTATGACAGGACACTTACACAATGATTGAAGACGTGTTCGATAGAAGGTTCTAACCATTAAACTGGGTATCTAAGAGAATAATATGCAGTGTATTCAGACAGTAATCTACGGCATCAGTCAGTATGCAAACTCTTCGACATTTGCTGGAGTACCAATGAGACTGCATGGAATTCTTTAATTTGACAATCGTCTGCTGTTTGACGGGACACAAATAGGGAAGGAGTATTAGCTACTCTGTATATAACCTGCCATGTATGTCGTAAGAAGTAGGTAAAAATAGTAGATGTGAAATCGGCATGGTTATCCTATAGGTAATGTTACCATATTTATTGCATGTAAAAAGGACAATGTCTTGTATGCTGTTATCTGTATTTTTTTCATTTGCGTTCCTAATATTATGATGGTCTGTGCATACATTGTAAGGCAGGACAGTCTGTGCGTACATTGTAAAGCTGTTCAATCATATGTTTTACTCAAGTCCAATGTTATACAGTTTTACACAAGATTCACTTATTAAACGAGAAGATAAGTAACATTTGATAGGACAGACGATGGCACAAATCTTATGACTCGTTAGCGTAAGATTTATACAAATTATCACAAGTATTAATATAAATTTGTATTGTTTATCTTAGTATGTAAAAATAACGTTTCTATTACAGATTGTAACAGGAAACGACATACATCTTACTATTTTGTAATGAAAACCAATACATACAGAATACATTCGTTCTTTGAAAATACAAATGAAAATACAAATGATACTTTACTATGGTCACTTTTCAGAAGTTAAAAAAATATCCGCTACTATTGAACATAATCATCACAAATATTGTTGTCCTCATATTTTCTATTAATTTCTATTCTTGTGCTAACTTATTCTCTGAAGTTTGAATTTATTTTAACAATGTTGTATTACGTTTTGCTCACTTTTGAAATTATTGACTACGAATATCCGAATAAATTAAACACGTTCGTGATTCTGCTTCCCGTTTGTATTTGTTTCTTGAAGAAGGTCC